>CM062293.1:350406140-350807051 GCA_031216915.1 Pictodentalium vernedei
TAAGGATTAGGGCAATTGTGTGGGGATGGGGTCAAATACCATCGATGGTCGTCTGTATTACGAATACATTGAACTTTAGGACATGGGAGTTGCACTGGCAGTGTCTGATTAACATTGGAAAAGAAACAATTGTAAATCGTATCTACCTTCCCCTACATTTTGGAATCCAGAGAATGTAATTCAAAGTTCCAAAATAAATCAAAATCATTTGGAAAAACCCATGTTCACAACCATGCTGACTGTTTATTCAAATGGAATAAGCACGTAAATAAGAAGTCAGCATTGGTGAATAAAAGACGTTTCCATAATGTGTTCGGAAATTTTTCTCATGCATTGGTAGGGTAAAAGGGGACGGAATGCAAATAATTAACAACAGCTCATTTGATTTTCAATAAGTCTCCTTTTTATTGTATCGAAGACTTATTTTCAGCTTCGCACAGTGCGAGAGTTAATACCTCATGTGCGGTAAATGTATTAACAAAGCAGTTGGCTCCCTTTAGCTGTAACAGACAATCGTCTTTCTCTGAATCGAAACAAATTAATTGTTTCGAGAGCCAGAGGGTGCCGCAAGTTGGTACTGCAGATCTTCAGTACCGCTAATACTATAGATTTATACCCCCACAAGTACAGTAATGATTGAAACATGCTATATGATAACCACATGAGCATTTTGTTCTCGTTTTGTTCACTGCAGTGCTTCTTTTAAATCAGTGGGAGGAAAAACGTTGAAAACTTTTCTCATCCCGTAACAACTAACTTTATTGGCCATTGGTGCGATTTTTGGTTAACCGATCAAGCGTTCGCCTGAAACAAATCTGCATGTCCAATAGGCAAACAGTACGAGCATTCGCCTCTTATTTCGAGGCCTGGCAAAGGCAAATATTGATCCACGTACTTCATTTGAACACCTCAAAAGGAAGCTCTGTACCAAATATCAAGTCATTGTATCCACTGGGTCATGAGAAGATTTTTAAAAAATTTGGATCATTTTCCCCCAGCCCCTCCATATGGGTTGGGCAAGCTGATTTGAACAAAAACAAAATGCTATGTCCAAACAAGCAATCACCTCAAATTTAACTGAAATTGGATCAGAGGATTTGGAGGACCAGATGCAAACACGGACGACAGATGGTGAGTGATCACAATAGCTTATCCTGACTTTCAGTCAGGTGAGCCAACAAGAGGCCCCACAAGGCACCTTATTGCTCACCTGAGAAAGTTGTTCAAAGAAGGATTTAATGTCACATGCAGTATCTATGGATAGTTAACACTAAATAACCCAAACATGTGATTTGAAGAACCTTGAATATGCCCCATTAGGAATGCTGAATACCAAATACCAAAGAATCTGACTGGTTGATATGAATAAGGAGTTTTTTAAAGATTATTCCTCATATTGGACTAAGTTAAAATTAGGGCTTGCATAAGAATCCCAAGATGGACCTGGGCACTTAATCGATTCTGACTGGTGGATGTGAAGAAGATGTTTAAAGAATATTCCTCATATTTCATCAAGTAAAAATTTTGACTTGATTTTCAGAAAACTTGAATCTGCCCCCCATAAGATGCTGTATACCAAATATCAGATTTTGACTGGTAGATCTGAAGAAGAAGATTTTTAAAGAATATTCATTATATTCCACTAAGATAAAATTCTATAGAGATTCCAAACATACCCTCAGGGACATAATCTGAACAAACTTGAAATTCTATAGAGATTCCAAATATACCCTCAAGGACATAATTTGAACAAACTTGAATCTGCCCCCCCCCCCCCCCCAGCACACCCAAAGAAAAAAAAAGATGCTGTATTCGAAAAATCAAATAATTCTGATTGGTGGATCTGATGAAAAAGATTTTTGAAAACTTTCTCTCATATTACACCAAGTTAAAATCTGGGATCCCATAGTGAGCCCAAATATAAACCCAGACTCTTTGTTTTATTTCTTTGGGTTCTAAGAGAGTATACCCTTTGTGATGCCCTGTGGATGTGGCAAAGAACATTGGGATATGATAAGGAACATGCATATCAAATTTGATTAAATCTGATCCAGTAGTTTTTGAGGAAAAGTCGATAATAAGTTCACAATGGACAGACAATGCCACCGAACAACAGATGGAATGTAATAAGTATAACTCCCCTTGAGCTTTACTCACGTGAGCTAAAAAGAATATTTGACAGTTTCTTAACCCTCTGCACATTGATGTCTAAATATCCAAAAAAAGTTCAAGCTGCAAATTTTTCCCATAAAAATCAGTTCAAACTACTGAACAAGACACGTATAAAAGACTCAAAACCCACAATCAACAACATATGGGTTGAACAGGCTCGACTAACAGTTAACCCTTTACCTAACATGAAAAGCCGACGACACTTGCAAAAAAAAATTCTTGAATAACTAATTTTTAAAAATAACACTGGCCAGTTTTGGTCGTTACATTGGGTAAAGGGTTAAAGCCTGCATTGGCTCTATTGAGGCAAAAAATGTCTGAATAATTCTTTGATTACATGATTTTTTATTCAGTTAACAGGAGTTCACTTTATAACCTGTAATTATAACCTATAACCCTGCAATTAACAGGTCAAATTTGTACTGAAAGTATGGTAAATGGTTTGTAAATTATGTACAATTTACAGGGTTATTCAGTAAATAGATATACAATTATGTGTGTTCCTCTGTATCTTGTTCACATTCAGCCTGTTCCTGTTAGTACGCCAACGTGGCACAACAGCTTTTGCTTACAGGTAAGGATAAACATTTTTCTTTTCTTATGCCCCTTGTGCATATTTCAGTTACAATGGAAGGATATCCAAGTCACTACCTTTTACACTGGCATTGCCTATACAACTTGTCTCATGCCCCCCTCTAAATCTTTATTTGTATGAATGTCCTCATATTTCCTCACAAATAAAGTTCATCACCTATCCTGTGTGGTTATCAAAGTAGAAAGCACTTCAAGTAAAGTCCCTGTCAGCTCAAACAATTTACTTTTTAACAATATTCAACCCCACCCCCTTCAAGACATCAAGGAGGTACATCATCAATATCATCAGTACAGGGGTTCCCTTCTATATCCATGTCCTCCAGAGTTCAGAATGCCTTCGCACCCCCTACCTCTTCCAAAAGACTATCAAACAAAACAAGAGGTGTGCATCGGAGATGCAGGCATTGAGTTGTGGTGGTAATCATATCCCAGTTGTCAAATCTGGAAATTTTGTTCAAATTATAGTGCTAACAAGTTCAGAATTCGTAAAAATGATTTAATTAAGGCCAATAACTTCAAAGTCAGGTTGCCGTTTGGCTACTTTCTTCATGCACTCTCTATTGAAAATCAGAAAAGTCATCGCAGTGAGTTCAATATTCGTAAAAATTGATGCTAATGAGCTCAAAATTCATACAAATTTACTAATTAAGGCCCATAACTCTGTAAGAAAAAAGCAGGCCAGGCCAGTTTTTTATCTCACTTGAGATATTATTAAGACCTGTATGGCAAATACTAGTAAAGTTGGAGAATGTTTATTCAAGTTATTGCGCTAACAGTATGAGGACGCCAGGATGCCTGCCTGCCCCGATGCACACTGACCATCGCCAAACCATAGGTCTCGGTTGTTAACACAACTCTACCAAAAATGTCATCAGAAACTTCAAAGATTATAGCAGAATAGATCATAGAACTTAACAATTGCACTTGATTTAATGTTGCAACAAAAGTAAGACCTGGCCATGGCATTGATGTGCTGAAGGAAATATTTCCTGATTTCAAGGAGCTGGGAAGGAGTGCAGGAAAACTGTATTATGAAGAAAGAGAATTACCTCTCTACACATATTCTCAATATCTGCTCCAGAATATAAATCTGTTCTTGAAGCAATTTCCTCAATGTTAATATCATCAATTGGCATTTTCTTCATATGCACTTGTAAAATTTCTTTTCTTGCCTTGTAAGTAGTAAAAAAATCATTTTATTTAAAAAATACTCTCAAGTGATTTTCTGAAAATTCATTACTTAGCCTCCTGATTTGGAAAAAAAACAGAGCTTGGTAGAATTAAGCTATGACCACGTATAATACTGAATTGAATATACAAAAATGTGCAATGTTTCATTACATTAGTAATGTATCGATGATCAAAAAGGGTTGTGAACCGATGATTGATGATTTGAGACTATAATCATTTCAAACTGATGCTAATACCAATGAATGTTCCAATAAATTGATTGAGTGACTGATCATCACTGATGTCAAACATTTGGGATAATGCAGTGGCTAAAAGCACATGTCAAGAGCTGATTGCCATCGATTACTTTATACACATTGCTCTTTGATGCAATGTCACATTGATCAAAGGCGCATGGATTCTACAGCATCAATAGCAATTATAGTGTTGCCATGCGTCAGAGTCTTTGGAAGCACTAATTTTCGGTCCCTTGCAGACCTGGTCCCTCACCCAATCATATTTAGAATGTCAATCCTTTTTGGATTAATTTCATTGATGCTTCAGCTTTGTGCCTTTGTCCACTGGATTTAAAAGGTACTATCATGCAGACCTGGTGGACCTGGTGGTGCCAACTGCAAATTACTGAGTGGCATTTGTCATTTGTTTTCATTGCACCACTGATTCTGTCAATCATCTCTCAGAAGCTAGAGGCATTTCTCAACTAAGGTGAAATAACCCTCAACACAACTTTGGACAATTCAGGCAGAACCTAATCACATGCAATTTGTGATAGCTTTGTATAGCTATTTCAATGGAATCATTTTCTAAACTTTTTAAGCATGATTATTCAAGAATATAAACGACCCATGGTGTCAGGAAGTATTGGCAACAAGAGATAATTGATTTAGGAGTGGGTCTGTAATCACAGCGTAAGTTTAGTTCATACACAGATCACTCCCGGTATTTCTTTTTCTTTCCAGGAAGGGAATCTATGTTCAGAGTACATAATTTAACATAAACCTGGCTTAACCTCGCATGTCTTCTCACATGAAAAGATATGTGACGTCTTTGGTGAAATGAAGTTAGAAACATGAAAATAGTTTAATTTACAGATGAGAGTTATTGCCTGAAAATTAAATTAATATCCAGGCTCTTGTTTGTAAATATGATTGCAATAATTAAATCAACTGGACTTGCATAGGCTTATCATTTTGTTTACCATAGGAATTGCCGATGATTTGACGTTAGTGTTGAACCGATGCTGATAGGTCGTTATTGCAGATAGCTGATGCCAGTGATTGGTACATCACCACATTACATGTTATGAGAAGTATCAAAGTTTTTCAGGTAATGGAGCCTTCATAACTGCAGAATTATTATTATTTATTGGTGTTTAAAGGTCACATATTTCTGCACAATGGCTAATCAAGACCACAACATAGGGATAAAGTTGCCATTTTTAGAGCACTTGGTGACTGGGCCCCATTGTACCAGTGAAACACAGCTTTTTTATCACAGTGAACAAGCACTGTTTCACTTCTCTAGGGTTTCCAGGGGGAGGGGGTATTAGGGAGTAACTGCAGTAGAAGAAAATTATGGCCATGATGAAAAATGCACAGAAATAAATTTGAGCTATTGACTGCCATGCTTTTGACCTGACATGTTTGGTTACATATCTTATTAATTTATTTATTTGTGTTTAAGGTCACATATTTCTGCACAATGGTTAATCGTGATCACAACATGGAGATAAAGTCAACTTTAGTCAATCGTTTATACCCATGTGGCCCATTTTAGAGGACTTCTACCCCAAGCTTTAGTAACTGGGTCCTACTTTTGAGCTTCAGCAGCAACATTGTTTCCATTAATCCTTTACCTAACTAAATGAATGGCCATATCTGGCCAGCACTATAAAAACAATAGATTCACACAGAAGTGACTATGCCCCCCTATGTGGCAATGACCTTGATCTGTGATCTTGACCTCCATCAAACAAAACAATTTGTAAAAAGTTTAATATTTGTACTTTGGTTCGTTTCTGAGTTATGGCTGAGACACGAATATTGATGATTTTCAGTGTGACCTTGAAATGTGACCTTGACCTTATGGACCTGGTTGTGGTGTGTGACACATCCACCCGTTGCCCTTTATAATTGAGCGAAGTTAGATGATTGTAGCCCTAATAGTTTTGGAGTTATGCTTGAGACATGATTTGTGACCCTGAACATATGAAGGTCAATTGTGACCTTCACCTTGCAGATGCGGCAGAAACTATTATACGCGACACACCTTCTGATTGTCCTTAACATTTGTAAAAAGTTTAACAATTGTACTATGATTCATTTCTGAGTTATGGCTGAGACACGAATATTGACCAATTTTTAATGTGACCTTGAAATGTGACCTTGACCTTGAAGGTACGAACCCGGCTATAGTGTGTGACACATCCTCCCATAGTCATTTATAATTGTGTGAAGTTTGATGACTGTGGCCCTAACAGTTTTTGAGGTATTGGCTCGGACACACATGGATGGACACACACACACTTCAATCACTATATGCCACCCGACTTAAGTCGGGGGGCATAAAAATCCTAACTTTTATTATGCCACTGTTAATAAATACTTTGTTTTACATCAGTCCTTGGTTATAATAGACAAATGCAAAATGTGTTAATTATTAACTGGTCGAGTACTAGATGCAACTATAAGGGCTTTCACAAAATGAGAGCACCAGAGCAAAAGCCAATATTTTTCTTGCTCACGTTTCATATTCAGTTAAATACAAATAAAATTTGTTTATATAAATTTGTTTAATACAAATTATTGGGGAGTGCCAAAATAACAAATTCAGACCACCAATAATAATCTAGCCCTCAACCAGTTAATCCTTTACCTAACATGAAAAGCAGACGACACATGCAGACAAAATTCTTGAATAACTAATTTTTTTCATTTTTTGTCTCAAAAACATAGGTTATGACCCCTCACTGGAATGAGCTTGATGAGCTCATTCCAATAAGGGGTCATAACCTATGTTTTTGAGATAAAAAATAATGAAAATTAATTGGTGATTTTTTAGAATAGCGCTGGCCGGTTTGGGCCATTACGTTGGGTAAAGGGTTAACTAATAATCTGTAAGCAAGCATCCATGCTCATCATCTAATTTCTAAAGTAATATCAGTTAAAGCACATGGACTTTCAAAAGCTGAAACACATTAGTCCAAGCTTGGATCCTAGGGCCATAAAAATTATTTTGTGGCCCAACAGTCCATGTTTGAACTACTACCACATGTGACAATTGTGCTTTATCAGCACGGTTGTGAAATGTGTTTGATATGATGTTACACATTCAATTAATAGTTAACTTGTTTGTAGCCAGGTCAGTGTTTATCAACACTGCCATGTCCCTCACAGCCACATGCATTACTCAGCGACATTCTGAACACCATCATCAGTTCAACCAAGTGATTACAAACAAAACACCATGGTCAATTTATGCCACTGACTGTCAGTTGCAGTTGATGAATACTGCTGTGATAAAAAGCATGCATGGCTCATAATTAACTAAAATGCACAATTATTTGATGGCGACAATAAATGTGCACGTTTACATAAAACAAGTGAGCATAAAAAGTTGTCAAAAGAGAAGAGTGTGTCAGTAAGTGATGGACAGCAAGAGCAATTTTTTGATTTGTCATGCACACAACCAAAGGCAATTTTCCAGCCATTTGTTTCTGCTGGTCCTAGGAAAGCTTCTCAGGCAAAAACAAAGCTTTGTTCTGTGTGGTCTCAAAAAAGTGTCCGTACAAATTTTGTTTTGGTTTTTAACTTCTATGACTCTTTCTACCTCCCCTCCCCCCCCCCCCCCCAAAAAAAAAAAAAAAAAATCAGGCATAACTCAAGTACTTATGACCCAGTTATACTACATGACAAATTTGGTTCAAATCAGCCCATTAGGTATGGAAATAGAAATTTTGAGTGGAGACCAAAATGGGCATCCTCCCATAGGAGCCCAAATTTTGAACCTACTGAGTTCCTTTGAAAAAACTTGAGCATCACTAAAGTAAGTTCCATACCAGAAATTTAAGCATTATTGCGAGCGGCTAATGAGAATATGATTTTTAAAGCTTTTTAGGCATTATGGGGTAATAACCCCACCCTAAGGGCATAGTAACTTTTGGGGACAAAATCGGAAGAGTAAATTCCACTAAGATGCTTTGTACCAAATTAGTTGAGACTTGGCCCAGTGGTTCTGAAGAAGATTACTCAGTTGATGGAGCACAAGAAAGATAATGACTCAGCATTTTCCCATTGCCAAGAGTGTTAAAAAGGGCATCCTCATACAGCACCCAATGACACAATCGATACCAATTTTTTTTGGTTCATCTGATTCCAATGGCCCTAAGGAAGCTTCATACCAAAAAACAATATTCTGGGCCATGGAGTTTTCGAAATATGGCGTTTGAATTTTTCCTATTTTTAGCTCCTAGGGTTCCAATGGGGCAGCCAAAAAAACATTTCAGACATAAATCAAGTAGTTTTGACCCAGTTAAACTACATGCATAATTTGGTTCAAGTCAGCCAATCAGTTCTTGAAATACAGATTTTGGATGGAGCCCAAAATGGGAATGCTAACACAGAGAGCCCAAATATTGACCTAGCAACTTGCCTTGAACAAACTTTCTCCAGGGTGATTTATGAGAAAAAGATTTTAAAGATCTTGAGGTTTTTTGGGCTTTAACTCCAGCCCAAAGATGGCAGCAGCATCATTTTAACAAAGTAGAAAGGGTGTACTCCAAAGATGGTCTGTGCCATATATGTATGAATTTAGCCCAGTGGTTTTTAATAAGAAGACAAGTTTCAAATTAGTTAATGGAGTACAAGAATGATGATGCTTCAGCAATTTGCCAACAGTGCTAAAATGGGTATTCCCATATGGCTCACCATAACAAAACTAATACCTTTTTTCGGGGTCAATCTGATTCCACTGGGCCTAAGGCAGATGCACATCAAAAAACAATATTCTGATCTGTGCAGTTTTTAAAATATGGGTGGTTTAATTTTTTTAATATTTTTCACCCCTGGGGTTCCCACTTGGCTGCGAAATTTTTTTTATTTATTTTTTTTTTTTGCAGGGGGGGGGGGGGGGGGGGGGGAGGGCATCAATCAAGTACTTAATTACATGTCAAATTTGGTTCAAATCACCCCATCTGTTCTTGAAATACAAATTTTGGGTGGAGTGCAAACTAAGGATGCTCCCATAGAGAGCCCAAATATTGACCTACAAACTTCCCTTGAACAAACTTTAATCTTCACCACCAAAGGAAGTTCCATACAAATATCAAGGTATTCTCTCTGGTAGTTCATGAGAAGATTTTTAAAGACTTTTAGGCTTTTGTGGCATTAACCACAGCTGGGAGATGGCAACAGCTTCATTTGAACAAAGTAAAAAGGGTATACTCCAAAGATGGTCTGTGCCATATATGTATAAATTTTATTTTGAAAGTCTTTTTAATATAATGAAATAAATATTAATTACTTTTCATTTTGAAACAATATGAGAGTGCAGGGGTTCTTTTCCGTTCACACTGTGCAACGTAATTTTTAAGACTGACATTGGGGGTGTGGTTTAGGGTGGGCCTAAATGCATTTTTGGGGTTCACTGTGTTATGAAAAGAAAAAAAAAGAAATACTTTAGCCAATCATTTTGTAAAAAATGCATGAAAAGTAAAAAGGTTTAATTATATGAACTTGGACAGTATTGACCACAATTTCATTCCAGAGATTTCCGTATTATTATACAACTACCAACTAGGAACTAACCATGTTATCTGGATGAAAAAGCCTGACTATCTTCCACATATGAACTGCTATGTCAAATCATTAAAGCTGTGCGAAAATCTTCACCCACATATATTGACTGAATGTCCAACTCCAGTCGAATTCGGTTTGAAATCGAACCTTAAACATACGATTCAATTCATATTTGATTTGCATGGAAAAAGTTTGATTTGCAGGGCCCGAATTTTTCAGCAAATCCAATCATGGATTAAATGCCTATATCGCAAGTATTGATGCCAAATAGCTCTATGAACAATAGACAAGAGGCCCCAAGGGGCCTGAGGGCGCTCACCTGACATGGTAGCCTAAATATCAACCCAGAGAATTGATTTCAACAAGTTGCATCTGCTCCTCCTAAGAAAAGCTTATACCAAATATCCAAAGATTCTGAACAGTGGATCTAAAAAAAAAAGAAGATTTTTAAAGAATATTCCTCATATTGAACTAAGGATGCTGCACACCAAATATCAAAACATTCCGACTGCTGGATCTGAAGAAGAAGACTTTTTAAAGAAAATTCCTCATTTTGAACTAAGTTACAATTCAAGCTCCCACAGTGAGTCCAAATATGGACCTAGGGACATGGCTTGAACAAACTTAAATCTCACCCCCCTAAGGATGCTGCATACCAAATATCAAAACATTCCAACTGCTGGATCTGAAGAAGATTTTTAAAGAAAATTCCTCATTTTGAACCAAGTTATAATTCAGGCTACCACAGTGAGCCCAAATATGAACCCAGGGTTTTGGCTTGAACAAACTTGAATCTCACCCCCCTAAGCATGGTGCATACCCAATATCAAAAGATTCTGCCTGCTGGATCTTGAGAAGAAGATTTTCAAAGAAATTTGCTTGAAATGCACTAAGTTCAAATTTGGGCTCCTATACTGAGCCCAAATATAAACGCAGGGGGCCGATTTGAACAAACTTGAATCAGATCCACCGCACAATGTTGCATACCAAATATCAAAAGATTCTGCCTGCTGGATCTGGAGAAGAATTTTTAAGAAATTTGCCTGAAATGCACTAAGTTTGAATTCGGGCTTCTATAGTGAGCCCAAATATGAATCTAGGGAGCCGATTTGAACAAATTTGAATCAGATCCACCCGCCACAATGTTTCATACCAAATATCAAAAGATTCTGCTTGCTGGATCTGGAGAAGAATATTTTTTAAGAAATTTGCCTGAAATGCACTCAGTTCAAATTTGGGCTCCTATACTGAGCCCAAATATAAACCCAGGGGAGGCCGATTTGAACAAACTTGTATCAGATCCACCTCACAATGTTGCTTACCAAATATGAAGAGATTCTGCCAGCTGGATCTGGAGAAGAAGATTTTTTAAGAAATTTGCCTGAAATGCACTAAGTTCGAATTCAAGCTTCTATAGTGAGCCCAAATATGAATCTAGGGAGCCGATTTGAACAAACTTGAATCAGATCCACCCCACAATGTTGCATACCAAATATGAAAAGATTCTGCCTGCTGGATCTGGAGAAGAAGATTTTTGAAGAAATTTGCCTGAAATGCACTAAGTTCAATTTTGGGCTCCTATACTGAGCCCAAATATAAACCCAGGGGGGCCGATTTGAACAAACTTGAATCAGATCCACCCCACAATGTTGCATACCAAATATGAAAAGATTCTGCCAGCTGGATCTGGAGAAGAAGATTTTTGAAGAAATTTGCCTGAAATGCACTAAGTTCGAATTCGAGCTTTTATAGTGAACCCAAATATGAATCTAGGGAGCCGATTTGAACAAATTTGAATCAGATCCACCCCCCACAATGTTTCATACCAAATATCAAAAGATTCTGCTTGCTGGATCTGGAGAAGAATATTTTTTAAGAAATTTGCCTGAAATGCACTCAGTTCAAATTTGGGCTCCTATACTGAGCCCAAATATAAACCCAGGGGAGGCCGATTTGAACAAACTTGAATCAGATCCACCCCACAATGTTGCTTACCAAATATGAAGAGATTCTGCCTGCTGGATCTGGAGAAGAAGATTTTTTAAGAAATTTGCCTGAAATGCACTAAGTTTGAATTCAAGCTTCTATAGTGAGCCCAAATATGAATCTAGGGAGCCGATTTGAACAAACTTGAATCAGATCCACCCCACAATGTTGCATACCAAATATGAAAAGATTCTGCCCGCTGGATCTGGAGAAGAAGATTTTTTAAGAAATTTGCCTGAAATGCACTAAGTTCAAATTTGGGCTCCTATACTGAGCCCAAATATAAACCCAGGGGGGCCGATTTGAACAAACTTGAATCAGATCCACCCCACAATGTTGCTTACCAAATATGAAAAGATTCTGCCTGCTCGATCTGGAGATGAAGATTTTTTAAGAAATTTGCCTGAAATGCACTAAGTTCGAATTCGGGCTTCTATAGTGAGCCCAAATATGAATCTAGGGAGCCGATTTGAACAAACTTGAATCAGATCCACCCCACAATGTTGCATACCAAATATCAAAAGATTCTGCCTGCTGGATCTGGAGAAGAAGATTTTTGAAGAAATTTGCCTGAAATGCACTAAGTTCGAATTCGGGCTTCTATAGTGAGCCCAAATATGAATCCAGGGGGCCGATTTGAACAAACTTGAATCAGATCCACCCCACAATGTTGCATACCAAATATCAAAAGATTCTGCCTGCTGGATCTGGAAAAAAAGATTTTTTAATGTTTTTCCCATTGCCTACAGTGTTAAAAAGTGCTGACTCAGCACTTTTTCAAAGTCCTGAAAAAGTACCTTGTGATCAAACCGATAGGGATTTTTTTTAACCATTCTATTCTACTGGATAAAAGTAAGCTTTACATACAAAATAAGAATTCTCTGTGCCGTGTAGTTTTGGAGATATGGCAGTTTTAAGGTTTTTCCTATTTTTAGCTCCCGAGGTTCCCACGGGTCAATGAGAAAATTTTTTTTTGCATCAATCAACTACTTATGACCCATTATCATCTCATATCAAATTTGGTTCAAATCGACCTCACGGTTCTGAAAATAGAAATTTTACGCGTGGCCAAAATTTTTGCCCCTCCCATAACGAAGGCAAATAATGCTCGACAAACTTCTCTTGAACAAACTTGATTCTAAACCTCAAAAGGACTCTGTATACCACATATCAAGTCTCTGCTACTGGTGGTTCATTAGAAGAAGATTTTCCAAAAATTTGGCCATTTTTTCCCCCACACCTCTGCTCAATATGAGCCGAAACCTAATTTGGATAAAAATCAAAATGCCCCTATTTAACCACTGTGTACATGAAATTTAATTAAAATGTGGCCAGGGGTTTAGGAGAAAGAGGCTCAAACACCACCTTCACGCAGGACGACGGACGGACAACGGACGAAGAGTGATAAGAAAAGCTCACCCTGACTTTCAGTCAGGTGAGCTAAAAATTCAGCAGTTTTCGGAGTAATTCTATGATGTATTACAAGATTTTTATTCAATTAACAGGAATTTACTCTATAAGCTAAATGCAATTAACATTTCAAATTTGTACTGAAAGTATTGATATTGCTTTGATGTTTGAAAGTTATATTCGACAAGGTGCAATCCCACCGGTATCCCCCGCCATGGGTTTCCAAGTTGAAAAAGCAGAAAAAGGCCCATAACTCTAGAAAAAAAAAATGGACAAAACCTGTTACTTGTGAATATCCTTTCCCCCATGGTGATCTATCAGTGATCATTTAAATCCAACATCCACTGACTGAGATATGAAGGTCCAAAGTTGTTACGGATGGACAGATGGATGAAAGAATGAGTGAATGGAGGGATGAACCCCACTTCTATATCCCCCACAAACTTTGTTTGGCAGGGGATAATTAACAGGGTTATGCAAGTAAGAGAGATCCAGTTAAGTGGGTTCCACAGAACTGCAGCAGGTCACAGATAATTGAATATTGCTTTATAAAATAATCCTGTTCACTGCATATAACTTTCAAACACAAAACATATACTATATCTTTAATTCAAACTTCACCTGTTAATTACTTATGGATTATAGAGTAAATCCCTGTTAACTGAATAAAAAATACTCAGTTGATCAAAATATTATAAGGAAAAACAATGATTTCCCAAGCTTCAAGACCTCTTTGATCTCAGTAATCCAAATATAGGGATTTAATTTATTTCATCTTGTTTGACAGTTAATTTATCAAGAGAATGACTCAATTTTGTTTGAGTGAATATCACTGTTAATTGAATATTTACCACTTTTAAGGTGGCTATTCAATTAATAAGGCACATTAACGGATCACTTATTTCACTCTTAACCCGCTGAGTATTTTCAAGATATTTTTCATCAAATATAGTCATGGCTGCTGTGATGCAGCCATGACTAGATTTGATAAAAAATTCGTGTAAATTTAATTCAAGAAATCATTGATGAAAAAATCTATACAATTTACAAATTTACAGGGGGAAATTTGATTAAACATTTCCAAATTATACATAATTCAGTGGCAAGTGAAACCATGTCCTCAGCAGGAATATCTGCCAGTAGCATGCAAGGAGTTATTAAATTTCCACATGGGACTATTTCACAGTCTAATTTTTTAACCAAATAAAAATGTCATTCTGAAAAAATAATGCTAGATAAATATTTTGTTTCACTATGTTCACATGAATATGTCTTTCTTTTTAAATTTAAAAATTCAGTTTAAAAAACTGAAACTGACTAAATATGGATAAATGTCATTGCTAAACGATAAAATATTCACCTGTAAATCTGGTGGAGGCACATATATCATTCTATCTATTCTACCAGGCCTAAGAAGAGCATCATCAAGCAAATCTGGTCTATTTGTAGCTGCAACCACAAATACTCCAACTAAATTGGATTTCTGTCTTGTCTAAGAAATGAAAAAAAAAAAAATTTCTAATGTCCATCCAGACAAAACACATTTGAATTAAACATCTTCACCATTGACAAAAATCATCATCCCATATTTTACGATAGTGTGTTCCATTCTTCACTGGATGTTGCCTAAAATAAATAAGCCTGGTTATACCTTACAAACACAAAACCAATTACAATACATTCAGTACTAATATGACTTGTTAACACTTTACCCAACACAAGGTCACATAAAACTTGCCAAAAAATTTCTTAAATAACTTAGTTTTTTATTTTTTTCCTTAAAAACATAGCTTATGACCCCTCATTGGAATGAGCTCAATATGTTCATTCCAATGTGAGGTGTAAGCTATGTTTTTTGAGACAAAAAATTAAAACAAAAGGTGTGCATTATAGATAATGTTGAGTTGTAGCTACTTTCTTCATGCACTCTCTATTGAAAATCAGAAACGTCATCGCGCTAAGCTCAAAATCTGTATAAATTTACGCTAACAAGCTCAAAATTCGTAAAAATGGACTAATTAAGGCCCATATCACTAAGAAGAAATCAGACCAAGCCAATTTTCGAGCTAACTTGAGATATTATTACAGAAAACTTGTATGGCAAATATTAATCAAATTGGAGAACGCTTGTTCAAGTTATGGCGCTAAAAAGCTCAAAATTTGAAATGAAAATGTCAATGACACTGCAGCTATACTTGACTGTGTGCAGTGTTTCATGAAAAGGATAATGTTCAATGTTTATAAAATGATTATGAAATAAGACAAGAATTGTGATAATTGAGAATATGTTGTTAAGTTCTGTACCCTATATACTGCTTTCAACAAGAATAATTTGAGGTGTAGACTGTACTAAAGAACTGAGGCCTGGGTTGATGTGGCCCTCACAGCTGACGTATATCAACCAAAGTTATCAAGTTACAGTAAAGTCATTCCAAACGAGTCATCCTACCAAGTTACAATGAAATCCCTTCATAAATATGACTTACAGACTTTGCTAAAGAAATCTAGGTCATGTGCCCATCTGGCAGTCACGGTTGACTGATCACAACCAAAATAGGACAGTCTCATCTCGATATCATACTGAGTTATCCTGCCCAGTTACAAAGAAATCCCTTCATAAAAATGACCTGACTGTAGACAGTGCTAAAGGAATCTAGGGCACGTGCTCAAGCGGTGGTAATGGCTGACCAACAGTGACCAAAATAGGACAGTCTCATCTAGCCATCATACTGAGTTATCCTATCAAGTTACAATGAAATCGCTTCATAAATATGAACTGTAGATGGTGCTAAACAAATCTAGATCACATACCTGTGCAGCTATCCCGGTGGTCCGATCATGACCAAAATAGGACATTCTCATCTAGATATTATACCAAGTCATCCTATCAATTTACAATGAAATCCCTTCATAAATACAACTGTAGACTGTGCTAAAGGAATCTAGGTAACATGCCCCTGCGACCATCATGGTTGACTGGATCTGACCAAAATACGACATTGTCATTCCGACATTATACAGAGTCATCCTACCAAGTTACATTGAAATCCCTTCATAAATACAACCTGTAGACTGTGCCAAGTGTTTTCAAGTTTTGAGCCCTACACCCGTCATGGTTGACCAATTGCGACCAAAATGTAGACATGACTTTGAACCTGCACATGAAATTTAGTGATGATCGGACAAGAACTACGGGGTGCAGCCTGTACTAAAGAAAATCTAAACAGACTCACAGACTTTCGTAAGCGTGATGGCAATAGCTTATCTTGACTTTATCAAGTTAAGCTAAAAATTGACTAATTAAAAATTGACTAATTAAGGCCCTTAGCTCTGTAACGAAAAATAAGACCGGGTCAGTTTTTTGAACTTACTTGAGATATTATTTTCAATAGACCTGTATGGCAAATATTAGTCAACTTGGAGAACGTTTGTTCAATTTATTGTGTTAACAAGCTCAAAATTTGTAACAATTGACTAATTAAGGCCCATAACTCTGTAATGAAAAATCGGGCCAGGCCAGTTTTCAAACTCACTTGAGATATTATTGTAAAAGGCCTGTATGGCAAATATTAGTCAGGAGGATGTCCGGATGCCCGTCATCGCCAAACCACAGGTTTCAGTTTTAACACTACTCAACCAAAAATAATAAAAACTGAATGACGATATTTGTGAATAGAAACAGCCGTTTTTTTTTTTACTGCATTAGTGGTTCATTGGTTAGCACAGTGGATTTCAGATTTAAAGGTTGCAGGTTTGATCCTGACCCACATCATCTGCATTGTGTCCTTGGGCAAGACACTTAATCTCAATTGCTCAAGTGGAGGCAGTGTGGTAAGGCATATTGCCAAAAGCCTGGAAATAAGCAGACTGTCATCTGCAGAAGGAGATCCCCAGGGTAGTGTCACAAAATTCACCCTCTAGGACCTTAGTCTGAATCAAGGTTTCAGGCCTAAACAGAAAGAAGTACCCAGAGGATAAACTGGGGGATTCTAGCCCACTGTATGGGTTAGCACCAGCAAATTCACCCTCTTGGGACCTCATTCTGCAAATGACAGTCTGCTTATTTCCAGGCTTTTGGACAATATGCCTTACCACACAGATTGCTTATTTCCAGACATGTCGACAGTACACATGCCATCAGCTGTTGCTAACCCTGCTTGTGTCGGGTAAGCAAGTTGAGGAGTTTGACAGTTACACACTGCTACGAGGCCCACAACCATTTAAACTTTCAGGCACGAATTGATAGTGGATGTTGAAATTAATGTTAAACCCCTAAGAAATAAATAAATAATAGAAAAAAATCCCTGTAATTTAATAAAAACTACTGTGATATTTTGAAAAATGATGCTGACAGGCACCCTATTCCTTTGCTTTACTGACCTCTTTCATCCCAAAAGTTCTAATATTGGAATCTAATCTATACTTTTTTACGAAGCTCCAGAAAAACATAACATTTTTGGGTAAAATACTTTGGCTTTCAAAACAAAGCATATGACTGCTGATTAAAATGTCCTCATTTCTCATTTTTTGGCTTCCAGAACATTGCATAGGACCTCTTTATTGGAATGATCTGATTGAGCTCATTCCAATGAGGAAAGAGGTCATTTCAATAAGGGGTCATATCAGGCTCTCAGACAAGCAGTCTAATTTTGAAAGGAATTTGATGCTGTTCTGGGCTATTTGTTAACCCTTTACCCAAAACAGAGGATATCAAACTTTATTAATTTAATTATTGTTTTTTTTTCAAATTCTTAGAAAAAATCAACAAAATCAGATTATGTGCCCCCTCAGTGGAACAAGCTTATTTCATTGAGGGGTAACATGATATGGTTTTGTTGAAATTTTCCGAAAAATAATATTTTTACAACTGCTCAATTTGTAAATTGCACGGGTGGATACGACGATTCGTTAGGTTAAGGATTACCGCCCCCCCCCCCCCAACTATTCATGGAGTTTGTGCGCAGACTACCAATGATGTAATGTGATGTTGCTTCACTCACAGAGATATAGAGATATTTCAATCAATAAGTGTTCTATTCACCTTGAAAGGGGGTGCGGTGGTGTCACGGTAACCGGTCATTGTTAGATCACCGAAGTTAAGCAACGTTGAACACGGTTAGTAGTTGGATGGGTGACCATTTCAGCGACTGATTTGTGTTCCCACGTTGTGTCCTTGGGCAAGGCACTTAACCCCAATTGCCTACATGGGGGCACGATGACACTGTGTACTAAGGCGTACTGCACGTTGATGGTGCGCATGTCTTCAACCAATCTAACCCTGCCTGTGCCACGGTGCAGAGTTCAGAGTTACGATGTTGGAGAGCTGACAGCTGCCCGTCGTTGCTCAGTTGTTCTCTCTGGGTACTCCGGCTTCCTCCACCCATAAAACTGTCACCGACATGATATGACCCTGGCTGTTAATGTGCCGTTAAACCCTAATAAATAAATAAATAAATAAATAAATAAATAAATAAATAAATAAATAAATAAATAAATAAATAAATAAATAAATAAATAAATAAATATTCACCTTGAAACCAGTAAGATATTAATAAACTTAATGGAACTACAATGTATGTTGTATCAATCATAAAACTACTGCTGAGGTGAGACTTCATTCCTAATGGTAATATCATAAAAGATTCAGTCAAATCAAGTCTTGATTGAGCAACAATTCTTACGCTGATTCAATTAAAATTAATGTATGTAGTATTTTTTATTTTCAGTTGTCTGGAATGTATCAGTTGGATCTAAACATATGTGATTAACTACTTAACTGGTAGAGAGCTAAATTTTTTCTCAGCATCAAAATTTGTTAACGTGTCTTTGCCTTGTGACAATTTAGGGGAGAGTGCCTTAAATTTGTTAACGTGTCTTTGCCTTGTGACAATTTATGGGAGAGTGCCTTTAGGCACTCTCCCATAAATTGTCACAAGGCAAATCGATGGAGATAAGTAATTTAGCTTCAAAGATAATATGAAGGACATCCACAGAATATGAAGCCTTTAACTTTACATACCTACTGTTCTGAATAAAGCCCAAATATGGGCTTCCAGCACTCTCCCACTTAAGAGCGAGACTGGTTCGAGGCCATAACATCATTGGATTCCACACAGAATTAGACTGGTGGTCTGGGAGCTTGGGGTCATATCTTTGTTTTGGAAGTCAAAACTGATTTTTTTTTTACTTTTTGGGGAAAAATTATTATATTGTCACTGTTATCTCAAATTGCATTAGATAAAGGGTTAAATATTCGTACAAAAGAGACAGGCGCATTACTGTTGCCTTCTTCCACCAGTTTCTTGCTGCTACCATGTATTGTCTCATCTAACTTTATACCAATACCATCCATCTCATTCAAAAGAGTTGACAAAACCCTTTCTTGTACATTTTTATGAGACTTAGAGTCTGCTCTTTTCCCCACCAAAGAATCTATTTCATCGAGAAACAATATAGAGGGAGCCATCACTCTTGCTCTCTGAAATATCTGCAAGAAAAAAACGCAGTAACAGCAGGTGCGATGCATTTGAGACAATGAAGGTATAGCTAACTCTCTACACTGATAACAAAATAGTAAAACTTCAAGAACCAAATGTTTCCCATAATGTAACTAGGAATTTAACTAATTCAGTCTTGCTTCACTACGCTCAATGAGCTCTGCTAAACAAGACTGAATAGTGAAATTCCTAACTGCGTGATGGGAAAAATTGGCAGGTTGAAATTAGGGCTGGCATGATTATGAAATTTCATGATCACTTTTGAAGAATAATCAATTAAAGTCGACTTTAATCATACTCTGTGACCCTGAGAAACAAGTAAATAGAAAACAATATTTTTGGTCATTAGTTCCTCAGTCTGAACATTCTTTAGGCATGCAGGCGTGTTGCACGCCTACTGCTCTCCAAGGAAAATTCATACTCCTGACCACCGCAGGCCCAAACCTGAGCCTAGGCTCATGTTTGGACCTGAGGTGGTGAAGAGTCGAAAGAGATTGCACCAGAGGTGCTGACATACCCCACCAGTGTCAATTTGAGGGATAAGGCTGTACCAAATGGACAATATCGCTCACCCAATGGACCGACTCAGCCACCAATCTCAAGGGGAAAAAGGTTTTTTGAGTAAAATCCTTGAAATCTTCAAAAAACCCTCTTTAAAACAGAAAAAAACAAAGTAAATCTATTATGAAATGAACCATGTAATTTTTAGAAGCATGCCAGGCATGGCATATGCACCCTCTCTCCTCACAAGCTAAGATGAACATACACTAGGCATACAGACATGAGGGATTTATTGTTTTTGTTTTATAGCAAGGAAAAATCCAACCCAGTAGAAAATGTGAGATCCATGTACACCTGTTACCAATAGTTTGTGTCAATCATACCATCGTCAAGTGAAAACTATTGTCTTTGTTGTACAGTAATAAATTAATTCCCCCCCCCCCCCCCCCCACATGAGGTAATTGTGAAGGCCACAAATGCCTCTTACTGAAGTCTGGTGTCATCAGACCATCCACATAACAGATATAGAACAAAGACATAATGCCACATGTTTGGAGGTGATTTGCATGTATTTTCTTTGTTTTACAGCAGGGACATGAAAGCCATTCCCTCAGCCAAAATTATACTGTCCACATACACCCATGTGCTAAGTTTGGTGATGATCAAACCATCCAGTGGGAGAAAATGTCGGAACAAATGCACCTACAAACAAACCATTCTCAAACAAGCCAAACAGACAAAAATTGTCTATTTTGTTTTTATCTAAGGGTCATAAATCATGGAAAAAAATACATGGACTGAAAAATGGAAAAAGCTGAAAGAGCTCATGATACTGAATATATATATAAAAGTTCATCAACATCCAGCACTAGTGTTCCTGTTATGACCTGAACAGGCATTGGGCGGGCAAATTCTAAAAAAAATTTCCAAGTTGAAAAAGAAGGATAACTCTAGAAAGTGAAATGTAAGAAATATCATTAGAGACTAGTTTGAAAGCCTTTCTCATTTGCAATCTTCCTGCATCCGACAAATTAAACCTGAGATACAAGGCAAACAGACAAAAAATTGGCTATTTCATACACTCTAAAGGCCATAACTGATGGAAAAAATATCCGGACAGCAAAACAGCTTATGTTTCTGAAAGAGCTCATGACACTGAACACCTGTATAAAAATTCAGCACTAATCTTTAACCCTTTACCTAACGAATCGTCTGCATCCGTCGTGTAACTTGCAAATTGAGCAGTTGATGAAAAATTTTTTTTTTATATTATTTCAACAAAACCATATCATGTGAGCCCTCATTGGAATGAGCTCATGAGGGGTCACATGATATGGTTTTGTTGAAATTTTTTGAAAAAGTTTAAAAAATAGTAATTAAACTAATAAATTTTGATATTCTCTGTGTTGGGTAAAAAGTTAAGTTATGACATGAACAGACATCGGACAGATGCATGCATGCATGAATGCACACACGGACAGACGCAATCAAGTTTTCCACACTTTTTAAGAAAAAGTGTGGGGGGGGGGGGGGGGCAGGGGGGGGGGAGATTAATAATAACTGCATTGAGATTTAAGAAGGCAACTGCATTCCTTGGCCCCATGCAAACTGTGAAGGGCATTTATTTGAACTCACATACCTTCCAGATTGCCGGACCTGGTGTCATGTGTTGTATCTTTATACTTCTTTGCCAAGTCAATTACAGCGCATTTTGAAATTCTACAACCTCTGACTCTTCTTACAAACATGATGGGGAGGAGAGTAATAACTAATAATTTATCAGTAAATGAGTGATGAAAATCCATAATCATCGACTTTGAAATTGTAGTCAATTATTGGTGTTTCTGTGGATTAGTCAACTTCTTGATTAATCATGACAGATCCAAGCATGAAAATAAGCAGACTGTTATCTTCACAGGAGGGTAGCATCAATAACTTTACACTCTGTGAACCTCAATCTGAATCAAGGTCTCAAACCTAAACAGCAGGTGGTACCCAGAGTATAAATTGGCACACTGTACGGGATAGCATCAGCAAATTCACCCTCTGTGGACCTCATTCAGCAAATGACCGTTTGCTTATTTTCAGACTTGGACATGTCTAGATGAAATATCATAATACGATTTCCACTGTCACTTCAAATGACATTTTTCAACAAAATCTGTGTTAGTTGGGCTGCATATTGTCAATCTCATTCCTCAGAAAACTGCATGATGACTTGTCATCTTCAGAAAGTAGACAATACAGAAATGAATGAAATTTTTTCGAATCATCGAGATGGTTTTGAATCAAAATTCAATCAGCATAAAAATTAAAAAAACGAAATCGAATCTCAAACATTTGCCAGGCCCTAACAGAAAGTTAATGTACTTCTAAAGGAAAAACAGCAATGATTTTGTAATTTGTTTTTCATAAGCTGGGGGTTAAGCTTTCCGATAATTCCTTAGAGTAAGTTGAAAAGATAAAGTTAAATCTCACCTCTGCAATAAGTTTCTCTGACTCACCAACATAAGGTGAATACACCTGGGCTCCATTTAGCGACAGAAAAGTCACATTACAGGAAGTGGCTGCAGCTCTTACTAAAGTTGTCTTGCAACATCCTGGTGGTCCATAGAGTAGAACCCCTTTTGGACATGGTAAGCCCATCCTGGCAAATGCCTCAGGATGTTTCATTGGCCATTCCACACACTGAAAAGAGTAAAAAATAGTCATCTGAGGAATTGCAGAATCCTTGACTGTGAAATGGTCACAAAGAAAATGGTAAGACTTGTGAATATTTATTTATACAATGGGGAGGTATATTCTTTGAAGTTTCAATACATCCTCTTCCTCTTGACAATATGCACCTTACAGGTTATAGAGTAAACTTATTTTAACCCTTTACTCAACGAATCGGCCACATGCAGCCACGTAATATGCAAATTCAACAGCTGAAAAATATTTTCAAAAAAAAATTTCAACAAAACCAAATGAGCTCATTCCAATGAGGGGTCAAATGATATAGTTTTGCTGAATTTTTTTAACAATTTTAAAAAAATCTAAATTTTATAGTAAATTTCCTTTCTTATTATACCTACCACAATTGTTTACTACAGGCTTGCACTACAGTGGAAGTCCCTAACTCGGATAAAATACTCTCTATTTTTGTCTTTCCCAAGCAAGTTGGGAAAGAAAGGTGGTGCAAAAGCACCAATAAAAATAAGCCAAAACTGGGTCGAGTGCAACCGGCGCAGACCCAGTACGGGATGCTCTCTCCCAAGTACAACTCCACGACTTCCGTTGCCAGTGCGCATATACCGTCTCTAAAGACTCATTCTTTTTGAATCCGTAAACGTTAGAGTTATGTGATCAGCGGGGAGGAAAGATTCTTTACCCGTAAAGAAGACGGGAGGGCCTCCATGTAAACAATTGTGGTAGGTATAATAAGAAAGGAAATTTACTATAAAATTTAGATTTCTTATCAACCTACTCACAATTGTTTACTACAGGCTGAATAGACAAAAGGCTGGAGGGAATCGCATAACCAACCCCCACATAACCCTAGTGCACTGGAACCGTGAAGTAGATGGAAGAGGTCCCGAGGCTTATCAACCATAATGTCGCAATCATTGGTAAAGGACAATGAAAAGAGACATATGAGCCTGTGTGACACACAGACAGAAAAAGGGCAGTAACAGCACAAGGCTGAAACTGACCTTCAAGAAGCCTAATGGCTATGGCAGACAACAGCCTGAGCAGAAGAAAGAGGACCCAGGGCAAAAAGGTCCTCCGACTGCTCCTGCAACTGGCGTAAATAAAAGGTGGAGAAAGTAGAAGCATTTCTCCAGTAGGCTGCCTGCATAACATCCGACAACTTGACGGAGTTAGAATAAGCCCAAGAGGTAGACAGTGCCCGCACCTCGTGGGAAGAAATACGATTGGTAATACAATCGCCAGCTGCTAAACGACTATAAGCCGTACGAATAGCAAGACAAATCCATCGAGAAATGGATTGAGGAGAGATCTTCTGTCGACCCGGAATGAGAGACAGAGAAAAACGTTTTCTGCCTTTCCGTATGAAGCGTGTCCGATCAAGATAAATGCGAATAGCACGGACCGGACAGAGCAAAGGGCGAGTACCCTCAACAGAGGGAAGAGCCCTGATACAGATAGGAGGAGGAGTAGTATCTGGTAACTGATTCTTAGCCAAAAAAGAGCAATCAGTGGTAAAAGTAACACTGTTGGGAGAGCTCCTAAAAAAGGCCGGGTCAACCGAGAGGGCGTGAAGCTCACTAACCCGTCTGGCCGAAGCAAATGCCATCAGAAAAGCCGTCTTATATGTGAGAAAAAGCATATCCACCTGGGATAAAGGTTCGAACGGCACCCCCCCCAAGCAAAGCAGCACCCACGAAAGATTCCATCGTGGAGTAAGCTGCAAAGTCCGAGGCCTTTTCAAAGAAAAGTGCCGAACAAGCTTGGAGAGGTAAGGATTAGTGCCGATACGACGCTTCCCCACATAAGAAAAAGTCTCTGAAAGCATAGACCTGTAACCCTTGATGGTAACAGGTTGGAGACCCCGAGAATCAAACAGATATACCAGAAACTCCGCAATCTGTGAAATCGAAGGATTGGCATAATCAACAGAGTGATCAGCACACCATCGACAGAAGACCTTCCATTTAGCTGCATAAGCTAAACCAGTGGAGTGCCTCCTTGAAGAAGAAATGCACTCCACTGCTCGTCTCGAAAAACCTCTACGGAGGAGACAGGACCTGACAAAAGATATGCGTGAAGGCACAATGAAGTCGGGTCGACGTGAAACCTCCTCGGGCGACCTTGACAAAGAAGGTCGCGACGTAGCGGGAGACGTGCCAGAACCGCCGCCATCAGCGAGCGGAGCTGATTGATCCACACCCGCTGAGGCGACAGGGGAGCGATCAGAATGATTCGACAAGTGCAGGTTCGAATTTTGGCGAGAACCTGAGGAAGAATCGGAACCGGCGGGAAGGCGTAGCCGACTAGACCGTTCCAATCGAGTGACAGAGCGTCCACGGCAAAAGCCAGAGGATCTGGACACGGGGACACGAAAGTGTCCACCTGATGGTTCCAACGAGTCGCAAAGAGGTCGATGTGGGGACGTCCCCAGAGATCGCAAAGCGACTGGAAAACTGCCCTGTGAAGCATCCACTCGGTGGAAATAACCCTGCCCTGTCGGGACAGGGAGTCGGCTAGGACGTTCAGACGACCGGGAATGTGACGAACAACCACTCCGGCGTGAACATCCTGAGCGAGCAGTAAAAGATCCCGAGCTAACGCGTACATCGGAAGCGAGTGCGTGCCGCCCTGGTTCCGAATGTAAGCAACCACTGTCGAATTGTCGGATAGTAGAAGGACCTGGCGATTCGACAGGTGAGGGATCCACTGCCTGAAACTCAGAAGAAGAGCAAGAAGCTCCTTCTGGTTGATGTGTAGAGCTGCTTGATCCTGGTCCCACTGAACATCTATCCAGGGAAGAAGGTGAGGATACAGAGAGTCCGGAAACGGAGGCACCTGATCCAGAGGATCTACATTCGGTCTCCAACGACTGAGCAGAAAGTGTTGGAGAGGTCTGACATGCAGCCGACCTAAAGGAATGAGATCCGTCACCGAACCGCAGAGACCGATCAGCCGGAGAAAACTCCGAGCCGTCGCGGACCTGGACTGGGACAGAGTCAGAGCAAAAGCTGAGAGAATCACAGCCTTGGCCTGGGGAACAGCCACCAAATTGAATTTGGTTTGGAAAGACATCCCCAGATGACAAAACGACTGAGAAGGGACTAGGTCCGACTTCTCCTCGTTGACTCTGAATCCTAGCAACGTGAGCAAGCTCAACAGAGTGGCGACATCCGATTCCAGTAAGGCAGCATTGGAATGCCTCTGGAGGATATCGTCCAGATATGCCGAAGTAGTCACCCGGGACTGTGTGCGATGGAACGCTATCACATGCGACATCAGTCTGGTGAACGCACAAGGAGCCAGGTTGAGGCCGAAAGGCATGGCCTTGAACTGGTAAACTCGCCCCAGAAAAGCGAACCTGAGATACTTCCGTGACGCCCGATGCATCGGAACGTGGAAGTAAGCGTCTCGCAGGTCGATGCTGGCTGCGAAATCTCCCTGGTGAATTGATTGGCGGACCGACCTGAAAGTCTCCATGCTGAACTTGGGAGCAATGATAGACTGGTTCAGGATACTCAGATCGATAACCGGTCGGAGTCGGCCGTCCTTCTTCGGCACCAAGAACAGGCGGGAATAGAAACCCACTGACTGAACGTTCTTGACGACCTCGATCGCCCCCTTTGCCAGGAGATTGGCAATCTCCGTGGACAAAAGTTCCCGACGTAAAACGTCTGAAGGAACTGTGGTTGGAAGAGGCACCCTTGACAGAGTGGGGTGCCGTCGGAAGGATATGCGCAGCCCGGACCGAACAACATCAAACACCCATGGATCGGATGTGATGGTGGTCCAATGGTCTGCGAACTCTGCTATCCTTCCTCCAACCTGGGTCGAGTCGAGGTGAGGACCTTCATTTCGAGCCCCGACGAGGCCCGTGAGAGGAGAAACCACCTCCTCTGCCAAATGAAGAATCCTGAGACTTCCCTCGATTCTGCCGACCCCTACCTTTACCCCGTGAGTAAGAAGTAGAGGCGTCAGCAGAAGGACCAGCCTTTTGCTTCACAGAGGAAGCAGAAGGATACTTGTTAGGCTTGGAACGGCCCTTGCCTCCCCGAGAAGGCTGATCAAGCTGACGAAACAGCAGCTGATCTTTGGAATGACGTAGGACGTCATCCCGGACCGTCGACACGGAACCATGGAAAAGTTGTGGACCTGCCAAAGAAGCAGATCGAAGAGTAGCACGCTGCTCCTCTGGAAGGGATCGTCCTGTGTCCAGCACAACGTCCCTTCGAACTAATTCCAAATTAGCCGTGTTACAGGCATGCGTGTGAGTAAGGTGCATAAGCGCCTTGGACAGCACACGCAAAGGAGCCTGTACCTCGTCAAACTTATCTGGAGGCAGATAAGCAGCCAAAGCTGAGACGACGTGATCTGAGAGAGAAAGCATGCCAAGCATCTCTCTAGATAAGCCCAACGTGGACTCCAGAGTCGTCATTGGAATGGCGGCAGACTTGGGCTTGGAAAGCCCGAGGGAAGTGGAGTCCTGATCCAGAACCGTCAAAGTCTGGCAGACTGACGGATTGGCGGAATCGTAGGAACGATAACGCACAGGAGGCAAAAAGGTGTCAACCCTGGTGAAGAACGAAGTCTTCAAAGCCTTGGAATTCAGCTTGGCATCCAATGCTGAAAAAGCTTCAACCACCTGTACCGACTGGCACGGTCGAAGGCGCCCAGAGGCAGGTTGCTCCAAAGGCTGTTGGCGTGCGACCGATGATCACGGCCAGGCTGACACTGTCGGCTGGTTAGCAGGTTTGAGCTCAGGCAGAAACCCAAACACAAAGTCAAGAGCCGCCCCCAAGTCCGAAGACTGCTGGCCCTCGACCTCAAGCATGTCGGACTCCTCCCCAGAGTCGGAAGACACATAGCCCATCGTGGGCAAACCAGCCGACGCCTCCCATGGTGTCGGGACACCAGAGGAATCGGAAACCGGCCTGTTTCCAATCCCGGGAGGCGGCGCCATAGGAGGCACCTGGAAACCACCCATAGCCTCGCTGGAAGCAACAGGAAGGCTCTTAGAAAGAACCTGAGTGAGTAAGGAGAGGGCCTCCCTAAGCTCACTGCCTGAACCGACCGGTTCGACAGGGGAGCGAACCGGCAAAGTGGCTTCACCTCTGACCCTCTTAACCAGCAAAGGGTCACGATCCTCCAAAACACCCGACGCAGGACGACGGGCGGCAGCCGAAACATCTGAAGGCAGACGTGTATAGGGGTACGACGCACCCCGAGGATCAATATTGCGAGAACTCATGAGAGTCACCGCGGACCTCTGCAGGGCAGAAGGTCCAGGCTGCACAAAAGGCGTTGGTCCCCCAAAACTGGTCGTATGACCAGAGTGAGTAGACGGAAACGCCACGGAAGCCATAGTGTTTCCACTACGAACATCCGAATCCAAAGACACAACTGTGGTACTCGACGGCGAAGAGACCACAGCGATGGGCTCGGCCGGCAGCCCCGTCCGACTTCGCCGAGTTGAAGTCAGGGAAGGCTGGGGCCGATATCCCACGTCTACAGTATCGGACAGTCCTGCAGTCCCCTGCAGCGAAAAGCCGAGGCTGGCTGAAACAGACAGCGAAGCAGACGGACCAGCAGCAGTAGTAGATACGTCGAGAGTCGTTGAGGCTGGTGAAAAAGTGGAGAGAGCACACCAACTCGGCTCCGAAGGAGGAGTCACAACCCTAGTGACAGCCTCAGATGTCGACTGGAGGGGGACCGTAGTCCCGGAACCAGGCATCTCTACACCAGAACACTCAACGGCTCCCGCAGTATCCACCACAGGAAAAGACTGCACATCCCCCACGGAGGAGGAATAACTCTCACCAGACAAAGTCGGCTCGGGAGGCCCCGAACGACTACGTTCTCCTTTCCCGCGGGAGCGGGAGGCACGGCCACGAGAACGAACGACACGATTTACTGACGCCCAGAAGGTGGAAGACCATGTTCCACAGACACCACACGGCCGCTCGGCCGAACACCCATTACAGGAGGAACACGACGAATGTACATCGTCTACATGCTTAGGCAGCAGACACTGCCCACAAGGAATTGTCCTAGGCATGAAAGAGGTGAGAGGAGCAGAGAAGGTGAGATCAGAAAACAGAACACCCCCAAAGAGAGAAAGGTGACAGAAACAAAGACCCCAGACGGTCGACCGGGAACTACTACTCTCAACAGAAAGAAGAAACACTGTAGGAGTGGTACCCCGCTGACACCTAACTCTAACACAATTAGAAAAATTTGCAAAAAAAGCATGAACAATAATTGTGAAAATCTAAGTCCGAACCACGTGGCCCGCGAAAATCGCGCGCGACCCGAGAGAGAGCAAATAAATATACATTATGGACATATAATAGAAAAAAGAGAATATAAAACACTGTTCCTGAGAATACAAAGGATACACTGTGGTATAATGAATCAGGAATCATCAAACATCGAGCTGGTGGAACACTGATAAGCGTGCAAAAACATCTCGACACGAAGCGGATTTTAAAAAGAATGAGTCTTTAGAGACGGTATATGCGCACTGGCAACGGAAGTCGTGGAGTTGTACTTGGGAGAGAGCGTCCCGTACTGGGTCTGCGCCGGTTGCACTCGACCCAGTTTTGGCTTATTTTTATTGGTGCTTTTGCACCACCTTTCTTTCCCAACTTGCTTGGGAAAGACAAAAATAGAGAGTATTTTATCCGAGTTAGGGACTTCCACTGTAGTGCAAGCCTGTAGTAAACAATTGTGAGTAGGTTGATAAGAAATGATATTTATGACAATACATTTTGACATCGTTTGCGTTGGGTAAAGGGTTAATTGCATGAAATACCTTGTAATATGTCAAGAAATTACCTTGACAATCGCCAAATTCCCCTTGTTCATAAACCTATTTGACTTGAGTACATTCAATACAGGTATTTAATCTATTACATCTTGTTTGACAGAGCTCTGTGAGCACTTAATCCTAATTGTCCATGTGTTGGAATGGAGGCACTGTGTACTAAGGTGTACTGCACTTCATGGTGCACTTGTCTTCAACCAATGCTAACCCTGCTTGTGTGGAGTTAGTGTGTTGACAGTTGTTTGCTGTTGCTCAGCGGTTCTCTCTGGGTATTGCGACTTCCTGTAATACTGTCCAACATGAGTGGCTGTCGAAAGTGTAGTTAGACTCAAATAAATAAATAAATAAATAAATAAATAAATAAATAAATAAACGAGTCTATAGGACACTAATGCCACTGACACATGCCCTTGAAGCTCTTGGGCCACTAGTCAAATTCTGTTCAGAATTCAAAGCTGTTATGGGCTGCTATTTATTATTTTATTTATTGGTGTTTAAGGTCACATACTTATGCACAATGGCTAATCGTGACCGTGACAGTTTTATGGGTGGAGGAAGCCGGAGTACCTGGAGAGAAACACCGAGCAACGACGAGCAGCTGTCAGCTCTCCAACATCGTAACTCTGAACTCTGCACCGCAGCACAGGCAGGGTTAGATTGGTTGAAGACATGCGCACCATCGACATGCAGTACGCCTCAGTACACAGCGTCATCGTGCCCCCATGTAGGCAATCGGGGCGAAGTGTCTTGCCCAAGGACACAATGCGGTTGCTGCAGGTGGGATTCGAACCGAGGACCTCTCGGTTTGCAGCCTGCACCTCTACCAACCGAGCCACGACGCCCCCTTATGGGCTGCTTGTATACCCTCTTTTCGTGGAGTTTGCATGCAGACAACCTTTGATACAATGTGATGTTCATTTATTCACAAAGATATACAGATATTCTTTCATGTTCCACTTATAGATATTCCAACTGATAAGTACTTAATTCACCTTGAAAACATCAAGATATTAATACAATTAGTAGAACTATGCAGTAATCATAATCATAAAACTACAGTTGTAGTGAGTTTTCATTCATAATGATAAATGTCATTAAAGATTCAGTCAATACACAGAACGACACGTGTGTGAATGGGTTAATCAATATGGCACGAGTGTCAATGCAGAGGGATAGAAAGACAGGCCTCAAGTTTTATCCTTCTGCGATGACACAAGTGCCATATCAATTAACGCATTCACACTTGTGCATCATTCTGTGTTTATTACATGCCTTCAGATCTATAAAAACAATTTTTGGTAGGGCACTCAGTAATTCATTTGACAACTATCAACAACAAAAAATGCATTCATGGCCAACAGAATTTGCGAAGGGAACCTGTGTTACTATTTCGACCCCTGAGTTCCAATGTGTTCTATGTGTCTACTGGCACATAGAACACACTGGTACTCAGGGGACGATTTTCAACTATTGCCAACGATTCAAATTGTAATTGTGTTGCACAATTTGTAGAAAATTCCAGTGAAATTTTGCTTCTATTTAAAAATAGTCCGTCAACGATTTCCATTCCGAATAGATTTTCATTTTCTGCATGGCTTAATGTTGCTGTAGATGGGGATTTCATAGAACAGGTGTGTAAAAAATCAAGCCTGGATTGAAAAACATTTCTTACAATGATTCAAAGAAAATGAATGATTATCAAATTTGTTCACATTCAATAATATGGAATATTTCAATGGATTGCAAAAGCGAACTTTTTCGACCAACTAAAATATTCCTGCTGATTGAATCTAAACATAGACAACTAACTATTTCTTGACAAGACTGGATCCAGGTTGCGATATACCGAGGATCAAAAAGGGCTGTGAACCGATGACTGATGATTTGAGACCATAATCGACTGATACCTATGCTGATAAATGTTCCAATAAATTGATTGAGTAACTGCCAAACACCTGGGATAATGCAGTGGCTACATGCACATGTCAAGCGCTGATTGCCACAGAATAGTTTACACACATCACTCTTTGAAGTAAAGTCACATTGATCAAAGGGGACTGGATTCTGCAGCATCAATAGTGATTATAGTGTTGCCATGTGTCAGAGTCTTTAATATGTGGAAGCACTCAGTTTCAGTCCCTCTCAGACTTGGTCCCTCCCCCAATCATATTTAGAATGTCAATCCTTTTTAGACTAATTTCATTAGTGCTTCAGCTTTGTGCTTTTGTCTGCTGGATTTAAAAGATATTATCAACCAGACCTGACGGCACCAACTGAGTGGAGTCTGTCATTCAGAAATCCTTTGTTTTTCATTGCAGCATTGATTCTATCTCTGTTAATCATCTCTCAGAAGCTAGAGGCATTTCTCAACTAATGTGAAGTAGCTATCGACACAACTTTGGACAATTCAGGAGGAACCTAATCATAAGCAATTTGTGATAGCTTTGCATAGCTATTACAATAGAATTATTTTCTCAATTTTTTAAGCATGATTATTAAAGAATACAAAATTTATCTTTTCCAAGACCCTTGATGTCAGGAAGTATGGGCAACAGGGGATAATTGTTTTAGGAATGGGTCTGTAATCCCAGCATAAGTTAACTTTATAAATACACAGATCACTCCCGATATTTCTTTTTCTTTCCAGGAAGGGAATCTATGTTCAGAGTACATAATTTAACATAAACCCGGCTTAACCTGCATGTCTTCTTGCATGATAAGGTATGCGTCGTCTTTGGTGAAATGCTGACCTGACTTTCTGACCCACGCAGTGCAGCTGTCTGCCACCCCAGATGGCTGCATTAACTTTGTGACTGCAAAATGGCTCAGTCATGCACTCAATTTACTGGGTCATGACACCCTCTTGCAGGGATATAAAAAGGGAGTCAACAACAGTGATATCTGGCTTTCATGCCACTAAGAAGAATGCAACAGTTCAAAACTAGTTTGGCTCAATAAAGCTCGAGTTAGCAACACAATAACCTTTGAACTTTGGCCAACCTCTAGTTTAAACAATATTTTTATTTGAAGTTTGTCAAAATTCCCTGCCCAATGGCATGTGATTTAAAATTTAATATTGCTTGCCTTTTTTTTAAGAATGAACTTTCCTTTCATGCACAAGATTACATAGTTGGAATTAACCATTAAGTCCTAATACAGCCACAAACTGCCCCATTTATATTGCTCTGAAAAAGTTTTTCCAAGTGCATTCTTCTTTAAGAACTTTACTGGTTGGATGCATGTTATGTTATGTACTGTTGTGAACAAGGATATGTGGTAGTTAAGGCCTAAAGAAATTAAAAATCTGTTTCTCAGGCCCTCCCGCATGATGCTTTTGGCTGCCACATGCTCTCTCTTTTTTTATAACCAATGTAAACTTAAAAAATAAAAAAAATTAAATGGTTTATGTCCAATATTTTACCCATGTTAAAAAAATTGATAAATTTGTCCCTTGAGTGCAAGTAGGCTTTGCAATGCTTTAGCATTGCAAAGCTTTCTTGCACTCAAGGGATGAAATACACCATCACCCATGCTATTCCATAGATTATGAGGCCTAGAGCATAAACCAAGAGCATGAACTTTTGATGGCAAAGAAATAATTACAGAAATAAAAAATAAAATAAAAAAATGCTCGCCCGCATGCAATTTTACAAATAATGGCCTGAGAAACAGAAGATCTACTTTGTGTGGCCTAATGTAAAATTAATCCAAGGACCTAAGGGTTAAACATTCAAAAGTTGTTGTAGGGAAAGAGTTAATGCACCCTTTGCATAGATGCACTGGGACATGGAAATGGTTTTTGCCTTCAAAACATAGCTTATGACCCTTCGCTGGAACAAGTTCAATACACCTGTTCTAAAGAGGAGTCAAAAGCTATTGAAAAATTGAAAAAAATAAACAAAAGATGAGTGGCAGTTTTTGTGAATTGCACTGGTGGGATATATTGTTATGTCAGATAAAGGTTAAACTGACCTGTTTGATTTGTAATTTTATGGCATCATATCCTCCAATATCATTCCATAGAACAGGTTTCAAGTCAACTGTTCCCACTGATCCTCTTTGCAGTGATGGTACAATTTTGTTGAATGCTTTCCTGAAGTACTGCATTGAAATTATATGCTGGTTTGCCGAATGCTGTAAAAACAGAAACAAACATAGCTTATAGAACAGATGTTGGACCATACAAATTTTAAATTAAATCTGGCCATACAAAGTAGATCTTCTGATTCTCAGGGTATTTCTTCAAAAACACATATGACTGGATGATTATTTTTATTTTGTTTACTTCTTTCATTTTGTTTATTATAACTATTATATTTCATTTATTAAAGTCCTCCAAATATTGATTGAAAAGGAGTAAAAATTCCCCCCAAATATTGATTTGTAGTTGGAATTTTTGACTACCGAGAGTCTCAGTCGGAAAATTTACAGTCATTAAATTACAGGAGATTACAAATAGAATTCTGCATCTTAAAACTTGTAGTTGGAAAATTTTGAATGAAAGGGTTGGTTGGTGGGGTGGTGCTAAAGGAATTTCCCACTTGTTGGAAATGGTTGTCAGAATTTTGCCAACCTACCAGAGGAAGGATGGGGTGCAGGGGAGCATATGAAAATCTATAGGCGACTCTCCCCATCCATGACCCCTCAGCTACGCCTCTGGTCCTTCACAAAGGATGTAAAAATTCCATAAAGTAGAAAACTGTGTGATTTATCACACACAAAAAATGATTTTATGAGTGTATTTATGCTCAATTGGGTATGCACACCATTCTACTCAGTCTCTAAAAATAAGCCATTACATTAGTCTAATTTGGGCACAATGGCAAATATGGGTCCAATGTAATGTACTGTGGCCTGCATGGTGGAGGAGAAAAGCTCAATTATTTTCTCCTTTTTGGCATCTGTTTCATATCCTTTTCAGGATTTTCCATCTTAGAAACATAGTTTCCAGCCCCTTGTTATAGGTCTTCATCATTATTATTGGTTCTCCTCCTTGAGCTGAAGTTTATTTGAAAACACTTCTTAGTTTTCCAGTACCAAGCTAAAATCCTATTTTAATGTAACTTATACATGACTTTAACTGGTAGAGTGCTAAATTATTTTTGGTCACCAAAATGTTTTCACATGTCTTTGCCTTGTTATGATTTTTGGGAGAGTGCCAAGAGGCACTCTCCCATAAATTATAACAAGGCATATCCATAAACACTAAATAATTTCACTTCAAAGATAATATGACGCATATCCATTGAATATGAAGCCTTAGAGTTGTGGTACCCATACTTCCAGCACTCTGCCAGTTAAATAAGAAACACCACAAATATGAATATATTAGATCTCAAACTTTGAATACATACTCATACAAAGTTTACCAGTGAAAAGAAATCTGTGGTGACAAGTGTCGTATACGATGACCCCCCTCCCCCTCCCCCTGTCGTATACGACACTGCCAATGCAGATTACTTTTCACTGGTGAACTTTGTGTTTTTTATAACTTATTAATCAGTTGCATTGTTTGAGATGAAAGGTGGGCTAAACAATATTGAGTGCATCACGGAAACTTCACCAAACTATATAAGGCTGAAACACTACAAAACTTACAAATTTTTTGTTTGAAAAAATGCATAATTTGGGCACAATGGCTTTACATGGGCACAGCATTCACTTTCACTATTTGGAGGAATTTAACCCTTTACCCAACGTAACGGCCAAAACCGGCCAGAGCTATTCTCCAAAATCGCCAATTAATTTTCATTTTTTGTCTCATTCCAATGAGGGGTCATAACCTATGTTTTTGAGACAAAATATGAAAAAATTAGTTATTCAAGAATTTTGTTTGCAAGTGTTGTCTACTTTTCATATTAGGTAAAGGGTTAACTGGTTGAGTGCTAAATTATTTTTCAAAAGTGATTTGAAACATGAGTATTTTTTTCAAAGATGCCATACAACCAATAAGAGAAGCCTTACTTTTGCAAGGTTTTGTTCATGAAGAACTGTTTTGTTACAACTTATTGGAGTGCCTGTTGGCACTCTCAAATAAATCGTAACAAATCAATTTTATATAAACATTTATTTTCTACTGCTATGAAAACAACAAACATATGCAACTAGTGTAAAGCCACTAAAGAGGCTTTCAGAACTTTACAATAGGACCATGATAGTGGCTTCTAGCACTCAACCAGTTAAAGACCTGAAAAAACACCACCTTCAAATTCTAAACTCTTCCTGCACTTTTGGAAATACTGTAATTATACTGTAATAATGTGTATTTGGTACTAAAATGCTTTGGGGCTATTCTCACTTGTCTTTTTCAGTCTATGGTAGTTAAATACACTTTACAAACAATCATACTTTGAGACTCTCCATCATGGCTGTGTAGGCAGCCTCATGGCACAGAGCTGCTAGGTCCGCTCCAACATAACCAGTTGTGATTTCTGCAAGATGATTCAACTCAACATCACTGCTTAAGGAATACTGGGATGAATGAATCTCCAATATTTTCCTTCTTTGGTCTCTTTGTGGAACATTTATCAGAATCTAAAAAGTAACGATTAAAAATGAATTGCTTTTATTTTTTTAAATTAGAATTTTCAACTTTCAAATCATCAGGTTGATTTATAAGGAATTCACTTTTCTTGTATCATCACTCATTACTGTTCACACCACTCCTGTCTTTTGACATTTCCACTGTAATTATTTCCTAATTATATTCAATCATTTTATTTCCAAACTGACAATGACATATTTTACTCTTCTGTTTTATTGCCATGATATAGCCTTAGATGTTGATAAGCCATTAAGCACCAATAAATAATTACAAATGAATATTCTAAGGGAATTGCAAAAATGTTTTTTCACAAACCCCCAAAAGCTTTGACAAGGCAATCAGCTCAGTTCCATCACACAAAAGATAATTTGTGACAACAATTGTAAAGTAATCGGTGAATATTTGTGGGGAAAGCATTTTATATAAAAAAAATAAACAAATCTATCACACCACTGCATACAATGATTTTTATTTATTTATTTATTGGTGTTTAAGGTCATATACTTATGCACAATGGCTAATCATGACCGTGACAGTCTTACAGGTGGAGTCAGCTGGAGTACCCGGAGAGAACCACCGAGCAACGACGAGCAGCTGCCAGCTCCCCAACATCATAACTCCGCACTGCAGCACAGGCAGGGTTAGATTGGTTAAAGACATGCGTACCATCGACGTGCAGTATGCCTTAGTACACGGTGTCATCGTGCCTCCATGTGGACAATCAGGGTTAAGTGCCTTGCCCAAGGACACAACGCAGGAGTCCGAATTGATCGTTCAGACGGTCACCCATCCAATGATTAACCGGGCTCAATGTTGCTTAACTTCAGTGATCTGATGAGAACCGGTTACCGCAATGCCACTGTGCCCCTGCACACAATGATAATGGCCTGGAGTTTTTCCTAAAATGTAGCTTAAAACACCATACAGATATAATATGCTTGCTCCAGGATGTGGTAACAAGTTACACAGAGGCCGCAGTATACGATCATACTGCTAACCAAGCCAGAAAATAAGCAGACTGTCATTTGCAAAATGAGGTCTACAGAGGGTGAATTTAGTGATGATACCTTGCCCAGCAGGGTAGCATCACTAAATTTACCATCTGTGAACCTCAGTCTGAATCAGAGTCTCAAAACTAAACAGAAAGAGGTACCGAGAGGAAAAATTTGCCCACTGTATGGGATAGCATCATCAAATTCACCCTCTGGGGACCTCATTCCGCAAATGTCAGACTGCTTATTTTCAGGCCTGCTGCTAACTTGGAAATGCATAAATATGCAAGCCCCCAAATATCTCATTGATATGACACCAATCAAAGAAATTAGAGCACTCAGGTCCACAGAGGTTATTCAAGTCTATGTTCCAAGGCCAAATGGATGTGTTTTGGGGGGCAGATTGATCCATGGGCATCCATGCATCTTTGGAACAAACTGGATAACAAGCTATGTAATTGTGAAATTTGAAAACTTTCCAATCATTTCACAAAACATACTTATTTGAAGCTGCTTATTATTCTTGGAAATATCCAAATTCAGCATCATGTTCCCAGAGTCAATTGCTGCCACTATTCTTCTTTCATTGTTTTCTTCATACTTTGTTCAAGTAAAGTGCAACCAAGTATTATATTATTGATTGCACTATATAAATAACTATCTATTATTATCATATCTTTGTAATAACTCTGTAAGGGAGGTGTGGTACGGTGGGGGAGGGAGCAGGGTAGCTTGTAGTATCGACAGGATAGCATGCAGTTTAGTGTTAGCAGATACATGGGTGCACATATAAAATATTCAGGGCCTGCACTCAGTGTTGATTTGCTGGATTATTGGTAAATGGTTGGTCAGGGAAAATATGATTTGAGTTCAAACTGAAACAAATTGCTTTGTATTAAGCCTGTACAAATTGGGCGAACAAGTGTTTTATTTGCCAAAAATGAAATAAAAATAAAACCTGTGGTTTTTTTCTCGCTGAAATTAGAACACCTGTGATGTAAAACATCCATTGAAAGGGCTCTGAGAGCCTTATCCAATGGTGTTTTACAAAACACCTTATCATCAGATTGTTGACAGAAACGCATGAAAAAAATGAAGTGTTCTTGAAAATTCAAATCAGCCTTGCCTTAGCACTAGCATGGGTATACATACTGGTATGATTTTGTCTTTTTATGGCTTATAAAATCTGGAAAAAAATGGGTTGCCTTAAAAAAGTTAACATTATTTTTTTAGTGTTTCCTTAATTTCTAATTTGTGCAGGCCTGTTGTATTAAACCTTCAAAAAGGGCCACAGGAGAAATATTTTTTTAAATTTAATTTTTAATGCCTTAAAAATGGTTTCATAAAATACAAACCATTTTGATTAAGCCTTTCCCCAACATATGCATATGCTATGTTTTTGTGGCAAAAGAATTAAAATGTTTAATTATTCAAGAACTGTTTTGTAAATGTCATCTGTAAGATGTGTTTGGTAATGGGTTTAAAAATCGTGGGAAATTATATGTATCAAATAAAGCAATTAAGTTTTCTTCACACTTCTTACCTCTCTGTCAAATCTTCCTGGTCTTCTTAAAGCTGGATCCAAGACTGATGGTCTGTTAGTAGAACCAATAACTAACAAGCCTTTTGTGAACTGTAATTTGTCCATTAATGACAACATCTGACTGGTAACTCTATTTTCTGAATGGCCACTTGTTTTATCTCTCCAAGGACACAAGCTATCAATTTCATCAAAGAGCAGTATACATTTACCTTCGGAGCTCATTAAAACTGCCTCATCAAAAATTTGTCTTAAATTTTCCTCACTTTCGCCAGGATGGGGGCTAAATACTTCACTACCATTTACAGTTATTAAATATGAGAAACTTGTGTTAGCAACAAACTTTACCAAGGAAGTCTTTCCGCAGCCTGGTGGTCCATGCAGAAGAACTGCTTTTGGAAGACTTGGAAAACTCTTAGAGCCATCTGCTGTGGTGAATGAAAGTAAGTCTGAAATTTTCTTTGCTTCCTCATCAAGTCCTCCAATAATTATATTATTTTTCTCAGATTTTTGAATGAATAAAGACTTGCTCATAACTTCATGAACTGTAATTGACGTAGACTTCATCAGTCTCACCAATTCAGAATTAACTGCACACGTAAAATTATTGATCAAAATAAATGCAATTCCATATCGTTTAGCCAGTTTAGAATGGCTGAGATCTAGAACTGCATTTTTTGAAACCGCAAAGTTGAGAAGACAGTTTTTGCAGTACGTTTGAAACTTTACATGGACAGATGGTTGTTCTTTACACTGCCGGACTACACTAACTCTGTTTAGAATTAGGGTTATATCAACAGATGCTGCATTTGAATAAGAACTGATAGGCTGAATAATAATATCCTTTGACACTGGAATTCTGGAAGGAACATTTTCAAGTCTTTTTCTGAACACAGATACATCATACTGAATGCTGTCATCAGTGTTATGCTTTGCAGGCCATAATGAACAAATATAGTCCTTCGTGTGTGTAGTTATTGTAACATAGGAACCAATATGTCCACCAAGAGCTTGTAGAGCATCTATTCCAATATAACACTTTTGTGTTCCAAGTTGTGACTTCTCTGGTGAAATATACCTCAGGATGATCTCTGTTCTACTGCTACTCATCATGACATGAATTTCTAAAATTAGCAAAAATAACTGATCAGTGATCAGACACAGAGACCTGGAAATAACTAGTGACTGATCATTTAGGTTACATGGGGGCTATGGGAATTGTGAGATATGCGAAAGAAATATCGGTTACGGCAAAAAAATAGAACTACAAAATAATACAACACAAATCAGGCTTGGCAATTTCAGGAGAGCGATTTTTTAGTTCTCCTTACTGCCCTCCTGAAAGAATTAAGGAGAGCGAAAAATTGCCCTCCTAAATATTTTGGTCTGGGATGATTGAGATTACATGTATTATGGTCACATTAAATTTTTGTTGTAAAGCAAAAATGTAATTTAACTTCGAAGTCACATAACATCACGTAATTTCATTTTGAAAGTGGTTTAGTGGTAAAAGGTAATGGCTGCAACCATACCCAAACACAGTTTCAATCATTTGAAGCAAAATGGGTCACAGCAGTATTGCAATATTTTTTTTTCTGTCAGTTTCAAATTCAACAACTGACATCACAGTTTGAGGGGTAATTATTCAAGGAATATTGACACTATAATATACTACCATTACTACTATCCTGTCACTTGAAGCACTTGCACCAGGATGTGACTGTAGATTCAAGCAGACCTGTTGTCCAAGAAAGTCATACGCCTATCACTACCACCTTCAACCCCCTTGGGGGGGTTGAAGGTGGTAGTGGTAGGAGTATGACTTTCTTGGACAACAGGTCTGGGTACACACACAGGTCTTGTCAAGTGTGTGTTCGGTTGTTGAGTGAGACATCTAGATGTCTAAGAGATTTCGCTTTACCTTAGTAAAGTTAATAAAATCACTGATGTAGTCTGTTGGTTTCAGTTTCAATGAGTTCGTTCAATTGGATACTTAAAATGCTGTGTAAAGCTAATTGCTCTCCTAAGCTGATTGAGGAGAGCGATTTTTTGCCCTCCTGCATTTTTCAGAATGACAGGCCTGACAAATTAAATTCATAATATAAGTTATTCTGTTTGTTGACAGGGGACATGGTCTCACGTTCCCTGCATGAAATTCATATTCAACCGAGGCGTCAGCCAAGGTTGAATATATATTTCATGCAGGGAATGTGAGACCATGTCCCCTGTCAACAAACAGAATAACGTATATGTCCCGTTCTTACACAAGTAAAATTGAACTGGAAAAAAATGATAAAAGTTAACACCTTACCAAAACAACGTCTGCTTTCTAATATTCTCTGTAAAACAACAAATTTTAAATGATTCGAATGAAGCGATTTCAGTTTATGTTACAGTAAATTAATGAAAAGAGACCTTATGATCTAATCGGTTTCATAAATAATTACCCATGTTTACATAACTAATCTTTTTGTACGTAATAACGGTACTTTTGAGTGTATTTTACTTAGTTAAATGCATTTGGCTCAGTTGATTTCAAGTGAAAAAAAACATTGCAATGAATCGTTGCTCATGGCAATGAGATGCTTTCCTTGACAGTGGACATAAGAATCGCTGACAGTAGACATATGTGTATGCCCGGCGACATAAAATAAAATCAATGAGGCACTGACCAATCACTGCAAGGTATTGCGGTTGGTGTCGGGACATTCTGGCATGTTTGGCCTGTTAGATATGACAATCTCTGGGGACTAACTCGACTCAATGGTTGTGCATTGCACCCACATGAGTAGAATGGCATGCCATTTATGTCTTAACAAAATTATGCCACAATAAATAGCAAAAACATCCAATCTCGCCAAACCAAGATCACACATCAGTTGTTGCCATTTATTGTGGCAGAAATTTGGGAAAGGAGAGACAGGAAAGAATAAGAATACATTATTTTTATTGATTACCCCCCACATTAAGCTCTTTATATCCAAGCCTGGTTACATGTATGCATCGTCTAAACAATTTGTTAGATATACAGCTTAACCTTTACCCAACCTGAATAGTAGATGAAACCAATGCAAAAAGAATTCTTGAATAACTAAATTTTTTATTTTTTGCCTGCAAAACACAGCTTATGACACCTCATTGGAACAAGCTCATCGAGCTTGTTCCAATGAGGTGTCATAAGCTATGTTTTTAGACCGAAAAAAAAATCAAATTTTGATAGTAATTTTTGTAAATAGAGCTGGCTGCTTTTGGCCATTATGCTGTTTGTTTATTGGAGTTTTAACAGAACTTTCAACATCCAGGGTCAAATCATGTCAGTATCCAGGGTCACTTTGTGTCGGACAGTTTACTTAATTGGATACTGCCTATTAGAATAACCATGTCACAGGCATAAAACTTTCAAATATCAAACCACTTACTGGTCATTGTTTGCTTATGTAGATTTAATGACTTACATGTCACGGTTTACATGTGGAGGAAACCGGTGTACCCAGAGAGAAACACAGAGTAGTGGCAACTGACTGTTCGAATCTACAACATACCAACTCTACATGAGCAGAGTTAGCAGCAGCTGAAGGCAAGTGCACCATCGATGTGCTGTACACCTTAGTACACAGCACCTCTGTGGGCAATCAGGATTACGTGCCTTGCCCAAGGTCGCAATGTAGTTATTGCTGGTCAGGATGGAACCACAGATCTTTCAGTTTCAAGTTCAATGTTCTAACCACTGAGTCACCACGTTCCCGGCCGTTAAGTTATGCAATGCGAATAGGTTAATGTAAAATGGCAAACATAGACCAGTATTTATCCATTACCAACTGAATCATCTAAATCTGCTGTACATGTACATGAAAATAACTATTCCAATTTTATTTTTCATTGATTTTTACCTGTGGACCTCTTTGAAACAAGAAAAAATAGATTATATGCTTCTATTGGAAGAAAGGACTCTAAAGAGGTCTGCAAAGCTTGAAAATTTTTGACAGATTATACTACATTTTATTGAGTTAACAACGATTTACTCTATGACCTTTATACAATTAACCATTCACCCAATGCAGATGAAATCAAATTTTATTATTTTAAATATTATTTTTTCAATTTTCAAAAAATTTCAACAAAACCATATCATGTGACCCCTCACTGGAATGAGCTTGTTCCAATGAGGGGTCAATTGAAAGTGGGTTGTTGAAAGTTTTTTCAACGGCTAAATTTGATATTAGTTACATGGATGATTGCCCTGATTTGTTAGGTAAAGGGTTAACAGGTTAAATTCATATTGAAGGTGTGATCAGTAAGAGCTAGAGTATTGGTATTTGAACTTGAAAACGAAAGGGTGACTGTTCGATACTGAACTTGTGTCACTGGTGTTGTGTCCATGGGCGAGACACTTCAACCTTCAGTCACATGATATGCTTTTGTTGAAATTTTTTGAAAAATCTGAAAAAAAGATATTTAAAATGATAATTTTTGATAACGTCTGCATTGAGTAAAGGGTTAACCTTTAAAGGGCTATTTCAGTTTTTTTGCAGTCTCAGAGCCGGTGCCCTTAACATGCCATCATGAGGAGGTCCTGCTGACAACTGACAAATTACAGGGCAGTAATCTCTTGTCAAGTCTGGGAGGATTAGGTTCCACTGGTTTTCGAACACAGATTAAGAATTTATTGCAGCAAACTCACATAACCACAATTTGTTTGAATCCATGTATGTTTGTTTGAGTTATTGCACTACTTGAAAGCTTAAAAACCACAAAAGGTCAATTAACTAAGAGACTTAACTCAAATCACAAATATTGAATGGAACTGGTTTTCGGATGTGAACAAATTTCTGAATCAGTGTGCTAGCACTTTAAAAACTTAAGTGCAAGAATGCTGCTAGAGCATTAAACATGTCAGATGAAGAATATGATATGTTCACAGGACATGCTTGATATTTTTGAAAACCCACACCAACTTGGCCCAAGAAACACTAAGAAAAATAACTCTGTGAATTTTAAACAAGAGGCCTTAATCGCTCACCAGCCAAAGTGGTTCAAAGAAGTATTTGGGAACACATTCAGTTAGACATGGTTCATAAACACTACAAAGGAAAGTCATGAGAGACAAATTTTATGGAAAAACACTAAGGAATGGATTTGAACAAACCTGAACATAACATGCCCCCCACCAACCTCTGCCCATAGAGTCCAAATATTAAGCCAAGGACTCAAATTGAACAAACTTGAATCTGATCCCCCTTGAGATGTCATATACCAAATAGGAAAGAATTCTGATTGGTGGATATGAAGAAGGTTTTTAAAGAAATCACCTCACATTGCACTAAGTTAAACTTTGGGCTCAAATAGGGAGCCAAAATATTAACCCAGGGTCCCGATTTGAACAAACTTGAATCTGACCCACCTGGAGATGTTGTATACCAAATATGAAAGGACTCTGATTGGCGAATCTGAAGAAGAAGATTTTAAAAGAAATTCCCTCATTTCTTAGTTAAAATTCAGGCTCCCATAGGTAGCCCAAAATAATAACCCCGGGACCAGGTTTGAACAAACTTGAGTCTTACCCTCCAAGAGATGTTGTCTACCAAATATGAAAGGATTCTGACTGGTGGATCTGAAGAAGATTTTTAAAGAAATTTTCTTATATTGTACTAAGTTAAAATTTCGGCTCCCATAGGGAGCCCAGATTGAACAAACTTGAATCTAATCCTCCTAGAGATGTTGTATACCAAATATGAAAGCATTCTGACAAGATGGTCTGAAGAAGAAGATTTTAAAAACAAGTCGGAACAGGACCCAAAATTTTCAGGCTATAAATTTTTTTTTCCATCTCAAAATTGAACAAAACACATAAAATTACACCAAAAATGTCTGAACTTTGATACAAAATTTTGAAGTCCAAACCTGACCCCAAATTTTTTTTTCATCTCAAAATTGAACAAAACGCATAAAAAACAAATTTTTTTTCTCCAAATTGTCATCCAAAATTTCCAAGTCTGAACCAGACCCCAATTTTTCATGCTAAAATTTTTTTTTTTTTCGTCTAAAAAAATTGAACAAAAAACGCCTAAATTTTTTTTTAAAAATTCCGAATTTTGGTCCAAAATTTCTGAGTCGGAACTGGACCCAAAATTTTTAGGCTAAAAAAATTGGGGGAGGGGGGGGGTGGGGGGGGGGGAGGGGGGGGGGGGGGGGGGGGGTTTGTCTCAAAATTGAACAAAACCTATAAAAAATCCCAAACAAATTTTTGGTCGAAAATTTCTAAGTCCAAACCAGACTCAAAATTTTCAACCCAGGGACTCAATTTGAACAAACTTCAATCTGACCCCTCCTAGAGATGATGCATACCAAATGTTAAAGGTTTCTGACTGGTGGATCTGACGAAAAAGATTTTTAAAGAAATTTTCTCATATTGCACTAATTTAAAATTCAGGCTCCCATAGGGAACCCAAATATTAACTAAGAAACTCGATTTGAACCAACTTAAATCTGCCCCCCCCCCCCCCCCCCCCAACCCCTAGAATTGATGTATACCAAATATGAGAGGATTCTGACTGGTGAATCTGAAGAAGATTTTTAAAGAATATTCCATGCATTGCACAAAGTTAAAATTTGGGCTCCCATTGGGAGCCCAAATATAAACCCAGCAACTCGATTTGGACAAACTTGAATCTGACCCCCTTAAAGATGTTGTATACCAAACATGAAAGGATTCTGAATGGTCGATCTGAAGAAGAAGATTTTTAAAGAAATTTCCTCAAATTGCACCAAATTAAACTTTGGGCTCCAATAGAGAGCCCAGATACTAACTCAGGGACCCAATTTGAACAACCTTGAATATATATAAATATAAACCTAGCAACTCGATTTGGACAAATTGAATCTGACCCCCCTAAAGATGTTGTATACCAAACATGAAAGGATTCTGAATGGTCGATCTGAAGAAGAAGATTTTTAAAGAAATTTCCTCAAATTGCACCAAATTAAACTTTGGGCTCCAATAGAGAGCCCAGATACTAACTCAGGGACCCAATTTGAACAACCTTGAATCTGACGACCCCCCCCCCCCAAGATGTTGTATACCATATATGAAAGCATTCTGACTGGTGGATCTGAAGAAGATTTTTAAAGAAATTTTCTTATATTGCACTAAGTTAAAATTCAGGCTCCCATAGGGAACCCAAATATTAACCAAGAAACTCAATTTGAACAAACTTGAATCTGGCCTCCAAAGAGATGATGTATACCAAATATAAGAGGATTCTGACGGGTGAATCTGAAGAAGAAGATTTTTAAAGAATATTCCACGCAATGCACAAAGTTAAAATTTGGGCTCCCATAGGGAGCCCAAATATCAACCCAGCAACTCAATTTGAACAAACTTGAATCTGACCCCCCTATAGATGTTGTATATCAAACATGAAAAGATTCTGAGTTGCCAATCTGAAGAAGAAGATGTTTAATGAAATTTCCTCAAATTGCACCAAGTTAAACTTTGAGCTCCATTCTGACTGGTAGATCTGAAGAAGAAGATTTTTAAAGAAATTTCCTCATATTTCAGTTAATTAAAATTTGGGCTCCTACAGGGAGCCCAATTATTAACCCAGGGACTGGATTTGAACAAACTTGAAGCTCCCCCCCCCCCCCCCCCCCCACAGATGTTGTATACCAAACATGAAAGGATTCTGACTGGTGGATCTGAAGAAGATTTTTTTAAAGAAATTTCCTCAAATTGCACCAAGTCAAACTTTGGGCTCCAATAGAGAGCCCATATCTTAACCCAGTGACTTGATTTGAACAAGCTTGAATTTGACCCCCCCCCCCCCCCCCTCCCCCCTAGAGATGTTGTATAACAAATATGAAAAGATTCTGACTGGTGGATCTGAAGAAGACGATTTTTTGGAATTTTAAAAAAAAATTATGGGCACTATCAGAGTTATGACCCTTCTGGTGCCCCCTGTGGGGACGGCAAGTTTATTTGTACAAACTTGAATTGACATTTGACACTCTGACTCAAACCAAATAAGATTACTGACCCTCGAATAAGCAAATAAAATTACTCTGGTCGCAAGGGATTTCAAATCACACATTCTCCCTGTGCGCCTTCGGCGTGCTGAAACTCTTCATTCATCATTCAATGGATAAAGAACTGTATTCTAACTGCTGTACATGTTAATGAGCTCATGCAAATATACAATTACTAAATAGAATATATAAAGTATTTTACAGTCCAGAACATCGCTTATAGGCTTTTTGAAATCGATATGTTTTGAGATCTTTCTTGAAAGTGTTGACATTTGACAGTCTTTTTAGATGATCAGGTAAATTATTCCATAAGAGCGGAGCAAATGAGAAGGTCTCCAAATGTCTTACACCTATTTTTTTTGAACATGTAGTAGCATTTTACCATCAGACCTCAGGTTGTATTGACACACATTCTTGGTATTGATGGGTTCTTCTGAAGTTCTGAGTAGGCTGGTGACATGTTATTTTGTGCCTTGAAAACTAATAATAAAGTTTTGAAAATTATTCTGTACTTTACTGGCAGCTCGTGCACATCCATCAAAACAGAAGTGATGTGTTGAGATCATGATATTCTTCATAAACTCAGGTTGATGCATTTAATACTTTCTGCAGGAGAGAGTGCTGGTATTGTGGAAGGTTGAACAGTAAGGCAAATAAAGGCATTACAATAATCCAAATGTAAAGTTACAAGGGCATGATTACAGGCCTTTCATTTTGAGGGCAATTGCTCCAGATCCTTAATTACAGCCCGTCTGAAATTTTGCCGAGGAGAGCAATTAACTGCCCTCCTCAATAGCCTGATTCTGACCATTTGGGTATGTATCAGCCAGCCTGGGCAGATATTCCTTCCCAGGATAGGATTTCCCTTGCTACTGAAATATTTATTTTTAGTACATATAATTTATGTACATTTAGTCCCATTTTCTCCCTGTAAATTGAAGGATTTTTTCACCAATCATTTCTTAAGTTAAATTTGGATGAATTTTTCATCACCGTGAAGCAGCCATGACTAAAATTTTATGAAAAATGTCTTGAAAATATTCTGTGGGTTAAGGGTTAATTAGAATCATCTCTCTTATTTGTCAGCATTTCTTTATAAGCAGCTCATTGGTCAAAAATGTGTTCTTTGAAGAAGTGTTGTTGTCAAGTCATTATATCCTCATCCTGTATTTAAATCTATTGTTCACAGTTTTATAACTTGAATTTTTGACTCAGTGTGAAATCATATACTTAACCCTCTGCACACTGATGTCAAACTACCCAAATTTCAAGCAGCAAATGTTTCCCATAATGCAACTGGGAATTTACCCATTTCAGTCCAGTTAATTTGTTCGCAAGATTGAATTGGACAAATTTCTAGTAGCATTATGGGAAAATTTTACCACTGGAAATTTGGGTATTTTGACATCAGTGTGTTGAGGGTTAATAATGGATATTAATGATACTGTAGTACTCTCTTGAGTTAGTATCAGTTTCAAACCACTGTCTCTGTATATTCTCTCTGGTGAAAAATATTTCCTTCTCCCACACCCAATACAATAGTAGGATTATAACAATACCATTTTGTTTCATAACTATTCAAGGCAGTTTTAGTCTTTTACTTTTTGATGCTTTTTACAAATTACATATATGATCAAATGGAATAATCATAACAAATATTGAGGAAAAAAAAAAGCATAAGAGAACATGAAATTTGGGTGGGGCAGGAAAAAGTTTGTCGTATTTTATTCAGTGAGAAACTGAAACTAAACGGTAGTAATCTCCAAATTTACAGTCATATGACAACTGATATTTTTTTCAATGTTTTTTTTTTTTCCAAGAGGTGATAAACTAAATGGATATTGGGTTGTCTTTGCCCTGAACTGCGTGATGAGGTTGGGGAGGAAAAAGGGTTATAACTGCTGACAATGTATTGCAAAAAAAAAAAATAGTGTATTTTAATTTGTAGCCTTAGGCCTACTACTGGCAGTAATGCTGAAATTTAACACTGAAATACGAAGAAATTGTTCTAGTTCCAAATGGCACCTTTCTATGGATAAATATTAATGACATAAGCATAACAAGCATGTCAATTGTTAACTGTGATCTGGTATAGAAAGGGTTAGAACTTTCTGACCATTTACCAGCCTGATTTTAGTTTATTGAAGATGAGATATCTAAAAAAATTAAGCCATGTTAATATAAGCGGAAGCAATTTTCTTTAGTAATTTGAAAAGTAATTTTAAAAGAAAAGATTTGAAAAAAAGAATTCCTGTAAATTGAAAATGTGTTCCTGGTATGTTTTTTTGAGTCCTGTTGCACCATTTCATTTGTTATGTTCGTGTTCTCAAAATAGTTCCGTTCCTTGTTTTGGAAATTCAAAATGTCAGCCTCCATAATGAAATGCGTTTGGAGAATTTCAAGCGCAAATTTCGTAAAACCTAGTATCCCTGTAAAGATTTTAAGTGCCAACTATGCCAAGAAAGTAGCAGGCGGTAATGTTCCTATTGCCCCATTGTGACAATTATCCAAATGAATATATACTTTTATCCTTCAAAAAAGACTGTCGTATCTCCTAATTTCGTTATACTCGGCGGTGTTTCAAAAGGTATTGGGACGTTTCGGCCTCGAGACATTTCGGCCTCGAGACGTTTCGGCCCTGGACGTTTTGGCCTCCTGTATTAACAGTCAATAGTGAAGGGGATTATCTCATCCGCCAGTATAGATAAAGAATATTAAGACTAAGAAGTGTTAATTGATCAGTATTTTTCAGTTTAACAACCTTATAACCTCTATTATCTAATATGCAGCACATGGCTTCGTATTATCTGAATCTGAATATTGTTACTGTGTAGGCCACGTAGTTGCGTATTATAACACAGGTTGGGAAGCTAGATGATGGTAAATTAGTTACGCTCTGTGGCCTTGGAACAGGTGGTGTCAATGACGGGAATTACACCAAAGCCAGCCTCCAGTCAAATCAGCCTCCACATTTTTACCCAAACCAGCCGCGCATTTTTAACCACACTCGTCTATTAGTAGCTTTCAATGACATTGTAGCAAAATTTAAATAATAAAAATTGTGAGAGCAAAATGTTGGCCTATCTCCTTTTCCAAAAATGTTATCCTTATACCGGTACAGAAAATCCAAAAATTATCCTTTCGAAAATACGGAATAAACACAATTTGTCGTTTACAAATCCCTAAAATTCCTGAAAAGGTTACTGACACGGTGACAGGATGGTACTATCAAAACTGTGTGCTGATTGGTTACGCACCTTTTCAAACAAGCTTTCCTAAAACAAACTGGTATTATTTAAACTGAATGTTGATAGGCAGAATTGAGAAAACAAATGTTAGAAAGTATGAGGTCATTGAATCCCAATAACCAAGGAGAAGCCAGTCATAACAATAGTTATCATCGCTAAACTGAAACAAGGTAGATACGGTGATTTCTACTAAAAATAAAAATGTCGCAAAAATATTTCACCAGCCTATGACACACATGAAATTTCAACCCAAACCGTTAGGCAGGCAACTGGGCATACCCGATTTTGCGACCAGTTTCATGTTGTTGTTGCTCCTTGTGCAAGATGAACCATTATTAATGTACGGCTCTTTTGGGGATAGCATCACTTCCAGAGATGATGTTGCCGAGTGTCTGGATGTGTTTCTTCTTCTGACACTCCTGGAGTGATGGCCAATCTAGTGAATTGAGCATTTCACTAATGCTGCTATCTCTGTGATAGTCATTGTAGACAAAGGGCACAGATCAACGTTGAGTCATCTTTAGCTTCTGGATGTTCTTTTGTAAATAGGGGTCCCACAATATGCATACATATTCCAATGTTGAGCGAACCAGTGACTTGAATGCTGTCTCTTTCAAGGGTTTTGGGGTGTGCTTCAGATTTCTTTTGATGAAGTCCAGTTTGCTGTGTGGGGCGATTCTTTGTGTGTTGTACGGGACATTTTTACAATATTTTCCCTCCTGCATACCAAGTTATCAGTGTCAGAGTTCTCTTTCTTCCTTCAACAATTATACATTGGCCATACTAACCCCTGTATATATAATGATTTACCCAAAAGTTTATCATTTTGTTCTAAAAACAATAAAACTAATGTGTTGTACGGGACATTTTTGCGACATGAAATTTACGGTACTCGGATACATCAGTGAAAGTCTGTTCTATGTGTTAGTTACAACCTACATTACTTATACCATGAAATGACTGATATAACACACTTTGCAAAAAGAATAGTGATGGATGTATATGAAGGCCCCAATCTGCGTACTAGCAGAAAATATTGTGTGTTGTATGGGACATGACAAAATGTGTTGTACGGGACAAATTTGTCGCTAATTGTACCTTAAGCTATATCATGTGAAAATTATAATAATTATTTGAATAACATCTGTGAAATAAAATGTGGATTAAATTTAGGAAAACATGGCACAAAGTTAATACACACCTTCATGTTTCTTTTATAATTATAGGGAAAAACTGAAAATGTGTTGTACGGGACAATGGTATGTGTTGTTTGGAAAATCTAGTAACAAAACTCATATATAGAGAATATGAAATGAGGGTTTTTGCCATATGATGTTTATGAAACGAGTCCAAGAATTTTCCATTTGGGCGAGCCTCTTGCGAGACCAAACGGAAAATTCGGACGAGTTTCATAAATATCATATGGGAAAGACACTCATTTCATATTCTATTTATCATATGACACACAAATACACATGCAAATTAGAGACTTAGTATGACTTTTGAACCCTTTACCTAACGTGAGTTGCAGACGACACTTGGAAAAAACATCCTTGTATAACTATAAATTTTCATTTTTTGCTTCCAAAACATAGGTTATGACCCCTCATTGGAACGAGCGCGACGCGCACGTTCCAATGAGTGGGTCATAACCTATGATTTGGAAGCAAAAAATGAAAATATAAAAAAAATTGAATGGCGATTTTCGTTCATTGCGCTGGCCGGTTTTGGCTGTAACGTTAGGTAAAGGGTTATACAATATAACCCACCCTAAATAGGACAGATAACGCAAATTCTCCCAACTCAAATTATGCAAATATGGCCTAGTTTTATTTTGTTCAGCCAATCAAATTGTCTAGTTTTGAAATTGACCAATGAAATCGACGGAAGGCTTTATTGATCACTGATCATTTATATATGAAATCAAAATATCAAACGTATTAAAGTGAACAAAACAGACGAGTCATGTGATAAATATAATTTCAATACAAATTTTATGTGGAACAAAGCAACCTTCAAAAATTAACTTTCATTAAAATAATTCATTGAACATCTATTTGAAATCAAAAGAGGATTCAGGAAGTCAAGTTGAAGTGTATTCATTCAGACAAATTTATCTAACTCCTGCTAGTTCTGACTTCAAAATGTTTCATGGAGTGTCAGTTAACAATTCACTGCCAAATCAAAATTTGTCTTAACCATTTAACTGAGGTGGTTCTAGAAAATTTGTAGAAGTCGCAACAGAAGCACACAGCACATTATTCAGTCAGCACTTGCATTGCTTGTTACAGTGTAAAAATGCCATGAAGTGTCAGTTAACATTTTAACTGCCAAATCAAAGTTTATTTTAACCATTTCACTGCCAGGACAAAAATACTATCTATATTACATTTTAGGATGTCTGTTTGTCTGTCCGCTATAGAAATGAATATGGGGCCATCTAGAGTGCCCAAAATGGATCTACTAGGGGTACTTTTTATGGTGGAGGTCCTCGTCAGGTTTAAAAAACTACCGGGGGTGGGGGCATGGAGGGGCACCGAAAGTTATGACCAATTTTTTTTTCAACAATATAGGTCTTCAATGGGGTCTACTAGGGGTAGATTTTTATCAGGAATCTAATGGTGTGGTTTAAAAAAGTGCCAGGGTGGGGGTGTGGAGGGGCACCAACAGTTCCAATTTTTTTTTTCTTTTATTTAAATCAACGTGATCAAAGGCCCCGCCCGAAGGGTGGGGCCGAGTGTGTCGGTGGGTTCAGCTTGACCTTGAACCCAAAGTTTTTCCCCCTTCAACCCGAACGAAGTCGTTACCCCAGCTAGTTACTTCTAAATTAGAAGAATTTCAAGAGTTATTATTTTCCTTACCTCCAAAGGAAGCATTTAGGGTATACAATGAATGTATTCTTCCATCTGTCTGTTCGTCCAGTATGTCTGTTCATACGTCCAATCTTGTATATGTTTTGGTAGTGTTTGTATGTGTGTGTCTATGTCCTTTATACATATTGCTATACAGATTTTTATAGCTTTTTAGGCTATTGTCATCTTCTAGCTACTTGAGAAAGTGACTTGTGCATGTCTGTATAGTAGTACACAAGCCAACTGCTTCAATTTGGAAAAAAAAGTGTTGTACGGGACATTTTAAAAAGTGGCCATATCTAAGTAACATTAAAACACTTACTGGATAAATCAATGTCACTTTTACTTTTGCTTTAGTATGTAGTAAGAAAATATTAAATGCCATTTATAAAAATCCTTTTTCTTTTCGCCACAAAACTTTTATTAAAAAAAAGTGTTGTACGGGACATTGGGGATATGGTGGGGTAGAAATTTCCATGAAATGACAAAATGCTGAATTGAATTATAGGTGTTTCAGCTTTTAATGACCTGTCTAACTACATGGATAGAAACTTATAGAAAAAAACAAGTATTTGTGTGACATTCCCTTTGTTTTGAAGTATTGATGGTAAACATAAAAAAGTTGTGTTTTCGAGAAAAAATACATAGCCAGCCATAACTCAGAAAATTTCTGAGATTCGGTCTAATATCAACTTTTTCGGACACAGAAATCATGAACCCTGATATCTCGCCTTAAAAAAATTCAATAAGTAACCTGTTTTATTTCAAATTTATTTTTTTCACTTTATGTCACCATTTCAGAGAATCGCCCTTTGCTTTGGCATTTGTCTTATTTATGTGGGTGTCCAATTTCCCATTTTAAGTTATTTGAAAATGTCAAGCCGAGGTAAGGGTTTGAGTCTACTTCCTCGAGAATATGGCCTTGTATGTCGTAAAAGTGGGTGAGTGAGCTCTTTTTCTGTGATGACCACATGACGTAACATTTCTTGGGGTTAAACCTCATACCCCACATGTTTGCCCAAGACTGGAGGTTGGTCAGGTCTTGTTGTAGCAGTTCTTGGTCTTTGGTGGAATTGATAGCTTGGTTGAGAAGGCAGTCATTAGCAAACAGCCGTACCTGTGATGTTACTTTGTCTGGCAGATCATTAATATGTAGGAGGAACAGTATCGGCCCCAGAACAGTCCTCTGTGGAATGCCTGAATCAACTGGGACACTTTCAGAGTGCTCTCCTTCTACAACTAATTCTTGGGTTATGTAGCAGAGGAAGTCTTGGGTCCATACAAGAATGTTGCTTCTGATTCCATGGTGGCTTACTTTTTTGGTGCAGTACAGTATCAAATGCCTTACTGAAGTTGAGGATTTCCATGCCGATATGCACATTTTTATCATGCATTTGAAGGAGATCATGTGCCGTTATCAGGAGCTGGGATTTACAAGAGTATTCTCTACAGAATCCATGTTGGACTTCTGTCGAGATCTTAAGGGCTTCCAGATGGTTCAGTATATGGTGGCAGATGACGTGTTCCATAAGTTTACAGCAGACAGGTAAGGGATACAGGGTGGTAATTTTCACTCGCACGTCGATCCCCTTTTTTGAAGACTGGGGTGATGTATGCTTTTGTCCAGTCCTCTGGTAATTGCCCTGTGTCCAGTGATTGCTGGAAAATATTAGCCAAAATTGGGGCTGACTCTTGAGCTGTCTCTTTCAGTATGTGGTCTGAGATGGCATCCGGGCCACATGCCTTGTTTGGGTTCATTTTCCTGAGGAGTGTATTAACCCCATTGAAGTCTATGCTTAGCCCATTTTTTGATGATTTGGGGGCCAGTCAGCCTTTTTGAATTGTGGCACTGAGCATCTTTTGGTAGTGATTTGGGTTGGCTTTAAGTCACAGTTGGTGATTACCATGTGATTGTCTCTGACCCATGGTGCGGTTTGTACATGTTTTACCAAGGTTGGACAGGCCTGGCATTCTTTATGGTGGCAGGAGTGCTGCATGTCTACTGCATGCCTAGAAAAAAATGAGGAGGGCAATTTTTTGCACCCCTTGATTTTCTGGAATGCCAGACCTGTTTGGGACTGCCTTTAAAATCTATTATCATTTCATCCCTTGAGTTCCATTGTGTTCTCTGTGCCCACTGGAAATGTCAGTGTTGCATTGATTCGCAATAATTCATGATCCATTCTGTGTAGCATTTCGATACATTTTGAGTGTAGAAGACAGTCACATAAGAATTGAATACAACATTTTGAATAATGAGATGTTTGTGCCAATTTTTCCACTACGTATCTGAGTGCAGTACAATTTTTCAGTCACAATATTAATATTAATATGTTGAAGTGAATATAACCAAAATAGCATACAAGTTTTTGCAATGAAAATGTCAGGTGCAATTGCACTCCCAAGCAATCTGAGGAGGGCAACTGTTTTGCAATCCTTGATTTTCTAGATTGCCAGGCCTGGTTGGACTGTTGGTAAAAAAGAGGTCCACATGTAGGTTGCTGTTTTTTTTTTGTCGGTTTGAATTGCATCTGTGTAGGTGAGTATTGATTTTGGATGTCTAATAGTTTTTGGCATACTCCAGCTTTGCAAGCTTCTGGGTTCACTGCACTGGTTTTCCAGTTGATATCACCAGCATTGATGTCACCAACCAGATGCATTATTTTGTTTCTGCATCTGTCTGGGAGTTTGCTCAGAGACAGGTTCAGGGACTCGAGTTTCTTTGCATTTTCATCTTGGGGCCTATAGTAGCTGCCTAGCATGAATGATTTTGTTCCCTGGAGGTTTACATTTGCCCACATGATTTCAGCAGATCATGAATACTGTTGTCAATGTTTAGCACCCAAACTGTTTTACATACATAAATGCGTACTTCTATAATGTTATGGATTTATTTTCAGCCATTGAGAGAAAACACCAGGCCCACATTTAACAGGACATTTCGTCCAAAAATTTTTGGGAGCATATAGTGTTTGTCATTTCCATCTGTCTGTCTGTCCATCAGGAAGATTTTCGTGTCTGCTTCATAACTCTGAGATGCTTCAATGGATTTTGTTGAAACTTGGCATACATGTTGCTTATGGGGAGACGATGTGTTGCACAACAAAGTGTTGTTTGTTTGATGGAGGTCAAGGTCACAGATCAGCATTATAGTTTGGGGGCATCCATGGCTGGGCGGTCACTGTTAGTCTTGTTTTTTTTCAAAAACTCTACCAATAATTTGATGAGGCTGTCCTATTTTGGTTGCGATCGGTCAGTCATGACCGTGGAATGGGCATATGACCTGGATTCCTTTAGCAAAGTTTACATGTGATATATATGAAGGGATTTCATTGTAACTTGGTAGGATGACTCGGTTCATTGTCTAGATGAGAACATCCTATTTCAGTCACAATCAGTCAACCTTGATGGCTGCACAGGCACATTATTTTGATTCCTTTGGTGCAGTTTACAGGTCCTTTTTATTTTGGAATGATTTTACTGTAACTTGGTAACTTTGATTGACATACGTTAACTGTGAGGACCGAATCAACCCATTCCTCAATTCTTTAGTACAGTCTGCATCTGAAATTATTCTTGTTGAAAACATAGCATATGTACAGAACTTAACACAGGGATGCAGATTTCAGAAATTCACGGAATATGAAAACAGGTTACGTGCATTTGATGTCTGGGAACCTTCTTCCAACAAGAACTATGAAGAAACCTATTTTTATTTCTTATTTATTCTGTACAGTGGAGCCCACTTAATTGGATATCTCTTAATTGTATATCCCTGTTAATTGAATATAATTTTCAAACACAAAACCATTTAACATATCTTCAGTACAAATTTGATCTGTTAATTGCATATGGGTTGTAGAGTAAACTCCTGTTAATTGTATATAAATTTTTCTAATATGTCAAAAAAATTACTGTGACACGCACCAAATTCCCCTTATTTATCAACCTTTTTGGCCTCACCACATCCAATACAGGCATTTATTCTATTATATCTTGTTTGCCAGAGCTCTATCAAGATATAATAGAATAAATGCTCAGTTTACCTCCAGAACACAGGAAACTGACCAAATCCCTGTTAATTGTATACTCCTGTTCATTGAATATTTTTCACTGGCAAAATGGATATTCAATTAAGAGGATTCTACTGTACCAGTTTTCTTGTCCTGGTTTCCAGTTTAAGATATGCAAATGTTTAAGAAGGATCTGGAATACATGTATGAAGTGGATTGCTATTGATGAGAGGGTGAATACATTTGCTGAAATAAATAATAAAAAAGTGAAATAAATAAACAAATTATCTGTATTTTCATTTGTGTATTTTGTGCCCTTGAACACTGAATTTAATTGCAACAGATGAATTGAGGCAATGAGGACTCAGATGAGTGTGTACAACATTATTTGCAAATGAAAAAGACAACAAAGAAAAAACAATCATAAACTTTAGGACATTGAAATAATTATTATTAACTAAAAGTTGAACAAATAAATAATTAAATAAAAATTGCTTATGCATTTTGATTCGGAAGGGGTGAATCGTCCAGGTGCCAAACATGTCATTTACAAAGGTAACGATATTAAATTGATTGGGGCGAAATGTCTGTTAACCTTGGATATAAATAAAGCTTGAACACACCTCTCTTATCCTGTAAACAAATACTGCCAATTTTTACAATATGCAATCTAATAAATGTACATGTACTTAAGTATAAATATTTTTGTTATGCCCCAACCTCAAGAGGATGTTTTGGTGGGTAAAAACTCTAGGACTCCTTCTTTACTTGAGTACTCCCATACAAACATTTTGCATTGAAACTCAAGCATTGATTGTTGGATTTTGATTGTCCTTTGGTATGGGTAAAATTTAAGGTAGGCCAAACTTGCACCCCATAAATAATATAATTTTTTTGCTATGGTGCATTCTGTCTGTGAGTCCAACTCTCTCAATATGAGAACACTCAGAACAGTGATGAATTTCCAAGTCAAAATTTCACTCGGATAATGAATCTTATGATGGTGGATATAATACCTTATCAGAATAATACCACTTAAATCCTGGTAGTCTAGGATCAAAAGAGATCAACATTTGGTCATCTTCTTTGACATCAGAAACTATTGGTCACTCAGATCACTTTTTAACCCTTTACCCAACGAATCGCCCGCATCCGTCTGCGTAATATGCAAATTCAGCAGCTGAAAAAATATTATTTTTCGAAAAATTTCAACAAAACCATATCATATGACCCCTCTTTGGAACGAGCTTGTCAAGCTCGTTCCAAAGAGGGGTCACATAATATGGTTTTGTTGAAATTTTTGAAAAAATAAAAAAAATGATATTTAAAATAATAAATTTTGAAATCGTCTGCATTGGATAAAGGGTTAAACGAGACGTATTTAACTCTCAGGGTGCTAATTGAAAATCCAAACCCTCCATTTTTAGCTCAACTTTGGCGAAGCCAAATTTGAGCTTTTGTCATGGCCTGTCGTCTGTCTGGCCGTCTGTCCATCTGTCCGTCTGTCCGTACGTTAACAGTTGGATACGGCTCAGGCTAGAGGCCATATTTATGAACCGATCTTTACGAAACTTCTTGGGTACCTTTGTTATGACTGTGGGACAAGGAGGAGTGTTTTTGGGTGCGGTCCAAAATTCAAGATGGCTGCCAGCCGCCATTTTGTACCGACAATGCAGAAATCTGTTTTTTGTACAGAACTTCCATATGAAAGCTCTGATTTGGATAATTTTTGTATGAATGTTTAGTACCATGGGATACATCACATATAATACAGGTTTTTTTCTCGTGCGTAAATTGTGCAAATTAGACTAATTTTGATGTTTTTTGGTGTTACTTTCAGCACTGTAAGTGCAAATGCCAATACGGCTCGGGCTAGAGGCCGTATTTATGAACCGATCTGTACGAAACTTCTTGGGTACCTTTGGTATCACCGTGGGACGAGAACGAGTGTTTTGGGGTCCGGTCCGAAATTCAAGATGGCTGATGGCAGCCATTTTGTACAAAATTAGGTGCAATCAGATTTTTGCACAGAACTTCCATATGAAAGCACTGATTTGAATAATTTTTTGTGTGAATGTTTAGTACCATGGGATACACCACATATAATACGGGTTTTTTTCTCGTGCAGAAATTATGCAAATTAGATGAACTTTGATTTTTTCAGAGCGACTTACACACAGTAAGTACACATGTCAATACGGCTCAGACTAGAGTCTGTATTTATGAACTGATCTTCACGAAATGTCTTGGGTACCTTTGTTATCACCTTGGGACGAGAACGAGTGTTTCTGGGTGCGGCCTAAAATTCAAGATGGCTGCCAGTGGCCATTTTGTTCCAAAATTAGGTCTAATCAGTTTTTTGTACACAACTTCTATACAGCTCGTATTTATGAACTGATCTTCACAAAACTTCTTGGGTACCTTTGTTTTCACCTTGGGACAGGAACGAGTGTGTTTTGGGGTGCCTTTGTTATCACTGTGCTATGAGAACAAATATTTTGGGGTTCAGTCAGACCCACTCTGGGACTCAAAGATTTCTTTTCTAGTTTAGCATCTGACTGTCACCCACCTTTACAGTACTTTACCTATACATTTGTTACAGGCAACGGTCAGTATTTATGTACAGACCGTTACAATACTTTATATGTACCTTTGTTATCAGGTCATTACCTAGATGTTTGTCATTGCTGTGTCACATACTATACATGTGCATGTCTTTGTCTTGACAAGTTGAGCTACAGTGTCATTGACACTTTCATTTTTTTATATTAAGCAATTGTTTCATGACAGTCAGGTGCATCTCTGTTATTCTTTGAGTCACTCACTTAACACATTGAGTGCTAAATTATATTTTGTTATAAAAATTTGTTCGCACCAGTTTTGGGGCGAGGCACTTCATCCTGATTGCCCATGTGGGAACATGGCTGATTTATGTACTAAGGCATACTGTTCATCAATGGTGTTCTTGCCTTCAACCAATATTAACCCCGTTTGTATGGAGTTAGTCAGTTAGGGAGTCTGGCAATTGTTTGATTGCGGCTGCTCAGTGTTCTGTCTGATACGAGGTGGTACTGGCTGCCGAAAATTTTGTTAAGCCTTTACCAAACCTAAAAGGCAGATGTCACTTGCAAACAAAATTCTTGAAAAACTTTTTTTTTAATTTTTCAGTAAAAAACATAACTTATGACCTTGCATTGGAACGAGCTCAATGAGCTTGTTCCAATGAGGAGTCATACCGGGTAAGCAAAAAATGAAAAAATAATGAAAATTGGATGGTTATTTTTGTGAATTGCTCTGTCTGGTTTTGGCCATTTTGCTGGGAAAAGGTTAACCCTTTACCCAATGCAGACGATATCAAAATTATTTTAAATATCATTTTTAAAATTTTTGAAAAAAATTTCAACAAAACCATATCATGTGACCCCTCGTTGGAACGAGCTCGAGCTCGTTCCAACGAGGGGTCACATGATATGGTTTTGTTGAAATTTTTTGAAAAATATTTTTTCAACTGCTGAATTTGCATATTACGCAGACGGATGCGGGCGATTCGTTGGGTAAAGGGTTAAACCCAAATAAATAAATATAAATTCATGCTTCTTTGCCTTGCTACAAGAAACTGTAACAAGGCAAAACCAAATGGACTATACAATTTCCCTTCAAAGATGGTATGAAGCATATCCACAGAATATAAAGCCTTGACTAGGAAGTTGTGATGTCTGCACTTCAGAATAATGCCCAACTATGTTTTTCCACAATGCTTCCTATATTTTCCCTGTGGGAACCCATGGAAGTGAACCAGTGCTAGTTTACTGTGTTAAACAAGCCCTGTTTTACTGGTAAAATAGAACCCATTCACCAGTGTACAATGGGCAACATTGGTATAAACGATTGACTAAAGTTGATCACTGTAAACACCAATAAATAAATACTGCTTCCTATATAAACAACAACTGGCCAGTTTGGATTTTTAATTGGCCAAATTGAGTGCTTAGATATCTTTCAATGAAATTTTGTGAAACTCTTAAGTATACATGGTATGATGTAGAATGATAATTACCTTCATAGATCACGAAAAGAGGGTAATAAGGTATTTGGAACAATCAAAATTTGTTTGTACACCGTTAAAAGTGAATGATGAAAACAAAATGAAAGAGCATCACAGATTCAGCATTCTCACAGTGTGGTGGGAAGAAAAGCGGAAAGATAATTTGGACTGCAATTTTGTCTGGATTGTGACCTTGTCGTTATCCAATTGAAATTCTCTGTCCATTTTTGTGGAGTATACATTATGTAAGTATGTCATGGTGTGATCATGATCTTATTGATAAAAAAAACCGTTTGTGATTACAGTACTGTAACTTACATGTACTCTATTTTGGTCCCAGAAACACAAGAGTTCGGGGGCGCGGTGGGGTTGCGATAACCGGTTCTCGTCAGATCACCGAAGTTAAGCTATGTCGAGCCCGGTTAATCATTGGATGGGTGACCATCTGAGTGATCAATTCGGACTCTGCATTGTGTCCTTGGGCAAGGCACTTAACCCCGTTTGTCCACATGGGGGCACGATGACGCTGTGTACTAAGGCATACTGCACGTCGATGGTACGCATGTCTTCAACCAATCTAACCCTGCCTGTGCTGCAGTGCAGAGTTACGATGTTAGGAAGCTGGAAGCTACTCATCGTTGCTCGGTGGTTCTCTCCGGGTACTCCAGCTTCCTCCACCCATAAAACTGTCACGGTCATGATTAGCCATTGTGCATAAGTATATGACCTTAAACACCAATAAATAATAATAATAAAATAATAAGAGATCAGTAACAGAGTTCAGATTGCCATTTCAAAAAAAAGATGTTGATTGTGATCCTATTGTGTTGTTTGCCACACTCTTGTAAAATAAAGTGTGAAATAATTTCTCATGACAAAAAAATATTGCATTCATCTCAGGACTGTCACGATTAATCGATTGTTGATCGGTCACACCAAAATTGATTAGTATTTTTTCGTTGTTGAAGAATCGGTAAATTTTACCCCATTTTAGACGTTTAATAATTTTTAAAAAATTGATGAAAAAACCATTGTTTCTAAAGGTAAAAGGTCAAGAACGTCGACGTTAAACCTCAAGAAGCTGTTAGAAGCATTTGTCTTTTAGGAACATTCAAAGCTTTGATGTTCTGAACTGTTGAACCGTCAGTGTAATAATCAAGACTGGTCGGCAGTTGCAAACTTGCAAAGTTCACAACTGACTACCGGTCTTGATTATTACACTGACGGTTCAAAAGTTCAGATCATCAAAGCTTTGAATGTACCTAAAAGAGGATCGTCTCTGTTGTTTACTTGATGTAGATCAGCTGATTTGAACTTCATTTTTAACAACTTCAAAGAGAGGGAGAGGGGTTATCTAGGTAGGATTAATCGGTTATTATCGATTGATCGATTTCTAAATTAAAAAATCTTGACAGCCCTAATTCTTCTTACAGTTTGGGCGAAAATAAGTTGGTGGGTGTTTTGTGTATGCTGGGGAAGGCCAAAAAGTACAGTATATAGCTAGAGAATGGGTGTCTTCCCCATTATAGCCTTAAATTTCAAAATTTGAAAATTCGGTGATGTAAATTAAAAAAAACTTGGCGATTCAGTAATATCAATTTAATCTGTGATCAAAATCTCATACTTTTCCAAATCTACTGACAAAATGTTCCGAAGTTCCTACACGAATCTGTGACTGATCCAGTTTTTCAAATTCATTGTTCTGTTACACTTACACTGACCAGGCTACACAAGGACTCTTAGACTGACAGCTATCCAACCAATATCTCCTCTTTCCAACTGACTACCAGTCAGTTGGAATGAGGTGGTATTGGTTGGATAGCTGTCAGTCTATAGTCCTTGTGTAGCCTGGTCAGTGTAAGGGAAAACTCATGGACCTACCTGGGGAAATGCATTTTTCTTGTGGACAAAAAAACTAGTTTTAAGCCAGAGGGTAGCCTCAGAATCCATCTCAGTGGTTAAAAAAAAATGGTCCCACGGACCACCAGCATCAAGGGGACTCTTCCCCAGCACTGGCCTATGGCCCTAGGGACATTCCTACAGCATGTCGTGCTGGGACCCCAACCCCAGTTAGAAATCTAACTGATCACACCACCCACTGAAGACCCTCTTGCTATGTCCCTGCAAAAGTGGATAGAGAATTTTGATCGGATCACAAGTGGGTCATGATGCAGGCAGAATTCTCTGTATGCTTTTCTCCCTGCAGCACCTGAGAATCTTACCTGTTGAAAAAGAAATGCATGTTTGTCACTGTACTCTCATTGAATCTAAGAAGCTGCATTTGGATGGGTTTTTTTTTAGGGGTCTTGATTTCACAGTATTTTATTTATGAAATCTCGATCCACTAGTGTAAGTGTGTCATGATAAGATCATGAACTGTTCGCAAAAGACCATTTTATATCACGGTCATATATGTATTCTAATACAGCAAATTTTAATATATTTGTATGACTTTTTTTCTTTCCAGGTGCACAAATGAAAAAGCCAGATCTCCCTGTGGAAACAGAGCCTGAAAAGTTATTAAAGTTCTGTTGTGGTGCTAATATTTACAAAGACGGTATTGATCCAGAATTAAAACCACACAGTGAATATCCAGAATGGTTATGGGAAATCCGACTTGATCGAGCTCCAGTACCCCTAGAAGAGTTAGACCAAGATTCACCAGCATACTGGAGGCATTTACGTCGGTTAACTTTGACAAACCAAGGTAAACTTCAGCGAATCAAAAAAAGAAGGACAATGAGATTTACAAGGACATAGCAATCATTCCGAATCACTTGTTCTATGGAAAAGACTCTTCATTTTTAACATGATATAGAAAATTAAACTAGAAACCTGATGTGTGATAGATGAGTTTGTAGTGATCCTCCATCATGAATCATTACTGATTTTTATCCTCTGCCTTACAGCTTTTGTTATCTTTCATTGACTCAGTTCAAGATGAAATTCTTATGTTTTCTATTTCTCAACTGACATTTGCAGTTTGTTTTCCTTGTGCCACTACTACTACTACAGTAAAGTAACCATGGATTGGTCATAATCCACATGTGGGCAGTGATGTCCACGCATCCATTTACCAGGTAACAAAAAATCGTCATCATCAAAATTTTAATTAATGAAGCACCGGGTTGTACCTGATGCTCCATTAATTAAATTTTTGATGATTATTCCTATAATGGTATTCAGAATCTAATAATATTATTGCATATGTGAAATACTGCCCACCCGTGAAAAGTGACCAGTCCACAGCAGCCATACTGTAATAATAATACTGCTTTGGTCATCTTATTCATCATGGTCCAAGGAGACTAAAATCAACATTGCCCTCAGGTCATTCTTCCCCCACTCTCCCTCCTAATCTCCCAGCATTCAGATGCAATTTCGTCCCCTGAGTTCCAATGTGCTTTATGTGCCAGTAGGCACATAGAACACATTGGAACCAAGCCTGAAAATAAGCAGTCTGACAGAATGAGGTCCCCAGAGGCTGAATTTGATGATGCTATCCCATACAGTGGGCCAGTTAATCCTCTGGGTACCTCTTTCTGTTTATTTATGAGACACTGATACAGATTGAGGTTCAGAGAGGAGGGTAAATTTAGTGATGCTAATTCATCATCAAATTCACCCTCTGGGGGACCTCATTTTGCAGATGTCAGTCTGCTTATTTTCTGACTTGATTGGAACTCAGGGGACGATTTGTTTACAGTATCCCCATTGATGCTTTCTCAATCTCCTCCAACTACAATATCAATCCTTTCCCTCATGCCCTCCCTTATCCACTTATCTCTCACATTTTCATCCCATTCTTCCATTATTTGGGCATTCTAAAATGAAATGTTACTCCTGAGCTGCACATATGGCAGCCTCTTTCCTCACTTTTCCCCCTCAACTCCAGGGACTTTGATTTCACTTTGTGCAAGAACGATCTCACAAAGATCCATCTACTTTTTAGCTGGTAGCACATTCTTTTTTGCATAATCCATCCAAATGTGCTCTTAGCCCTAACTCCAGATTAATCTGATCTCCTATTTCAGTAAATCTTCCAGATCTACACTCTCAATAGAATAATAACAATACAGAGTGGATATCTTTCCACTAAAACAATCTTTTTCTGATTTTTAGGAAGAGTATAGCATGAATAATAGTAATATACTTACCAGTTACCGGAGTGGGTGTGAAGGCTGATATGAGCAAGCTGGAATACTTACATGAAGAGGTTGTATATTGCTTAGAATCATATCAGCCAAAATTCCAGCTGAGGTAACTTCATATCAGCCTTAGATAGAAAGTTGAAGGCTGAAGTGAAGGTACTGAGGGCTGATGTCTCAGGCAATATGAAACTAACCAAGTAATAACCTCTAGAGCTGAAATGGTTAAAGGGTTTTCTTGATTGATTAATCATATGGATTAACCAATTAATCACTTGCCCTAATAGGTAGCTGAATAACTGCCGTACCATTGATGATTTACATCATTGAGCCTTTACCCAAAATAACAGACAAAATTGGCAAGCGCTATATACAAAAATCTCCATTCAAATTTTATTATGTTTTCAAATATTATTATGTTTTCAGTTTTTGTCTCAAAAACAAAGCATAAGACACTCAGTGGAATGAGTTCGTTCCAGTGAGGTGTCATGAGCTATGTCTTTGAGACAAATATTGAAAATCTTTAGTAATTCCAGAATTTAGTTTGCTAGTATCATCTGCTACCCGCATTGGATAAATGGTTAAGAATGACCATTTCCAGCAACTGATACAGTATAATGATCATGCAGGTGAACAATTACTTGAAAAAGTACTCATAAGCCTTTCTAAAAGCAATTTTCGTAGCACCAATAGAAGATGATTCGTCCCTTGAGTGGAACATGGCACCATCTGCAATGTAAAAGCATTGCATATGGCATCCTGTTCCATTCAAAGGACTAAACGTGAGAGAAATATTCTAGTGGTTATCCTACAGCTTATTTCAGCAGACACTGTACATGTACCCTAATTTTGTAATTCCTATATTGATGGCTCTTGAATGTCCTTGAATTTGGTGGAGTGGTTTTTGAAAAAATTTGATTTGAAACCAAAAAGGTCCTTGAAAGTCCAAAGTTGAATTTGCTTATTGAAGTTGTGGGGGTACCCTGAATGAACTATATAGACGACACAAACCTGGAGTAGACAAGTGGCAACATGATTCAGAGTAGTTCTCGAGAGTCAGACTTTGCATTTAGAAAATCACATGAAAGTGACAAATGCCCTCCTGGTAAATGGTTCAGGAGGATGACTGCCCCATGCTTGATAAATGGTTCAGGAGGATGACTGCCCCATGCAGGGCTTATACTTCGACGAGAGACAATTCACACAAAGATTCGTGCAACAAAAACAGCGAGAATCCATGTAGATTCTCGCTGCACGTCTGCTGTGGTTGAAAAGAACAGAGTCAGTTTAGCCCTTTACCTAACATAGTGCCAGCAAATTAACCAGTACAAGGCTAACATGACTTGAAATATCCTCACACTTTGTTAATAAAATTGTACAAATTCGGCTATTTTTAGAAGCGGCTCAATGAGCCAGTTCCGATGACATTCTTATTTGTAAGGTTTTATCTGTTTTTTTTTTTAAATTATCAAATTCAGTTTATGGTTTAAAAATTAAAAAGCCATGTTGGGAAAAGGGTTAGCATGTGTTATCATTATACAACAGGAGATCAACCACAGTGGCCTCATGGGATCCTGGGACACTCATAGCAGGTATGAATTCTCGCAACCATTTTCGCCAGAATTAGTGCTGTGCGGTATTGAAATTTCAGGATCGATATCGGTATATTTCAGGTGAATACCTCGGTTTTGGTACGGTATTCAATATGTGCACAGAACACTGAAAGTAGTCTCAAACTGACCCAATTTTCCAACATTCAACCATATAGTAACGTAATAGGTCCAGCACTGACATCTTATGAACTTGACAAGTTAATTCAACAGTGATAACTGATTAGTCCAGCAAGTTATTTAATGGATCACTCAATTCAGTGTGAATCATCACATTGAATCTAGTGTTTCATTAAATAACTTGCTTAGCTAATCAGTTGGCCTCCATGTCCTTCGGTGTGATGAAACCATTTCATTTCGTTTCATTTTATGATGTTCATCTAGATGCAGTTATAGAGTATTTTGAGTGGAATCACCTTATCAGTGTTCACTTATGGTTCCTGGCTTCATACAGTGTACATGTTTCTGTAAATTTGAAATTCCATGATTTTCCATGATAAATTAGGGTAATTTTTCATTTTGTCTGAGAAAAAATGTACAAATCGATGATTTACTAATAGCAGCAAATCATATTCAAAATATTTGCGGTGCCTCGATCGATCAAATGAACTTTGATAATGCAAAATCTGATATTGGATTCTGTACATTGTATTTTAGGTCACTCACATCTTTCCTGTGCATGCAGATGTGCAGTATAAATTATTTATTTTGAAAGAATATAAAGCAGATAATCAGGTATTAAATTTTGGGGGCTTGTATTCTAATAAAATAATCAGTTGTTAAAAGTATCTGCAACTTAAAATGGCAATGCCGAATTGAAAGAAATGCTATAAAAAAATCGCTGAGAAGTGATAACCACAGGCAGTACGACCATTTGTATGTCAAGTTGTCACCATATTGAATTGTCAGTGCCACTTGCCAGTGGAGGATTATTTCCATTGCAAAAAAACATGCATGCTGCTGAATAGAGTATCTATCTAAAGTATCTACCAATTGTCAACCAGTCAACCACCCACTCGACCCCTAATGTCCCTTGTGAATAAGTTGCACAGTAATTTCCAGAAAATATATTGAATCAGTCTTAATGTTAGGAACACTGGAACCTGGCCGAATTTCTTTAAAAATGGAAGTACCATGTTAACTGCTTGCCATCTTTCGTTTTTTTGCCGTCACCTTTTCATTTCTTTCTCTGATGTATTCGCAGCATCTGCTGCTATCTGTCGCCTACAAAGTTCACATTCGTGTGTTTTCTTATCAATTCAATCAAAATATGCGGCCCACAGGCTTTTAAATATACAATCCACCTTGATGAGTTGACTTTCTGTTAATTTCGCAGAAAAATATAAATATCGATATTTTGATTTGATTTTGGTATGGTTTTTGGTATCCCCATAAAAAACCGTACCAAAAAATCGGTATATCACACAGCACTAGCAAGAATCCAAATGGATTCTCCCAAATTTAGAGGAAATATAAGCCCTGCCATAGTATAACAGTTATTTTACTATGATGGGAAACCATTACCACAGGCATTTCCTTAATACCATCCATTGGGAACTGTTAACCGTCACAATTCTTTATTCAACTTTGACAAACTTTGTGGTCTCAGAACAGGGACTCTGACATACAGTCAAGAAGAGGTCCCATTGACAATAGTCAAATTACCTTGGCAGTGGTTTCAATTCAACTCTTGGCAAAACTCACATACTGTGGTGTATCGTAAAAATTAAGGGATAAAAGAGACTTGATATATTTTCTTCAGATTTATTGGGTGAACACATCTTTTAGAATCCCTAAGTTTATATCAAAGTTTTTCAAAGTGGGCATTTTTCATTCTCCCCTTATTTTCAGAGCAGGCAGGCCATAGAGGCAAAAGTGATTGCTCACCTCAAAACGATAGGGCTGGAGAGTTTGTGCCATAGGAAACAGAGGTTCAAATCTTTTCACTTCTGATGAGGTTCTGGCTAGGATTTGCTTTCTTAAAATGGTGAAGTTGAGGTACAGTGGAGCCCCCCTTTATTGTATATCTTCTAATTGAATAACCCTGTTAACCCTTTACCTAACGCAGACGATATCAAAATTTATTATTTTAAATATCATTTTTTTAATTTTTCAAAAAATTTCAACAAAACCATATCATGTGATCCCTCATTGGAACGAGCTCGACGAGCTCTTTCCAACGAGGGGTCACATGATATGGTTTTGTTGAAATGTTTTGAAAAATAATATTTTTTCAACTGCTGAATTTCTATATTACGCGGGCGGATACGGGCGATTCGTTGGGTAAAGTGTTAATTGTATATATCTTCAGGGATTCTTTTGGGTGTCTACAGGGGTCGAATATGGGACCTTTGCCCAGTGGCATTTGGGTATGATTTTTCATAATTCCCAATCCCAAAATTTCCCAATCTCAGTCCCCACCTGAACAAAAATTGAATGCACAATTGGTGTCCTGAATGGGGTGGGCATAAGACCTCACAAAACCTTCAACAAAGCTTAGAAAGTGTCTGAATTCAAAGGCAAATGACAAGTTCTTCTTTAATAGTAAACAAACAGTTTAATACAATGTAGAGACTACAGAGACTGAGTAAAATGATTCCATGTGACTGTTTGTTACAAAACTTACTTATATATGCAGTTGCTTATATATCGGTCTTTATGTTCTCTGTTCAATTCGAATGTAAAATTTCTCTATGTTTCTTCCCCTCCAAAACAAATTCCCAATTGTAGCCTCCATGATGCAAATTTTCCCAATGGGGCTTGGGGCCTTTTTCAAAGAAGACAGAAGAATCCCTGATTTTACAAACACCAAACCATTTACCACTGCCTTGAACACAAATTTGAACTGCATGTATTAATTGCATAAAGCTCAGAGAGTAAACTCCTTTTTAATCGAATGAAAAACCATGTAATCCATTTGTGAATTATGCCGACACCCACTGAATTCCTAATATTTGTAGACATTTTAGGTCTCAATACATCCTATAGAGGCATTTAATCCATTATATCTTGTTTGTCAAACAAAAAAATATAATAAAATATAATGTGCTCAGTTTATAACTAGAAGATAGGAAATGACCCAATTACTGTTAATTAAAAAGTCCTGTTAATTGAATATTGTCTGACAGAGTGACCAATTTACAGGATTCTGCTGTATTTAAAATTAAGTGAGTCAAGAACAAAACACTTGTATACTCAAGCCAAAAAATAAACAGACTGTCATCTGCAAAACGAGGTCCCCAGAGGGTGAATTTAGTGATGCTACCCTGCACAGCAGGGTAGCATCACTAAATTTACCCTCTGTGAACCTCAGTCTGCATCAGGGTCTCAAAACTAAACAGAAAGAGGTACCCAGAGGATAAATTGGCCCACGATGTGGGATAGTATTATCAAATTCACCCTCTGAGGACCTCATTCAGCAAATGTCAGATTGCTTATTTTCAGGCCTGTATATACTGGAGCATTGCTATCACAAGCATGATGTACAAGAATATGTGTGCGGAGTTCAAAGGCCCTTCAAATGTGAGGGTCAAAAGTACAGAAAAAAAACCCAAAATTGAAATAAAATAGATTTAATGTAAAAATTAAATCAGATTTAAAAAGAGTTTTTGGATGACTCTAGAAAACAGCAGTCACAGTCAAGTAAGGATATAAACCTGCAGTCATCAAGTTTATTGCAGATTAACTTTAAGATATTGTTACATGTATTTTACATAATTATTACCATAAAATAAATTTTCCCTGAAAATGTTGTTGGTATTTTTCCTTGAAACTGACTGTGTGTCTCTGCAAGTGTGTGGTTAAAGAGACACAAATGACCTCTCGTGCCCCTCTATAATCCCCCTACAGAGCCCTGGGAAACCACCTGTAACAAGTGAAAAAGAGATTTGGTGAACAGTTTTACATGAACCAGTCTGCCAGATGAGTAGATTTTCTTGAATGTTCTTCAATATTTCAATCTTATCTTTTATTTTCTCTCTTTTATTAATAAAATAATTAAATATGTATTCTAAACAAGAGGTCCTAGGAGGTATCTCAAGCACAAACCTGACAAAAGAGCATTGATTCTTCAGAGACAAGATTTTAAATCACCACAATGCCCATAAATATGAACGTAAGAATCCAAATTTGAACAAAGCTGTGTATAATTTATTTTTCAAGTATCCAGATGCTTCTATGGAAATAATGCATGGATATCCAATGTTTTCCCAGTAATGCTAAAAAAGGGGATGTTTTTCCAGGATCTGAAATTCTAAATCTCTATTTTCCAGGGCAGATGGCAAACCCTGTGTTCGAATTGCTGTGTGTCAGCAGCATATATTTTACTGGGAGTGAAGGGATGGGGAGACAAAATATAATTTTTCTCATCCAATTAACCTGGTGGAGGGGCAGTTAGGCTAATTTTCTTTTTTATACACAGATATCACTCGAAATCTTAGAAAACTTGTTCTTTACTGGTTGAGTGCAAGAAGCCACTATCAAGGCTTTGAAAAAATGAGGGTACCAGAGCAAAATCCAATATTTTCCTTGCTCACATTTCATCTTCAGTCAAATGCAAATAAAATTGTATTTCTATAAATTTGTTTTTTAATAATTATTTGGAGAGTGCCTGTGGGCACTCTCCAATAATTCATAATAAAACAAATCTTGAATAACAAATTCTGTTCATCCAAAATAATCTAGCCTTCAACCAGTTTAAGCAAAAATATCAAATCCAGTGAACCCCATTGGGTCAACTGGGTGATTTTTTGTTGTTGCATAAACTCACTAAATTTTTTTAAAGCGAACAAAAGAAAATTAACCAAACCTCCTCCACCCTCACTACCCCCTGGGCCTCATGTGGCTTAGGGGGCCTTATTTGAACAAATGTCCATCTTATCTACCCACATATACATCTTACTAAATTTCACCATACTCTGTCCTCATCATTTGTGGTCAGAATTATGAATAGTAATTCATTTAAACAAATGATTGTTTAATTCTTCATATGTTTCTATGTTAAATTTTAAATCCCCCTGGCACACTCCAAATTCAGTCAAACATAATGCCCTGAACAAACTTTAAACTTGGAATCCGAGTATTGCTATTACCAAATATCGAAAGATTGTATATGGTGGATCTGAAGAGGAAGACCTTTGAAAAATGTTCCTCACATTGCACTAAGTTAAAGTCCAGGATTTCATAGGGTGTCTTAACGTTAATCCAGGGATTTGATTTGAACAAACTTGAATTAACCCTCATTCACATACACACCAACACAACCTCTGACACACATCAACTCACACCCACTCACACCCAACTAGATTGTATACCAAATATTAAAAGATTCTGATTTGGGGGATGTGAAGAAGAAAGGTTTTAAAGAATATTCCTCTTACATTACAAAGTTAAAACTCAACTCCCATGAGGACCTCAACTATCAATCAGGGACTTGAGTTGAACCAAAAGTGAAGCTGACCTCCCTAAGGATGCTGAATGCCAAATATCAAAAGATTCTGAGTGATGGATCTGAAGAAGATGTTAAAAAAATTTTCTTCATTTTACACTAAATTCAAATTTGGTTTCCCAAGACCAAATATTAACCCAGGGTCTTGAATTGAACACCTTTGAATCTGAACTCATTAACAATGTTGTATCCCAAATATCAAAAGATTCCGACTGGAGGATCTGAATAAGAAGAATGTTCTTCAACTTGCACAGTGTTAAAATTGGGGCTCCCATACTATGATCCCAAATAAGAGATTTGATCTGAATCAACTTAAATCTGCCCCCATAAAGATCTGTATACTAATATCAAAAGATTCTGACTGGCAAATCTGAAGAAGATCGTTTTTTGGAAGAATATTCCTCATATTGCATCAAGTTAAAATTTGGGCTTTGCACCACTACACACACATAAGGATGCTGTAAACCAAATATCAAACAATTCTAATTGGTTAGATCTGAAGAAGATGATTTTTAGCTCAACTTTGGCAAAGCCAAATTTGAGCTTATGCCATGGCCAGTCGTCCGTCTGTCCATCAACAATTCAATACGGCTCAGGCTAGAGGCCGTATTTATGAACCGATCTTTACGAAACTTCTTGGGTACCTTTGTTATGACCGTGGGACGGGAACGAGTGTTTTTGGGTCCAGTCCGAAATTCAAGATGGCTGCCAGCCGCCAATTTGTACCGACGATGCAGAAATCTGTTTTTTGCACAGAACTTCTATATGAAAGCGCTGATTTGAATAATTTTTTGTATGAATGTTTAGTACCATGGGATACATCACATATAATACAGGTTTTTTTCTCGGACGTAAATTATGCAAATTTTGATGTATTTAGTGTTACTTTCAGCACTGTCAGTGCAAATGCCAATACGGCTCGGGCTAGAGGCCGCATTTATGAACCGATCTTTACGAAACTTCTTGGGTACCTTTGGTATCACCGTGGGACGAGAACGAGTGTTTTTGGGTGCGGTCTGAAATTCAAGATGGTCGCTGGCAGCCATTTTGTTCTTAATTAGGGGCAATCAGATTTTTGCGCAGAACTTCCACATGAAAGCTCTGATTTGAATAATTTTTTGTGTGAATGTTTAGTACCATGGGATACATCACATATAATACAGGTTTTTTTCTCGTGCAGAAATTATGCAAATTAGATGAACTTTGAATTTTTCAGTGCTACTTACACACAGTAAGTACACATGTCAATACGGCTCGGGCTAGAGGCTGTATTTATCAACCGATCTTCACGAAACTTCTTGGGTACCTCTGCTATCACCTTGGGACGAGAACGAGTGTTTCTGAGTGCGGTCCAAAATTCAAGATGGCTGCCAGTGGCCATTTTGTACCGAAATTAGGTCTAGTCAGTTTTTTGTACACAACTTCTATACGTCTCAGGCTAGAGGCCGTATTTATGAACCGATCTTTATGAAACGTCTTGGGTACCTTTGTTATCACCGTGGGATGAGAACAGGTGTTTTTGGGTGTGGTCCGAAATTCAACATGGCCACCAGCAGCCATTTTGTACCAAAATTAGTGCAATCAGTCTTTTGTACAGAACTTCTGTATGAAAGTTCTGATTTGAATAAATTTTTGTATGAATGTTTAGTAAAATGGAATACATCACATACAGTACAGGTTTTTTTCTCATGCAGAAATTATGCAAATTAGATGAATTTTGATTTCTTTAGTGCTACTTATACACTGTAAGTGCACATGTCAATACGGCTCGGGCTAGAGGCTGTATTTATCAACCGATCTTTACGAAACTTCTTGGGTACCTTTGTTATCACCATGGGACGAGAACAAGTGTTTCTGAGTGCGGTCCAAAATTCAAGATGGCTGCCAGTGGCCATTTTGTACCGAAATTAGGTCCAATCAGTTTTTTGTCACAACTTCTATACAGCTCGTATTTATGAACTGATCTTCACGAAACTTCTTGGGTACCTTTGTTTTCACCTTGGGACAGGAATGAGTGTGTTTTGGGGTGCCTTTGTTATCACTGTGCTATGAGAACAAATATTTTGGGGTTCAGTCAGACCCACTCTGGGACTCAAAGATTTCTTTTCTAGTTTAGCATCTGACTGTCACCCACCTTTACAATACTCTACCTATACATTTGTTACAGACTACGGTCAGTATTTATGTACAGGCCGTTACAATACTTTATATGTACCTTTGTTATCAGGTCATTACGTAGATGTATGTCATTGCTGTGTCACATACTATACATGTACATGTCTTGACAAGTTGAGCTACAGTGTCATTGACACTTTCATTTTCCATTTCCGTCAAAAAATGTTGCCACGGCCAACGTTCTTAGAACTTAGTTTTGTCAGAAGACCTCAATATCTCCCTTTGGCACACCCTACAGGGCACATTTATGATCGGATTGCTTTGAAACCTGGCATGCTTGTTTGGGGTGACCTTTAGATGGGAGCTGTCGATTTTCTTCCATTTCCGTCAAAAAATGTTGCCACGGCCAACATTCTTAGAACTTAGTTTGGTCAGACCTCAATATTTCCCTTTGGCACACCCTACAGGGCACATTTATTAGCTCAACTTGACAAAGTCAAGCTGAGCTATTGCAATCCCTTCTCGTCCATCGGCGTACGTATGTACGTACATCCACAATTTCCTTTGGCACACCTCACAGGTCGCATTTATTTTCATTTCCTTTAAAAAATTATTGTCGTTTTCACCAGCCTTTGAACTTAGTGCATTTGTGTAGCAACTTATCCCTTTTGTACTCTCTGCAGGGTATATATATGAATTTCCATAAAAAAGAGAAAAAAACATTGCCACAAGCATTGACATTCAAACTTAGTGCATTTGTGCATTAACATCTTCCTTTGGCATTCCTCAGAGAGTGAATTCATTATCAGGTTGTTTTGAAACTTTGTATGCTTATGCAGGATGACAAAGAGAGGAGCTATCGATTTTCTTTTCATTTCCATCAAAAACTGTTGCTGTTCGCAACAGTCTTTGAATTTATTGCATTTGTGCATCAACATTCCTCTTTGACATGGCCTACAGGCCACATTTATCAGGATTTTTTTTTTAATTTGGTGTGCTCATTGGGCGAGACCTTTAGATAATTGGTTAGCATTCATTCCTGTGAAAAAAAGTTGCCATTTACAATAACCTCTGAACTTACTGCATTTGTGTATCAACATTCTTCCTTTAGCCAGTCTTACAGTTTACAATTATAAATTCAAGGATTACTCTTGACGTTGTGCACACACAATGCTGTTATGTTGAAATTTCATCAAATAACGTTGGTACCAATGATCTTCAATTTTGCCATTTCATTTATAACTTACCAAGTTCAAGTTTGTCAAGTTGAGCTACAGTGTCATTGACACTTTCATTAAAGAATATTCCTCATATTGAACCAGGTTAAAAAATTTTGACTCCCATCAGCACTTGAATCTGACCTCCACCCCCTCCCACCCCCCCAAGGATACTGAATATCAAATATGAAAAGAAGATGTTTTGAAGAAAATGTCATCATATTGCACTAAGTTAAAATTTGCCTCTCGTAGGGAGCCCAAATATAAACCAAGGACCAAGGACCTTGATTTGAGCAAACTTAAATCTGACCTCCCTGAGGATGCTGTATTACAAATATGAAAAGAATCTGACTAGCAGGGATCGTGGTGGCTCAGTGGTAGAGTGTTGGATTTCTGTGCTAGAGGTCCCGAGTTCGATCCCCATCCGGGATGACCTGCGTTGTGTCCTTGGGCAAGGCACTTTATCCCGGTTGCCAACATGGGGGCATGATGATACCATGTACTAAGATATACTGCATGTCGATGGTGCACATGTCTCCAACCGCTGTAACCCTGCTTGAGTGGAACTTGGACAGAGTTAGAATGTTGAGGAGCTGACAGTTGCTCATCGATGCTCAGTGGTTCTCTCCGGGTACTTCAGCTTCCTCCACCCGTAAAACTGTCACTGTCACGATTAGCCATTGTGCATAAGTATGTGACCTTAAATACCAATAAATAAATAAATAATAAATAAATCTGACTAGCAAATCTGAAGAAGATTTTTAAAGAATTTTCCTCATATTGCATTAAGTTAAAACTTAAAGATACATATTGAGGCTAAATATGAACCCAGAGACTTAGTTGGAACAAGCTTGAATCTGAACCCCTTAGGATAAAAAAAATATACAGACAAAAATGAAAAGTACACAGCAGAGACGTGTCATAGCTAGATTGGCTGTCTACCTGATCCCCCCTCCTACCCCCCCCCCCCACCCCCCACCCCCCCCCCCCCCCCCCAAAGTCTATGAAAGTTAATCAAGATATGTATTATTGAGCATTATGTTTATAAGGAATTTTGCGATATGGATAAATAATTTGGTACTCTGATATAGAGAAATAAAAATGACTAAGGAGTTTTTATGATCTGAATGATATGTGGGAGTGAGAGTGAGGTCAAGAAGCGAGGGTACATGTTTTAGCCTAATCTCCTAGCACTGGTTTTATTAAAAATGTATATGATAAAATCAGGTTGCAGTTGAACATAACTGACTCGACCAGAGCAGGAGGTCAAGAATGGACGAGACCTCAAGACATACATCATATATCGTTCCAGTGGTTCGGCATCAGTCAGTATGGGTAAATGAGATAAGGCACTTGTTTCTCAAAACACGAAACTAGAATGTTTTGCAAGACATGAAGCTGACACGTTACTTGAAACAGTTCCAACACTACAAAGCTCCCTCCAAAACCCCCGGAATTTTACTATGCACTCCATCTTAATCACATACAATCCCTGTTAGAGAGCAAAAGCCCAAGAAAACAAGTGGGGATAAGTGACATGATTGGCCCCAGATTAGGTATTCTGTGTTTGAATGGTCTAGACATAATGTACTCTACGTCTTTTAGCTTTAATGCTTGTGTTCAGATGGCATGCTTACCCAACTGTACTCATGCTCAGTTGGGTAAGCCAGAATAATTCAGGAGCCTATTCAGTGATATCACCTGAACAATCGAGAGAAAAGCTCATGATATTAGGCAGAACAATCAGGGCAGTATGGATTGTTGTTCTGAACATTTTGGGAATATGCTAGGAAATGTGTCACTGATCATTTTTTAAATGAATTTCTGTTGTCAATAGTGTGAATCTCTGTTTAGTTCATTAGACAATTTGGAGTACAAATAGGATGGGAAGTTGTCCAGCGATTTTGTCCTTGTTCTATATGTGCAGAGGAGATCACACTGTCTAGTTCTATTGGTTTGGTTATCACCGAGTCCAAAGAAATCACCAAAAAGGTGAGGGTAAATTGCCATGCAGCCAATCAAAAACAAATAATAGAGCATGTAATTTGAATAAGTCATTTACTTGGGAGTATTTTATTCTCAAAGAACACAGGATCAGTGTGAGAGTATATCTTGTATTGTTTATTATACGCAGTGATCAATTCTGCATAATGAATCTATTCGTTGCTTTTGAGTTACCCCAGACTGTGTATCAAGGCATAATAAATCGATTTCAAAACATCACGAGAGAGGATAGATTTCACTTTGTTAAGGGCAAAATTTGCTCATGCAATCCTTGAAAAGGAAAGGGTTTCATCTATGTTAATCCCTAAAAATTTAGTTGCTTTCTCTACCTCCCTGATGCCCACCCTGCTTACTTCTTTATTATTAATATGGATATGTTCGCACACAGATATTTTTAGCTGCGACTAGCAGCTCAATAAGTGGCAATGTCGGTCTGTCGGTCTGTCTGTTGGTCGGTCTGTAGGTCTGTCCGTCTGTCTGTGACCAACGAGTTTCAAAACTCAATAACTTTTGAAATACTTGATGGAATGACTTTATATTTGGCATGTAAGTGTATCTTATTGATGTCTAGCCAGTGTTCAATGCATGTGTTGTTCCAAATATTTTTCTTGGAGTTATGGCCCTTGATGAACTTAGAATTTTGTGAGATTGCACCACCCGTCGCAGCTACGGCGTCGATGTCGCGATTTTTAGCTGCGACTAGCAGCTCAATAAGTGGCAATGTTGGTCTGTCGGTCGGTCTGTAGGTCTGTCGGTGACCAACGAGTTTCAAAACTCAATAACTTTTGTAATACTTGATGGAATGACTTTATATTTGGCATGTAAGTGTATCTTATTGATGTCTAGCCACTGTTCAATGCATGTGTTGTTCCAAATATTTTTCTTGGAGTTATGGCCCTTGATGAACTTAGAATTTTGTGAGATTGCACCACCCATCGCAGCTACGGAGTCGATGTCGCGATTTTTCTTTTGTGGGAAGGATCGAATATAATGTATTTTGTTTTATTTGTATTAAGTGTCAAGCACCAGTCGAATATTTTTTCCAGTTCCTTATTTGAATATGTTATGAAATTAATCACGTCTGGGTTACAGTAATATGCAGTGGTATTGTCCGCAGATGAGAGGAGGTTTAGTGAAGAATAGCAAATACCATTGACATATAACAAGAATAAGATAGGCCCTAGTATAGAACTCTGTGGGTTACCACACGTTATTTGTATTAATTCAGAATTTTCCTCTCCATAAGAAACATATTGTGATCTATGGGACAAATAGTTTTTGAACCAGTTATAAGCTATTCCTCTAATTCCATACCATTCCAGTTTCCTTACTAATATATTCTGGTTTATCATGTCGAAAGGATATTGTATACCCAATAGCAAAGGATTCTGATTGATGGTTCTGGAGAAGAATTTTTTAATTTTTGAAAACAAGCCGACTCATCATTTTCCTAAGTTAAAAATCAGACTCCTGTATGGGGCCCGAACCCAGGGACTTGGTCGGAACAAAACTCAATTTGATCCCTTGAATGATGTTGATACCAAATATAAAACAAATATTCTGAGTTGTGGTTCTGGAGAAAGAGATTTTTTTAAATTTGGAAAACATGCTGACTCAGCATTTTTCCCTTTCTCCATACAGTACCCTATGACACAAACAATCTCAATTATTTTGCCCATTGGATTCTCCTAGCAATAAGGATGCTTCATCCAAATAACAGTTCTCTGTTCCATCTGGTTTGGGAAATATGGGCGTTTGAAAATTCTTCTATTATTAGCTCTTGGGGTTCCCATGGAGATGCAGTTAAAGGTTTTTTTTAGATGAATTAAGTACTTTTGACCCCAGAATACCACATACCAAATTTGGTTCAAATCACCCATTGGTACAGAAAATGGAAATCTTGTCCCTCCCAGAACAACAGAAATATTGCCCCACAAACTTACCTTGGAACAACAACCTTGAGTGTGCATCTCAAAAGGAGGCTAATACAAAAAAACTTATTCCATCCATTGGATCACGTTGTATATTTTCAACATTTGGGGTATTTTTCCCTATCAAGTACATGGCAACTTGATTTGAACAAAATCAAGATGCAACCTCAACCAACAATTCTCTAAAATTTCTGGAAGTGCAATTGTTTATGTTTTTCCAACTGGTTGAGTGCTAGAAACCAGTGTCATGGCTCTATTGAAAAGTACTGAAAGTCACTAGAGTGGCTTTATACTCTATGTGTTCGCTTGTTGTTTGCTCAGTGGTAGAAAAAAAGTATTGATACAACAAAATTGCTTTGTTACAATTTATTGGAGAGGGTCAACAGGCACTTTCCAATAAATTGTGACAAGAAAAATATCCATGAATAAAATCTTGCTAATCTAGGTTCCTCATGCTTGTAGGATGGTATGTCTTAAAAAATACTCATGTTACAAATCACCTTTGGAAAATAATTTAGCACTCTACCAGTTAACTTTTAGAAGTCGGTTGTCGAGTTTTCTTGCCTGTGATGTTATACGGCAGGTAATCTGGCAGTGACGGTTCGGCTATCTTTGGGCTGGGGGGGAATTAAACATTGAGCAGGTGCTTCTTGTCAAGTGTCGTCTGCCTGAATAGGCAGTCGACACTTGACTAGAAGCACCTGCTTTACTGTAAGTTTTTGGTAGTATGTCATGTACAATAAATTCATTCTGATTCCCCGGCTTCTAAGAGTTAATAAAAGATAGACACCACCTTCACACAGGATGACAGACTATGGACAGGGAGTGATCACTATACATTGTAGCTCATCCTGACTGAAAGTCGTGAGCAAAAAATCATGTTCAACATATGCTACAAGATGGTCATAAGCTCTGTTACTCCTCCTGTCTGCAATAATTGATATGTATTACTGGCTCATAAAGAATATCCAGATCAATGACATGTTATAGGGATACCGGTATCTGTTTTTTGTTTTTTTTTGAGCATTTTTCAAATGAACTAAAGTGATCCTAGACCGAAAAATTTGATGATTTAAAGATTGTTTGTTTGTTTGTTTATTGGTGGTTAACGTCACATATTTATGCACAATGGCTAATCGTGACACAACATGGCGATGAAGTCAAGGATAGTCAATCGTTGATCAACATGTTGCCCATTTTAGAGGACTTTCACCCCAAGCATTGGTGACTGGGTCCTATTTTACTAGTAAAGCGGAACTGGTTTACCGCAGTAAACAAGTGCTGCTTACTTCCCGGGGTTCCCACGGGGAGATTTAAAGATTAATATTGAATCGACTAACCTGTGCTGGAATGGCTACAAGCTCCTACTGGTAACAATTTCCACTACCACTTGACTGTTCACTCAGAGCAGAAGTGAAAAAATCTTTTTTATTGTTTACCAAACACAAAAATTGATTGATACAAGTATGTTGGATCCTTTTAATTTGATCTGGTGGAAAACAAGAGTGTGGTTTTCCAAACCCATATCCCACCCTCCACACCCCAAATGAGGCTATCACACTCTTACATCTATGCTGCAGGAAGTATGAGCTATTCCAGAACTAGCCAATTCCCCCGTGGGAACCCCAGGAAGTGAAGTAGTGTTTTTTACTGTGGTAAACAAGCTCTGCTTCACTGGTAAAATAGTCACTAATGCCTGGTGTGCGCCTCCTCTAAAATAGGCAACATGGGGTATAAACGATTAACTGACCTTGACTTTATCTCCATGTTGTGATCATGATTAGCCATTGTGCAGAAGTATGTGACCTTGAACACCAAAAAACAAACAAACAAATAGCCAATTGTTTCCAATAAAAAACTATTATTTTCATTTAACTGGTAGTGTACTGAAGTATTTTTTCAGAGGTGATTTGTTACATGGCCATTTTTTCTTTTAAAGATTTTTTTGCTACCAGCAAGGGGAGCCTTTGTTTAGAAACATTTTGTTTATAAATAACTGATTTGTTACAATTGATTGGAGAGTGCCTATTGGCACTCTCCAATAAATTGTAACAAAACAGTTTTATATAAACCTTGTTTGTTCTACTGCTGAGCAAACATCAAGTTAATGTATAGTGTAAAGCCATTATAGTGGCTTTCAGCACTTTTCAATAGAGCCATGATAGTGGCTTCTAGCACTCAACCAGTTAAATTTATCATTCCCCCGGCTAATCTGGTGGGGGGGGGGGGGGGGGTGGAGGGGGATCTAGTAGAGAGCTGCATCTGTTTGTTCATAAGTTTGTACGTTATGTACGTTCGTAACACAAACGTGTCCATCCAACATATTTGCTGTAAACATTTACCCTTATTTGCCCTTGTTCAACTTAGGGGATTATTATTGAAAAATGTGTCCTTCTAACATATTTGCTGCTGTAGCACTGTCATTATTTGTTGGATTCAAATAACTTTTGCCATGCTTATACCTCAGTATGAGAGAATGGATACTACGACAGAATTAAGGTTCCGCTCCACAGTTTTCCAGGCATTTCCAAAAATGACATGCTACACACTCTCTTCAAATGCAAATATTCTGTAACTTAGTTATCTAACCCATAACATGTATAACATTTCCCAAATCCACAAAAAACATATAACTATTTGACGAAGTAGAAATAAACAATCAGAATGTGGGTGGAATAATTTATTGTGAAAGGCAAGACTTCAACTTGCAAAATTGCATGAAAAAATGCTGAAACCAGTCATTTTCAGCCACCCAGCAGCCTCTAAAGCAGAATTTTCCTACCACCCCCACCTACCTCCCCATGGAGCATAGCATTCCCGGTTTCTAAAATGCCCCAAAACTTTTTATGTTTCCGTTTCATTTTTTAGTTACATGACTGGTAACAAACTGGTGTAAAAATTACATTTTAAAAAATAGCCAATTTTTCGAAGCCACTGTTTCCCATAATTCATCCAGTAATTTAGCCCAATGTATCAGACTCCAACTTTGGGACCAAAACTTCAAATTCTCTTATCCAACAAAAAGCCTAATGCAATCATATATCTGATACTAAAAATATATCTCTATTTTACAAGGCCTTAGTTTCAACATATGCCTTATGTTTAGAATTTCACCTAGTGCGAAACTGTAGAGCGGAACCTAATATCTTTGCATAAAGATTTACAGAGTTATTTGCCCTTGTTAACTAAGGGGATGATTGAAAAATGTGTCAGTCCAACATATTTGCTGCACCAGCTCTGTTATCATATGTTGGATTTAAATCATTTTTGTCATGCTTGTACCTCAACATGGGGGAACGGACCCAACATCAGAATTAATATCTTTGTATAAACAGAGGTATTCTCCCTTTTTCAACTTAGGAGATGATTGAAAAATGTCTTCACTCTCATTTCTGGGCAATAACTTTTGCACTGTTGGTTGCACGATGCTGATACTTCACACATAGGTTGCCCATAATGGGATAATGTTTTGCATTGAGTTGGGGATCTAGGTCAGTGGTCAAGGTCATTGTTGCTATAAATAGATTTTTGGTTTCTGGGCAATAACTTTAGTTTCCTTTTGTGTACGATGCTATAACTTCATATTTTGATTGCATATGAGGTATTGATGGTTGTGAATGCATTTAGGGTCAAATGTCAAAGTCACTGTTACTAAAAATAGATTTCTGTTTTCCATGCAATAACTTTAGTTTCCTTCTATGTACAAGGCTATAACTTCACACACGGATTACCTGTGAGGTATCAATCATTAGGATATTGTTTTGCTGTTCTTCTACCTCAACATGAGGGAACGTATCTTACAGCAGAATTAATATCTTTGCGTAAACATTTACAGAGTTATTTGTCCTTGTCTCATTTTGAATTTGATATCCTTCGCACTTTTTTTTATATTAGTACAGATTGCTACAGGTACATGTCATGTTTTTGATGGCACAATGCTATCCATGGTATTGCAGTAGGGGCCATATGCCACAATTCGCTTTGCTCGTTTATTTATTTATTGGTGTTTAAGGTCACATTCTTCTGCACAGTGGCTAATCATGACCACAACATGGAGATAAAGTCAAGGTCAATCAATCGTTTATGCCCGATGTTGCCTATTTTAGAGGACTTGCACCCCAACCATTAGTGACTGGGTCCTATTTTCCCAGTAAAATGGTGCTTGTTTACCAAAGTAAACAAGCACTGCCTAACTTCCTGGGGTTCTCGGGGGAACCAGGTAAAAATCAGTCGTAAATATTAAATTCAACACCATTAAATGAAATCACATAAAATACCAACAGTTTGCATTATATGTAATTGGTTTGACAAGAAACAATTGGAACATTATGCCACCTTTATCAGTAACTGACGTATTGTAATAACGTTTTGTATTTACTACTTCATTCACTTGATGAATGAATGAATGATATTCAGATGGTGACATAAAAGAATACTGTTCATGCTGCATGTTCAGAAATACTTTTACTTATGTAGGCCTATTTTGGTTATTCTTCTGGTGTTTTCCTGGCTGTTAAGGTATATAATAAAAATATTATTATGATAATAACTGATCTGGTGTACTGTATTCCATCCCATTGATGAAAGCAGGTCAACTGCAACCACGAGTCACCAAAGGTGATGAGTGAGATGCAGATTATCTGCTCTCATCAACTCAATGGAATTCAGAACAAACTTGAATCAGACCCATACCAAGATGCTGCATACCAAGTATCAAAAGATTCTGCCCACTGGTTCTGGAGAAGAAGACTTTTTAATAATTTTTCTATAATTCATACGGTGCTCTCCGAGTTATGCCCCATACAGAGCCCCCATGAGGTGTGGCCATTTCATTTGAACAAACATGAATTGCCATATAGTAATGAACATCCACATGAAGTTTCGTGAAAATCGGACCAGTGGTTTCAGAGGAGAAGTCGTTTGAAAAATGTTCACGACGACGACGGCCGACCGGTGATAAGTTTAGATCCCTCTGGTGAGCTAAAAATATAGTGGAACCCACTTAACTGGATATCTCTTAACTGAATAACTCTATTAATTGAATATAACTTCCAAACACAAAACCATTTGCCATACTTTCTGTTCAAATTTGACCTAAACTCCTGTTAGTTGCATGAAAAATCTTGTAATATGTTGAGAAACTACTCTGACAATCACCAAACTGACACTTTGTTTATAGGCTTATTTGGCCTCAGTGCCCCCCAATACAGACATTTCATCTAATGGAGATCTGTGAAACAAGATTTAAGAGATCTATCAAACGCATTAAAATAGAATAAATGCTTAATTTATTCCCAGAATGCAGGAAGGTAATCAAATCTGTCAATTGAGAATTCCTGTTGAAGAATTTTCACAGGCAAAGTGAATTAACTGGATTCCTTTGTATTGCAAAATTAAGAATGAATCGAAAACAAGCAAAAGTAGCAAGATTCATTGTTCTTACATTCATTTTTCGATAAGTTGGATTCTGCAGTGTTGTAGGGAAGAAAGAGGCAAAAGAAATTTGACTGCATCACAACTTGTTAAAACTCTGTTTTTTTATTTCAGACCTATCAATTTGAGGCAAACAGCCGTTAGGGTCTCATGGAGGTTATCAAAAATGAGAAACACCCGAACGAAAAATGGGTTGTGCCACATTGTTGCCGGGTGACGCGATATTTTCGCCAAGTTGAATGATCCAGTATGAATGAGTGGTGGAATGATGTTGAGTATCAACCAATCATCAGTTGCACAGGTGTTTGCATCTGCCAAAAGTATAGCTGCTCTGTTGGCCAATTATACTTCAGGCAGATGCAAACACCTGTGCTGATGATTGGTAGATGCTCAACATCATTTTACTGTTGACCATCTAAAGATGTAGCATTGGTACAAAATCAGGAAATGGCAATAATTCACATCTCTGCCAAAAATAGTGATCAAGATGCCATACTCTTTTGCATAATGTTAGCCCATGCCAAGATTTGGCAAAAATGGCAACAAACTATTAGGGACCTGCTGATTTTCTTATTCCTGTGTTGTACGATAACTCAAGTTTCCTTTGACCAATTCTCATAATATTTATACACAATTGAAATTGATCAAAACAAAGCACCATTTCGTTTTTGACGGTTTTCTGTTTTTTTCTTTCCAGAGTTATGGGACTTGAATCTTAAAAAAAATTGGCAATTTTTTACATGTCGTATGATAACTCAATAATGCTTTCACTGAATCTCTTGAAATTTGGTAGCAATGTTAGAATCAGTAAAGGCAACACCCCTTTCAATTTTTACGATTTTCAGGTGTGTCATTCTGGAGTTATGGCACTTTAATCGTAAAAGGAAATGACAATTTTTCAAATGTCATATCATTACTCGGATTCTCTTAATTTATATATACACTTGAAATTGATCAACCAAAGCTCCCTTTCAATTTTTGACCATTTTTTGATCACCTGGCCCAAAGGGCCATGTGAGCTTTTTCCATCACTTGGCGTCCGTCATCAGCCGTAAACCTTTTTACATTTTCATATGCCTTCTCTGATACCGCTGAGCCGATGTGAACCAAACTTGGCAGGAATGGTCTATGGGCGGTCCTCTACAAACAGTCCTCATTTTGTTCCCGTCAACTGAAAAACATGGCCACCAGAGGCATTCTTCGATTCTGGTTGGTGGATTTTCAAAAGTCTTCACCTCTGAAACCACAATGCAATTGAAACTTCACACGATTGATGCTTGGGATCCTCATTTAATGTTGATCGGGTTGCAAACATGGCCACAATTGCATCTTATAGTTACTGTAGAAACCCTATGGGAAATCACATTTTCATCTTCTTCTCTGGAACTACTGAGCCGATATGAACCAAACTTGGCAGGAACGGTCTCTGTGAGGTCCTCTACAAATGATCCTCATTTGTTCCCGTCGGATAGAACATGGCTGCCAGAGGCATTCTTTGATTCTGATTGGTAGATTTTGAAAAATCTCCTCTGAAACCACAAGGCCAAATGTTTTGAAATTTCACATGATTCATGACTGAGATACCCTCTACCAACGATCCTCACTTAAATTAATGTTGATCAGGTTGCAAACATGGCTGAAATTTGCTTATAGTTACTATAGTTACTATAAAAACGCTATGGGAAATCACATGTGAATCAAACTTGGCAGGAATGGTTTACGAGAGGTTCTATACAACTGTTCCTCATTTTGTTCCATTTGAATGAAAACATGGGCGCCAGAGGCATTCTTTGATTCTAATTGGTTGATTTTGAAAAATCTTCTCTGCTGCCACTACAAAGCCAAATGTTTTGAAAGTTCACATGATTGATGACTCAGGCACCTTCTATCAATGATCCTCATGTAATGTTGATCGTGTTGCAAACATGGCCGCAATTGTGGTTAATAGTTACCATGGAAACCCTATGGGAAATTACATTTTTATATGTAGTTTGGCCAGGTGAGCGATTACAGGCTCTTTAGAACCTCTACTCAGATTTGTCATTCCGTAATTAATATAAGTTACAGAATATTTGCATTTGAAGAGAGTGTATGGCATGTCATTTTAGGAAATGCCTGGAAATTGTGGAGTGGAACCCAAGTTTTAATTTCATTCCGATCCTTTTTGTAATCGAAGAGGGATTACCCTTGAACTTGAAAATTGCACATATTAACTGTGGCTATACCTCCTCATACATCATGCAGACTGGCTGTTGGAAATTTGACTGGAAAACAAGGCTTTTCATTAAAAATATCTCTTTCTATAATAATATAATAATGATATAAATATCCTGGACCCTGGAACTCAAAACACTGGCCTCTCAAGACAGGTTGTCTCTCAGGGAAGGTTTTATACTGTTTGAATTGCAAATGGCTTCAAATGCGGGGCCCACAGTGATGGCTCCCATCACTTTGCATCTAGTTTGTATCTGAATTGCTGGAACACAGCCTCATTATTGTTCCTAAGGATTTATCTTTGTTCATCAGGATATTGCCCATAGGAGCAACAACTTGGCTATGATACAACAGTTCATATATCAGAATAGTTGCAATACATATATATTTAGATTACCTAATGGTTACCTGAATCAAGTACATGGGAATGAACAATAACTTACCAAAACTCAGACCAGGTGAACGATAAATGGTTTACACAAAATTTTGAAAACAGCAGGCCTGTATTCACAATTCAGATAGAGTGGAATATTGTTCATCAAATAGCCACTTTGTCATTATTCAGTTAACAGAAATTTGATCACTTTCCTATTTTCAAGAGATAAACTGACCATTTATTCTATTATATCTCATTTGACAGAGCTCATTGAGCTCTGTCAAACAAGATATCATACATGTACATATCTGTCAAACAAGATATCATACATGTACATTAGGGACCTGCGAACCGTTCGAGATTCGGCTCGACTCGAAACCATCGCCGAGATTCGATTCGACTCGATACCTCACCGTCCGATTCGTATTTTTCGAACCGACCTCTGTTCAAACGGCGAATTATATTTGCACTCGCTCGCATCAAGAACACGCCGTCATACGCTAACGATAGTGTAATAAATCGCTCTCTGAACGTATTAGCTCTCCAATTTTGTTGATTATTAAACCCCCGGGCTACCGTACGATCTCTGAGGGTCAGGGAAGATTCATCCCCGGGAATATTCGTCCCCGGGTTTTTGAGAATATTGTATGTCTATCTTCACTATTAGTGCGCGATACTGTGTTTCGCGAGACTTTGAGTTTGAGATTTTTTATCATATTTTCCGACATGCCGTGTTTGCTTTTATAATAATGGTATTTGGTGCTGATGAGGCTGAGCACGAGCCACGACCACCAAGTGGGTAGAATAAAACTGCGAGTCTATGAGTTCAGAATCAATTGGTCTGGAATCGAGTATTCTCGCAGTGCGAGAATACTCGATTCCAGACCAATTGATTCTGAACTCATCCAGCATGCAGAGTACCGGTATTGCAGACTATGGAAGCACGAATGTCGCCGTCGCGCCGGTTTCAAGGTTCGAGATTCGACTCGACTCGATACCAGAGGGATGATTCGGCTCGAGATTCGGCTCGAAGTTTTATCCCCGGCTCGCAGGTCCCTAATGTACATTAAATTCCTGTATATTGGTTAAATTAACAGGTATATTCAGTTAAGAGATATCCAAATATGTGGGCTTCACTGTGTTGCCAATTATTTAAATATCATTTTATATTATCAAGGGCTACAGAGTGACTTTGAATAGGTGTGGGGAGGGCAGATGAAATGTAAGCATGCATTCCAGGACCCACCTCCAAAAAATTATGTAAAATTTGCGACTTGAAAAGCAATCGGGATATTTTCAGGTATTAGTGAACTATTGGCCTATTTCTAGTGCCAGTAGTCCACTAATTTACTAAATTCACCAGATTGCACAATAGGCCTACATTGTGTAATCTGACAAGCTACTGAGATAGCCATGACTCAAAAAGTATATTCTTTGGTATAAAGTGCTGAATTATTTTTGGCCATCAACATTTAATCACATGTCTGCCTTGTTACAATTTATGGGAGAGAATGCCTGTCCTGTGGCACTCTCCCATAAATTGTAACAAGGCAAATTCTACTAATAGACTAAATAATTTCATTTCAAATGTTATATGAAGCACAGCCACTAAATTTGAAGACTTTAAGTTGCAGTACCTGTGCTTCAGAATAAAGCCCAAATATGGGCTTCCAGTTCTCTACCAGTTAAGGATGACGAGATGAATAACAAGCATTTAATCCCCTGCATATTGAGATCAAAATATTGTACTGTCAACCTGCACATGTTTCCCATAATGCAACAAGAAATTTAACCAATTCAATCGCATTGGACAGAGCACATCTTACTCTGTCCAACAAGATTGAATTGGTTATATTCCTACTTGCATTATGGGAAAAATTTGTTGCATGAATTTTTTTAATTTTGACATCAGTGTGCAGGGGGTTAAATGTGAGCATATTAACTATTTCGGTTACTGTATTCAAATATTTTGAACATTGTTGGCCAAAATTAGAATGAATGGAGTTAATTTCAGGTTTAACAGTGCAATCATCTTTTTATATACGATCAAGATTAATTTTGTCAGTAGCAACGATAAAATGATGTACTGGTATGCAGGTAAAAAAAATGTATCATTTGTTTTCAATAGAAAAAAGCTAAACAAACTGAATGGATGAGTAAAAAATTTTATTCGGTATAAATATGCAATAAAAATTTAAAAAAATTAAAAATATAGAAGTATTCTAACAAGTCATAAAAGAGCTTTCAGCAAACACAAATTCATAATTTAACATATTGTGGTAAACAAGCCTGAAAATAGCAGACTGTCATCTTCAAAATGAGGTCCCCAGAGGGTGAATTTGGTGATGCTACCCTGCATAGCAGGGTAGCATCATTAAATTTACCCTCTGTGAACCTCAGTCTGAATCAAGGTCTCAAGCCTAAACAGCAAGAGGTACCCAGATGATAAATTGACACACTGTATGGGTTAGCATCAGCAAATTCACCCTCTGGGGACCTCATTCTGCAAATGACAGATTGCTTATTTTCAGGTTTGGTGGTAAAGTCACGCAAGTGGTGGTTATAGAAACACTTTTACACTGAGGGTAGATTTAGGGCTTAAAATTTATTCCAATTTGTGAGAATCTAAAAAGTATGGATACTTTGTAACAATATTGCAGGCACATTGAAGACATATTAGACCAATGTTTGTTGCATAAAATTAATTTTCAGTAAATTACATTTTAAACTATGGAAGACACACAACGGTTTCATACATCAAAACATGCACAACATGTGGCTTGTCAGTAGTTTCTCAAAGTTTTGAGCATCTATTTTGGAAGCTGAGCTGTGACAAGGAACCCACTTGCTGTTAAGAGTAGATGAAGATCACTACAGTACTGATACTTTAGGTCAAAATTTCCAAAATAACATACTGCAAAATCAACATTGCATAAAGAAAAACAAATAAAAAAAAGAATCTTTGATTCAATGTTACTGCACTTCTTCTTCAACAGGTTAGATGGTACAATGCAGCAGAGAGAAAAGTAAAGAGACTTTTATCCGGATTGTGACCCAGTCACAGACCGGTCAAAATTCTTTGTCTGCTTTTATCATAGTACTGTATATGCAGGTCTTCAGGTTTAAAAAATATAGGTGTGCAGTAAACCATGCCCCTAGAATTCATTTGATTAGTGTGGTTTTCGACACAGGCATTGTATTTCAAATATGATCATGTTACTTTATTTAACGTAAATTATGGCTTTGCCAAATGGGCAACTACTTTTTGGCAAATAAGTGGCTTATGGCTTATTGTCCATATAAAAGAAGAATATTATATTACAATTCCAGTAACAATTATGAGAACACATGCAACAAAAGTATTCTTCTATCACAGTATATTAATATACAGAGCTACACGCAAAGATATATATTTATCAGCAAAGGGTGCTTCAATGAGTTACTAACTGATTTCCTGTTAACATTGAAAGAGACTGTAATAAAATGGAACCCCGTTAACCCTTTATCTAACAAATCCTCCGTGTCTGCCGAGCAGTATACAAATTTAATAGTTGAAAAAAAAAGAAAATTAAAACAATTTCAGCAAAAACCATATCATGTGATCCTTCAGTGGAATGAGCACACTGAACTCCTGTGTTTTCCCATTAGAAGAATTTATGCTTTTGCTGGTACATGTATATCTTGTTTGACAAAATTATATGAGCTTTGTTTTTGACAGTCAAACAAGATATAATAGAATACATGCTCTATTTATCAGCTTAATGTTTCAAAAGATCACATCCTGGATAAGTGAGTATTCATGTTAACCCTTTACCTAACAAAAAGGCCAAAACTTGCCAGCACTATTCACAAAAATCGCCAATTAGTTTTCGAGCTCGTTCCAACAAGGGGTCATAACCTATGTTTTTGAGACAAAATATGAAAAAAAGTGGTTATTCAAGAATTTTATTTGCAAGTGCCGTCTGCTTTTCATGTTAGGTAAAGGGTTAATTGAATATTGTTTACTTGGGAAGGTTTGCTCCAGGTAGTGTTTGCTGGAAAATCTATGAGAGCCAGACAGTGGCAGTTGTAGCAACAGAAATAAACTGCACTACCATTGTACAAAACAGATAATTATTCTTGCAACTTGAGACGTGCAAACTGCCATTTTATATGCAGAAGTTATTCATTCATTCTGATTATTATATTGACTATTAAAAAAAAAATACTTGTCTCTAACACCTCCCTCATCATGGAAAATTTCCCACATCACTCTTTTTTCACCTGGAAATTTTGTCAATGATGCCATTTTGCACCCATAGGACTCAAAATTTAACAAACTATATTTTGGTTGACAGAGCTCGCGGAGCTCTGTCAAACAGGATGCAGTTGGTTAAATTTGCAAATGAGGTATGGGAATTTTCACTGCTGGAAACATTGTTTTTTTTCACAGAATAGTATAAGGAGTAAAATGAATAATTCCAACTATTTTCAGGGCTTCTTTGTGGATTAGCCAGAAAAAAAAGCCTCCCTCCTTAATCACAAAATTGAGGGAAAAATGCCTGAGAAACAAAATTTTTTTCATAGGTCCTATCATATTTATTTTTTCATTTTGTTTGCTTACTTACAATTACATTATGCAGTTTTCGAGTCAGTCAGAATTAAAGATGTCACAGAGTTGAAATTTTTAAATCAATCAACTTGGGAAGGATAAAAGATCAAACAGCTTGCTACAACCAGTTTTGATTCTCAGTTAAAACTTGACTTCATATGCCAACACCTTCTGTTTTGTTTTTTATTAAAAATGAGCTGTATGTTTTGTCATTGATGGAAGAAAACTGCAAAACAATGTAGGACCTATGTGATTCAACCCTCTACCCAACATACTTGCCAAATCCAACCAGCACTTATCCAAAATTGCCATCCAATTTTAATTTTTTCTTCTACTTTTGCTTCCAAAACATAGCTTAACCCTTTACCCAATACAGACGATATCAAATTTATTATTTTTTTTTTTTATTGGAACGAGCTTTCAAAGAGGGGTCACATGATATGGTTTTGTTGAAATCTTTTGAAAAAAGTATTTTTCCAGCTGCTGAATTTGCATATTACGCGTGCGGATGTGGCCGATTCGTTGGATAAAGGGTTAACCCTTTACCTAACATGAAAAGCAGACGACACTTGCAAAAAAAATTCTTGAATAACTAATTTTTTTCATTTTTTGTCTCAAAAACATAGGTTATGACCCCTCGTTGGAACGAGCTTGTTCCAACGAGGGGTCATAACCTATGTTTTTGAGACAAAAAATGAAAAAAATAGTGAAAATTAATTGGAGATTTTTGAGAATAGCGCTGGCCGGTTTTGGCCATTACGCTGGGTAAAGGGTTAAAGGAAAAACTTCAAGAAAGGGTAGAGCAGGACAGCTTAGTATTCTCAGCCATTTGGATCTGACTGGTACTGAAAGACTATATTTTATTGTCCTTCATGACCGTTTTATTTAATGTTATTACAAGTTTTTTTCAGCTATCAAAACCAGAGTGATTTACATGGACAGTACATGAAAAGAAGATGAGCACCAGCAAATCAGTTGAGTGGAGTATCAAATTCTGTAAAAACAAGTTTACACAGTGCAAGAAAAGTTACTATTAATGGACCTCTGGGTTGAACACAGAGGTCACTTAGTGAAGCATGCTTTTACTTATGCTTTTTCGGAGAATTCAAAACTTTTTATCTCAATGGAAGTGTGTTCTGTGGCTGTTATAGTGTTAACTTGTTGGGTACTTAGAGCCCAATTTTGGGCTTTATTGTATGTAAACTTATGGTATCAAAATAAAAATTCTTATTGCTCTGTGAAACCAAAAGCCTCCCCACCCCTTCATCAAATTCAGTTTAAAACAGAAATGTTTTGTGGATATTAATTTTTCTTGTTACAGTTTATTGGAGAGTGCCTGTAGTAATTTCCAACAAATTATAAAAGAACAATAACAGCAAGCTCTCCGGTCACCAGTCTAATTCTGTATGAACTTAATGCTGCTATGGGCTGTTTGTTTACCCACTTTCGTGGAAACTATTCTTCTTGTACTGTACATGTAAATAAAAGCTATCCATAAAAGCTTATTCTGAGTCTGTCATAAGATTTTGTTTCAGATGTGAAAAAATTTAATGAAAAGTCAGTAGTCAATTTCAACATAATTTACAACGAGTAGGTGCAGAAATTCCATCTAGTAGAAGACAAAACTTTGAGACTTTAATTATCCTGATGTTCAAACGTCCCTGGGAATTCAGTTTCTTCAACATTTTTCAAAAAACGTCAAATGTCGGAAAGTACAAATAATAAGATATTTTTCACATCACTGATTAACTGGTTGAGGGCTAGATTATTTTTGGTGGTCTGAATTTGTTATTCAAAACTTGATTATTTGTGTTTGAATGAATATGAAATATAAGCAAGGAAAGTGTTAGCTTTTGCTCTGGTATCCTCATTTTTTGAAAGCCCCGTTGTGGCGACTAGCACTCAACCAGTTAAGAAGTCTTGACAGCAGGATTATATTAGTATTTTAAGCTGAGATATCATTTGGCTCAACAGTTGTCACTGAACACTATTCAGGAGAAATTCGGAAACTAGGAACTTGAGGTTAAAACTTTAAAAAATCGAAAAATAACAAAACAAATGACCACAAAATATCAATACGCTGTTTGATTTCGTACGTCATAAGATGTACAAAAGTATCAATGCTCTGTTTTATTTCGTACGTCATAAAGACGTACAAAAGTATAAAAGGGTTAAATATGCGACAATCAAAGGCCGCCTTTTATCTCTTTACATAAGATGAGCATCATACAACACATGCAAAAAAAATTCTAGAAAAACTTTAGATTTTCATTTTTTAGGCAATTGACTGAAAAAAATAATATCTGAATGGAAATTTTTGCGAATAATGCTGACTGTAAATAGCCGGTATGGTCTGCAAAGGGTTAAGAAGGAACTAACTTGAGAACGGGATTCCAGACCGTTATTAACCCAACATATGATGATATGCTACCCACTAAACCCTGAAATCCTGCATTTGTTGGAAACTTTTCAAGAACATTTAAAGGAAGAAATATATCACATGAATTTTTTATCAAATCCAAAAATAAAGGTTTATTTTCTTGAACACATTTTGAAATAACTTGCATATTGGTAGGCACAACTCTCTTTTCTTTGTAGGTCACATCACCATTCTTATAATCACTTTTCTGTGACCTCAATTCATGAGATTGGAATTCTTGAATCACAGCAAGATGAATGCCATAAATATCTCTCACGATGTTTAACAGAAGACTAAAAAACCAAAATCTTGCAGACAATACAGCCCATTTGTTTTTGTCTACTTTTAGAAGCCCAACTCTGCCACTCCAGATCAAATGGTCAAAGAAGAGAAATAATGCCTGGTTGATTTTGGATGCAGTAATCGTCCATCGAAGAACTTGATCTTTCAAGTGCAATGACTTGAGTGCACCAAGAATGAAATCTAAACTTTTCCCCAGTCGAAGCACTGAAAAATAAAAGATATTCTGTGACAGAAAGTAGCCAACAGGGAATTGGAAGGGACCTGACCCTTTAATTATACTGGAAAATGTCAACCTTACTTACATGTACAGTACGTGAAGAGTATATTATCACAAAATCACCCATACAGTGGATATTACTACAAACTGTAGTCTACAAGCAATAATTGCAAATTTGTAGCAAAGCATAACAAGCAAAGTTACAGATTAAACCTGGAGGTCCATTGGCTGAAACATTGTTTGTGCTTTTTGTCCATATGTACAGAATTTGAAAGTGATACTTTGGGTGATAACTCCAGTCTCCATGGGTGATTTAGTTACAATCCACTCTCCACATAGTGTATAAACATTCATGCTTGTAATCCCAAAACTGGTTCAGATACTCTCACCTTCAAATTTCTTAGATAATTTTGTTAAAGTTATATTTTACTTTTTGAGAACTTGAGCCTTAATTGCTCCAGTTGGTATGAAACAAGCCATTAATTGAAATTTGAATATGTTTTCATTTTTGGAAATCACTGAAAAAACCCTTTCCACAACCCATTCCAAGGAGGGGGTCATAAGCTGAGTTTGAACATGTTTTGAGAATAGTACCACAGTAGAACCTGTCTTGAGAGACCGACCTTTGGACCACACAAAAGTGGTCTCTCAAGACAGGTGGTCTCTCATAACAGGTTTCAGGTTTTCTCAAGTCAGTGAATAACCAACCACAAAATTCAGAAATGGAGAAGAATGGATTTTTGTAATTACTTTGTAGTTGTTCTTTTTTATGAAGTTTTTGTAACAAATTGAAATGGACTGTTATAAAAATTATAAAAATAAATTAGTGTTGAAAATCTTCATTGAAGATTTCCAACACAAATTTATTTTTATAATTCTATCTGTCACATTTCAGGTATGTATGGAATTGTTTATTCAGCAATAATCCACATTTTTCACAGGGGTCTTATAAAAACATCTCAATCTTTAATGAGTTATGTAATACCTAGAACCACTGCACCCTCGGGGAGAGGTAGTACCTTTGTGAGAGGACCCAACCTCCCACACTGGTCCTCACCCGAGGGTTCAACAGAGATATATCAACGAAGCCATCTCGCTGCAACCAGAGACACCTACCGAGCACCTGAACCTTTTCCCCCATCAACACACCTAGACATGTGAAAACTACCCATATACAGTCACTGAGGGTCGAAAGGGGCTTGCTCCTCAAAACAGTCCCTGCGCGCCGAAGAAATATTCCATCCGTTGGAATGAGTTATATAACTGAATAGCAATTCAAACCCAATTAAGAGCTTTTAATACTTTTGCCCAAAGTACCAGTCTAAAAGAATGAGATTCACTGGGAGTATAATGGGGAAGTGGGATGGGAGAATGAAGGGCATGTGGTTGGGGGAGACTCAAAGGAGAGGGTTAATATGCTAATCGGAGAGATTGGGAAGAATGGGGCAAGGGATGTCATCAAGCAGTTCGTCTCCGAGTGTTGGGAGGAGAGGAGAAGTGTGGGAATAGGGAGGCAGTTGGGAGTACAGGGGTAACCAAGGCCTTCTCGTCCGAGAACCGCGACAAATCAGCGGCTGGCCAAAGTGTTATTATATTATTTTTCGTATAACTACAATGGATTTTCCAATTCCAGAACAGGTAAAAAGTTTTTGTCATGGTTTCAATCTTCAAAGGGGCAGTCTCTCAAGACAGGTCCATTATGGCATAAAAATACAAGTTGGTACCAGGTCACATACATTTTTTTGATTCAGACGACGATCAAATTTTATCGAGAGAACATCTCCGAGAAAAACGACCATCAACAGTCTTCAATTAGTTTATATATAACACCTACAACATGGACTCTAACAATAAGAAAAGCAGAATGGAAAACAAGAAGAAGGAAATCAGAAGGGAGTCTCTCCCCAACACAAACAAGGTTAGTCAGGTTTCTTTCCACTGCAAAGGTGGGGAGGCCACATCTCTGAACAGGCTCTATGGGGTGGGTGCCCAGGCTAAGTACCCAAAGGAGAATCAAGAGGAATGGGAGAAGGAGAGTAGTGAACTCAGAAAAAAGCTCGCAGAAGCAGATATTAGGGCTAGAGCGTGGGACAAGAGAATTGTCCAGCTTAGTAAAGAGATTCAGAATCTTACGATGCAAATCTCTAGGTTCAGTGATGGGATAGGTTACATGGTAGGAGTTAAAGAACAACTCCTCATCCTTAATAAGAACAATATCCAAGGGGGAATCAATCATGAAACAAAATCAACTGAGGCGCCTGCGGAGAGCTCTCTGCCAAAGCCAGGATCTCCGTCTATGGAGATAATGGCAGTGACAGAGGCTCACGCAGAGCCTAAGCTAGCAGAGTCTGTTGAAGCCTCTCCCTCAACACCAGGGTCTCCTCCTGCGGAAATCAGGGTAGTGGCAGAAGTACATGCTGAGCACACTCAGAATAAACCAGCCAAAACCCTCTGGACCCTGAGTCAGGGCCAACTCTGATACAAATACTCAGCACCCCACAAGGTACTCCCATAAAAAGGAAAAAATGCAGCCAGGAGTCAGAGCCTGAGCTGGAGGAGGTGTTTGACGAGGAAGGCTTCAGTCAGACCATTGACAGGAGCTACAAGAAGTTCTGAACACCTCGGTCAAACAGCTCCTCCAGACCAGGCCCTGGTCCCCAGCAACAAGGACCGGTTTACCATAGGTTTGCCTCTTCCATGGAAGCCAGTGGCTCACCCACCAGCCAACCCAAAGGAGAGGCAGAACCTACGGCGCATAAGCCAAACACCCCCATGACTTATGTCAGAGCAGTACAGCAACCACCTGTCAACCAAAATAAGAGTGCGAAGAAAGGGAAACCAAACAACAAAATATCGCCCCCTTCTGCAAGGGGTCAGCAAAAGGACTTTATTATAGTCATAACAAGAGTCAACCCAGATATGCCAAAGGAAAATATTAACTCATCTCTCCCAGGGTGTGAATGGGAAAGATTTACTTCCAGAGCCACAGGCAAGTGCACCTGGAAGATCAAGGTAAAGTGCCCGAATAGGGAAGAGAAACTTAAAATCATGGCACAGGGGGTGGCTATTAACGGCAGACGCCACCACACAGAAGAATACAATTCTACCCCCCCCCCCCCCCCCCCCCCCCCCCCTCCAGTACAATGTCATAAATGCCAGAAATTTGGCAGTCCACATAGAGGACATTTCAATATACCAGCAGTCTAGTGGCAGACTGATTATTCAGATGAAATGAAACGGAATTCCTTCAAATTCAAAAATTAATATTTTCTCAAATTGGGCTGAACTATGGTCTTCCCAATGCCCACCCCCCCCCCCCCCACCTCACTTTGATTTCCTGGTAACTTTTCTTGTCCCAGTCCACCCCTGTAGGTATTGATTCACTCTTGATAGTAATCATGTTAATAATGTACTTTCTTTTACTCCTTGCATGTTGCTGTTGGATATCCCTGCCAAGAACAGAATTTCACTTGTCGCTGAAATAAGTATAATTTGTGCACATTTAACCAATATTTACTTGCCATTGCTAAATGGTTCTCCCCAGGTAGTCTGGCTTTCCCCCAAATCCAAAATCAAAACCCATATTTATACATTTATCAGAGTTTAACCCCTTAAGGCCCTAGTTCCACTTTTGGTGAGTTTCTTGCCATATATATCCATGTAGAACACTTGGCAGTGGTTTCTAGTGAAGTCTTGGCTGCCTTTATAGGCAGCCAAGTCTTCACTATTTACACCACTGCTAAGATACAGTGCTACTTTATTATGAGGGAGCAAAAGATAAGAATTCTCCAGGCCTTTAACCCTTTACCTAATATGAAAGGCAGACGACACTTGCAAACAAAAATCTTGAATAACTAAATTTTTTCAGTTTCTGAACAAAAACATAGTTTATGACCCCCTCATTGGCACAAGCTCAAAGAGCTTGTTCCAATGAGGGGTCATAAGCAATGTTTTTGAAACAAAATATAATGAAAATTGAATAATGCTGGCTGATTTTGGCCGCCATGTTGGGAAAGGGTTAAGGACACTTTCAGAATCTATGATGAGAGTCCAGAATATATGATAGTCAGAAAGTCATGTTAGATAATTATAGCACGGTTAGCATTGATTGAAGACAAGTGCACCATCAACATGCAGTATGCCTTAGTACACCGCCACGGTGCCACCATGCCCACACATGGGAAACCAGGATGAAATGCGACCTATCGGTTTCAAGTCCAAGCCGTACGTAACCCACTGAGCCACCGCGCATCCTTCTCATCATTGAAGTCAATATAATTTGGGCGCATTTAATCACATTTTCCCTGTGTAAATTGAATGGCTTTTTCCCCCAATGATGTCTTGTGTTATACTAAGATTAATTTATCAAATCTATTCATAGCTGCTTCCTAGCAGCCATGACTAGATCTGATGAAAAATATCTTGAAAATACTCAGCAGGTTAAGATTTAATATTGGTGAAAAGTAGGTGACCAGGCATATTAAGGGAGCTAACTATAAATAAACATTTCAGTATGTGGGACATTCCTTCAAATCATCATGCAACACAACCATTTAAAATGATTAATTATATAGATTTCATCATACTTGTAATATTTGATGTAGATTCACCAAACACTGGGATGGAACAGTGAAGTTATGATCATTTTTAAGTTTCATTAATGGCCAAATGTGATTTCAATTAGTTCACAGGTTATCGTTTTTAGCTCACCTACTTCTATTAGAAGTGGTGAGCTTATTTGATGACCTATAACACTTTGGCCAGCCGCTGATTTGTCGCGGTTCTCGGACGAGAAGGCCACAGTTACCCCTGTACTCCCAACTGTCACCCTATTCCCACGCTTCTCCTCTCCTCCCAACACTCGGAAACGAACTGCTTGATGACATCCCTTGCCCCATTCTTCCCAATCTCTCCGATTAGCATATTAACCCTCTCCTTTGAGTCTCCCCCTAACCACATGTCCTTCATTCTCCCATCCCACTTCCCCATTATACTCCAAGTGAATCTCATTCTTTTAGACTGATACTTTGGGCATTCTAGAAGAAAGTGTTCCAGGGTCTCCACTATGCCCAAGTTACACATCTGGCACTCCCTTTCACCGTCTTTCCCAATTTTTCCCCTCATCTCCAGGGATCGCGACCTCAGCTTGAACAACAGTTACCCCCCAAAGGTGCCATCAAGGTACTCTTCAAAACCTGGCTTCTCTTTATCACGCAGGCCACCCAAAGACCTCTTTGATTTGACTCCCTCTCGCCAATTATGGTTACAATCTGCCATGACCCTTTCTCTGACGATTTTTTTACCCTGGTTTGCCCCAACGTCCAGGTCCGAGATCTCCAATGAGTAGTTCTCTACTAGCTCCCTCACTTGGACCATCCATCCCGTTTTGATATTTGAGTTGAAAATTCTCAGGAACATTACTTTACACCATCGGCTGTCGGGGAGATTTACCAAATAATTAAGATAACCGAGTTTCAACAGGTCTATCTTGTCCTTGATCCTCATCCACCCAAGCTCACCCCTGATTGCTTCTAGCACTGCGGCATTACTCGACCCCGTTATCCATCGGCCTGCATCGTTCTGCAGGATTTCCAAGCTCTTTACGGCCGTCTGGTTTAGGGGTACCACTTCCGTACCGTATGTTATACTTGGTAGCCCCACCATTTCCCAAATGGTTTTCCCCACGAAAACCTTATTGAAACGGTTTCTCCCTATAAGTTTCATTTGGTTAAGGATTCGCTTCCCCTTCAGAATCAATTTATTTGTGTGGTTTCGGTAGATGCCTCTTCCTGTAATGTTTATATTTACCCCCAAATACTCGTAATCACTGTCTCTCCTACACTGAGAAGTTTGCTGCTCCCTTCCGGAATGCAGAACTAACCCACACTCCACCTTCGAGTGGGGTCCACTTTGCGGCCCACAGGTATAACTTTGCTCTTGCTTTCATTAAGTTCGAGTCTCCATTTGCTCCCATATTTCCCAACAATTCCCAGCATTTTCGTTAGCCCCTCTTTGCTTTCTGACACTAGAACCATATCGTCTACAAAAAATAGCCCTGGGATCTTCAAGTCCCCAACTGCTACCCCCTCCTCACTACGCAGGAGTTCATCTCCTAAACCTTTGATGTACAATGCAAACAGGATTGGCGAAAGGATACACCCCTGTTTTAGGCCTATCTCCATAGGCACACGTTTTGTTGTAATGTTTCCCAGGCTAAGTTCACTCTGTACATCCTTATATAATTCTTTCATAATTCCAACACACTCGCCTCCTAAGCCCATGGCCTCCAGCTTGCGCCACATACCTTCCCTCCATACTCTATCGTATGCCTTTTTGATATCAAAAAAGGCCATAAACATCTTTTTCTTTTTTGCTTTCGCGGATTCTATCATTTGGGATAGTGTGAAAAGATGGTCAGTAACTCTCCTTCCCTTCCTAAAGCCATTCTGGATTTCTCCCAAAAAACCCTTCTCTTCAATCACCTCCTCTAGTCTCCCATACAGGACTTTACAGAAAACCTTTCCAATGTTGCTACTGACAGAGATTCCTCGATAGTTATCCAAAACGTCTTTTTCCCCCTTTTTGTGAATAAATGTCACTTTGCTTTCTCTCCACTCCTTTGGGACCTCTTGATTTTCTATGGCTAGGTTGAATAGGGCAGTTAGGCTTTCCACGAGTTCCTCTCCCCCTTTTTTGATAAACTCGTTAGGAATTTCATCCACTCCTCCCGCTTTTCCATCCCTTAATTTTGATATCACCTTTCGCACCTCCTCCGTTTTAATTTCGCTGCGCACGAACTTCGATAGGTTTTCCTCGACTTGATTCAGACACTCTGGTGGGCTCCCCATGCCCCATTGCTTATCGTTTACCTTTTCCCAGTGCTTGCCTAGTTCTGATGCGATTTGATCTTGCTCGTCTGTAACTCTGCCATCTACTTTAATACTCTGTGGGTTGCTTCCTTTGTTACGTTTATTCACCCATTTGCAAAATACGTTCGAACTCGACCCCCCTGTCGTTCTTATCGTCCTAATACGACTGCTATTTCGTACTCTTCGATTATCATCTTTAATCTTATTTACTTTATTTCGTGCTTGGTGGTAATCTTCCTTAGCAACTGTGGCCTCATTGCTTTCCGCCCCCTTAAGTTTTCTACTTCTCCTGTATGCAGCACATTTCGCTTTTCTTCCCTTTATGGCCCTTTTCAGTTCTTCATTCACTCTGTACCCAAGTTCCCGTGTTGGCACCCTGACCTTTCCTACACTTTCCTTTCCTGCCTCCACCAGGCTCGCAACTATGACGTCGGCCATCTTCTGGACACTGCCCCTCTTGGGTACGGTTGCAAGCTTTGGTTTCAGTTTTTCATTGAACTTCGCCCAGTCAGCATCTTTTTTGAGTTCCCGAATCTCCTTAGAGCTTCCTTTGCTTTTTACTAGAGTTTTGGCCCTGATCGTCACTGTAATCAAGTTGTGGTCACTATCCACCTCCATTTTACCCTCATCATCCACTTCTACACCTATCACCTCCCTCCATAAATTACTATCTGTGAGGATGTAGTCGATTATTGATTTTCTGTCATTCCTCTCCCAGGTCCATTTCCCCTTACACCTCGCGTCCCTGTTCAGAATCTTCAGACCGAGCTCATTTGTAAAGTTCAACAGCTTCCTTCCATTCCTGTTGACTTTATTGTCCCCACCCTCTATGCCTTCTTCATCATTACCGATGTGGCCATTAAAGTCACCCATCAGAATTATACCGAGCCCTTTGTTTTGTAGTTCAGTGATATTGGACCTTAGTGTTGAGTATATCGAATCATTCCATTCGGGTTTGCTTCCCTCCACCGCACAATACACAACCCCAAGAGAAATACTTTTGTTTTTCAGACTGATCCTTACCCATCCAATTTCTTTCGATACCTCAGCCGGGGTGCTGATGTTTTCCAGGTCTGTGATCAGCGACGGTTTTAAATCCTCTTTAATGTACATGCCTACCCCTCCCCCTTTTTTCTGGCCTTCCGTTCGCCCTACACCTATCCATATGTACCCCCTTACTTGGTCTACCCGTTCCTCGTGTCTTACCCACGTTTCGCTTAAGCCCATGACGTCAAACTCCTCTGCCTCAATCAATGTAGCAATTTCACTTACTTTCCGGCGGAGAACCTGGATGTTGCTATAACCCACTTTCAGGGTATCAAGGTTCATTGGCTTCCGCCTTCTGGTCCCATTATTATCTAGTCCCTGTATGTTTGTATATCCTACTTTGTGTACCTGTGCTTTCCTTGGGAAGCTATTCCTATTGATTTGGATTTTTGGTCCCTTTTCCTTATCCCCCTTGTCACATGTTTTACACCTATGGTTCGTGACACATTTCCTGTGATTATTCCCCCCTTCACTGATCCCCTCTCCCCTCCTTATACCAAAAAAGGCTCCACCACCTGCAACATATTTCTTCCTAAAACCTCTGTACCCCTTGGGCTAAGATGGAGACCATCCCTTCCATATAGGTCATTTCTGCCCCAAAACGATCCCCAATTGTCTACAAAGGGTATCCCAAGTTCCTTACAATACTCCCCCAATTCCTTGTTGTCCCAATGATCCGCGAATTACACTCGCCCCCACCACCTAGTACTGAGAGAAGCCCCGAAACCACTACCTGTGCATTCTTGGCATTCAGTTGAGTTATTAAGTCCTTGTAAGTCTCAATAAGCTGAACTGATTTTCTCTCCCTGATGTTGTTGGTCCCCACGTGTACAACAACAACTGGGTCTGGGCCTGACCCCTTTACTAATCCACCCACTCTGTCCCTTAGGTCCTCCACCCTAGCTCCCGGAAAGCACAAATTGGTCCTGTTGACACTGTCGGGCCCACACACCACCCTATCTAACCCCCGCACTCTACTGCCTGCAACCACCAACTGCCTCTTCCTGTCCTTTCCTGTCCTCTTTCCTGTCCTACTACCCCTGTTACCACCTCTGTTCCAACTGGACCGGCTCGCAATCTTGCACTCCGCCACACTAACCTCCATGCCTACCTCCACCTCTTCAGACCCAACCTGCTCCTCAGAATTCTCGAAATTACGTAACACACTGAATCTATTTTGGACACTGCACTCCACCTTCTGCCCACTCCCACTACAAGCCACCTTGTCCTCGTTTACCACCTTCCTAACCTTCCCTCTGATTCCTGCCCTGACAGACTCCACATGGTCATCGCTATCTCCCTCACTATCCGATTCTAAAAGAATACGCCTTTTCGCCCCCTGACTCACACTACAAGCCTGGGAATTTGACACTCTAGCCCCTACTTCTCCCCTACCCTCAACCCAACGCACCTTCCTATTCCCAAAAGACCCACTATCCACGTCAAAAGTCCGCTTCATACCACCCACCACCTTCCATCCCCCATCGAATGCCACCCTAACTGGGGTAACACCAGACTTTCCTGCCCTCCCCATTTTCCCCCTCACCACCTGCACCTCTTCCTCCAACTTTACATATGCCTCTAGCAGCTGCATTAGCTCTACGCAGATGGCACACATCCCCAACTCCCCCAGCTCACGCCCATCCACATACACCATATTACAATGCCTACACCCATCCGACCGCTGGCCGTCCGTTGGTAACTCACTGGCACCCCCTGTGCTGGCCTCAACCACTCCCCCCACCTGCACACCTATACAAACACCTATACTAACCGTCTCTGCCCTGCAGGTCTGAACCTCTCGTGTCACGAAACACTTACCATCCATCGCCAAAATAGAATGAGAAGCTTGAATTTTTAAAATCGGTCGAAATCGTAAACAAAACAAAAACAAGACACCGAAAATGACCCGTGCGAAGATAGGGAACATGCCACTGATATCCGATAAAGAAACTAAACAAAACACTAATATAACTATCTTTTATTAAAAATCACATCTATACAGCACTAAAACAATATATATATATATACAGAACACCTGGAAGAAAAATATAGATACTTGAGCTAACTTTTGACAACTGAATCGAAAATACTCGAAAATACTCCCTGTTGGTTTGGATATACCTCAGGCGTCAGTGTCGACGTCCGGCATGTCCAATATTGTAAGATTTAATGTTAAGGTTAATTTCTCAAAGATCAGTGGGCTCAGGCCTTTGATATTGCATATGTAGGTTGTAGGGGACTATCAGAACTACTACGACTTTTTTCCAAATTTCACCAAAAATTTTCGGCCAAAACTTGTTGTAAGAATTTGCGTTTAGGTGTTGTAAGAATTTGCGTTCAAGTCAGCTTTTGTGCAGATTGTGCTGCTTTAACTTCTCATTACTGTTGATTTTCATATTTCAATAACAACTGTAGGTATTAACCCTACTGTATGCAGAAATTTAACAGAAATTTTCTCTTTTTTCAGTCAAAATTTTCATGTTTTTCTCAGACTTAGTAAATTATAAGTTGTAAAACTTTGTAAACTTTGTGTTTAGGTGAGTTGTGTTTCTATTCTTTTTTTCAGTCACAATGTTCACGTTTTTCTCTGACTTACTCAATTTATGAAAGCCTTTCCTAATTCTTATTTATGATTTAATATCTGGCCTCACAATTCATATTCTTAATCATAAACATTTCTAAAAGAAAAAAATGCTTTTATATCCAATGATTCTATGTTGAATTGATATATAATAAATGCAGAAATATAGACTGTCCAAAGCCATCACATAAACCACATTAATCATTTGATGCCTAGTTAATGATTTATATTAACTAAATATTAGGCATGTTACATTGGAACGACATTATCAAGTGCGAATGTAGGTGAGTGTTGGGATGTAACATCCCTCTTGTGAAATCGTCGTAACCTCCCTACAACCTGAATGACCATACACGACTTATTTCCAGGCCTGCAAGTGGGTGTGTAACATATGCTAAGCAGAAAAAAAATATTTAATATATAATCAAATATAAAAAAAACATTCTCACATTCTTTTTTTAATGAAAGGGCTCTAGAGAAATGTGGTCTGGAATACATGTATATGTGTTAGGATAAGACTTAAAAGGGGTAAGAGGGGCAACTGCAGTGTCTCCTTGGGCAAGGCACTTAATCTCGATTGCCAATGTGGGTGCATGGTGATGCTGTGTACTGCACGATGACGACTTGTCTTCAACCAATGCTTACCCTGTTTGTGTGGAATTAGTACATTGGGGAGTTTGGAAGTTGTTTGCCATTGCTTGGTGGTTCTCTCTGGGTACTCCTACTTCCTCCATCCATAAAATTGTCCAACCCAAGGTGTCATTAAACCCAATAAACAAATAAATAAACTGGGTAAGAATAACCAGTTCTGAGTGTAATGAGAAGACAAGATGCTATGCTGTAAACCTACAAACTCATCAGCACTGCCTAACTGTTCTTACCTTTCCTTGTTTGACTCAATGCACCTTCCAAATTACGGAGACGATCAGACCAGTCTTTACTCAATTCCAACTTCACAGAATACCAATTAATCAACTTACTCAAGTACTGCACAAGTCTGAAAAAATGTCAACATTTTTTGACATAATAAATCAAATAAATATATCCAAAGCTCCACACAACCAAATCTCTACATAACTATCTCCCCTGTGGGAACCCCACTACTGTGGTAAACAAGCTCCATTTTACTGGTAAAATAGGGCATGGTAACCAATGCCTGCCATTGTCTGGGGTGGAAGTCCTCTAAAATGGGCAGCATGCGTAGAAACAATTGGTTGTACATGACTTTATATCCATGTTGCAGTCACGCTTAGACATTGTGCAAAAATATATCACCTTAACCGGTTGATGGCTAAATTATTTTTGGTGGTCTGAATTTGTTATTCAGAATTTGTTTTATTACAAATTATTGGAGAGTGCCCACAGGCACTATCCAATAATTTGTCATAAAACAGATATATATAAACAAAATATTATTTGCGTTTGACTGATTATGAAACGTGTCCAAGGAAAATGTTGGTTTTTGCTCAGGTACCCTCATTTTTCTGAAGCCCTGATAGTGGTTTCTGGCACTCAGCCAGTTAAACACCAGTAAATAATAATAGTAAATAAATACGTAACTTGTTACTTGTCACCAAACATAGGGTCCTGTGAATCTCGAATTCTGGTCAAATTGAATCCTGAATTGAATTTGACAGAGGATTTTGAGTCAAATTAATTTTCAAACAGAATCTCACAATTCTTCAAGTTATAGATAGTATTACATGTACATGTTTTATACCTTCCTTTTTGAAACGAAGACGAGTTCAAGAGGAAACACTATGTAGGATTTTGAAAACATATCGATGAAACAAACTTTTTTGAATCAGCACAATTCGAATTGAATTGAATCATCAGGACAATTTTTAATCAAGTCAAAGTTTGAAGCTTTGAAAGGATCAAACCAATCAGTATTGTAATATTTTTATTCAGGCTTATTTCAGTCAGATAGGTCTTGACCTACATGCGTAATGTGCCGAGAGGAAAATGCAAATTTTTAATTTTTCCAGGGATAACACTGGCGTCAAGAGAATTCATGTACACCATGTGGAGAGTGGATTGTAAGTAAATCACTCATGGAGTGGAGTTATCACCTAAAGTATCACTTTCAAATTTTGTACATATGGGCAAAAAAAACAAGCAGTGTTTCAGCCAATGGACCTCTGGGTTTAACCCAGAGGTCCATTGGCTGGAACTTAGCTTGTGCTTGTTATGCTTTGCAATTAATTTGCAATTATTGCTTGGGTGGAATTTTCAAACTACGGGTGATTAAGTGATAATACACTCGCCACGTATTATTCATGAACAAAATGCTGAAATTTTATTTTCTATAAATGTACATTAAAATGGTCTAGGAATAACAGACCATTTTCATGTAAATTGAAATAAAGTCGATAAATTATTTCATGTAACTTCACTGTGTTCAATCCAACAGTATGACTTGTGTCCTTTTTTTGAGGACATACAGTACGTGGAGAGGGTATTATCACTAAATCACCCGCAGAGTGGAGATTCCACCCAAGCAATAATTGCAAATTTGTTGCAAAGCATAACAAGCACAGGCAAAGTTTCAACCAATGGACCTCCGAGTTAAACCTGGAGGTCCATTTGCTGAAACATTCCTTGAGTTTTTTGTCCATATGTACAAAATTTGAAAGTTATAGTGTGGGTGATAATGCCACTCTGCAGGTGATTTAGTTACAATCCACTCTCCACGTACTGTACTTTTCACAAATTTCCTAGTTGTAATATTCAAATATGTGATTTTCAATTAATAATACCCACTAATTCAAGTTTAAAAATCAATGTTTGTCATCTTCAGGGTTTGTACAGTCAAAATTTGTGACTTTCTGACCAGTTCAGGATAGGCATATGTGGAAGGCCATTGATGTGATTCAACAGAACCCCTCCAAACCCACCTCAAGAAAATTCTGCCAAATTCAGTGCTCTAAGAATGAAGCTGTTCAGAGCATTTGTAGCATCTGTAAACCAAAATGGTGCTGAAAACCATTTTGGGCTTTATAAATATGAAACTTGCACTGGGTCAATGATTTTGGTGGGGTGGGGAGATTTTAAAGCCAAGGGTGGGGTAATTTGGAGGTCACCAGTCACTGCTGAGTAGTTTCCAACTAAAGTCGGGGTGGAATTAGAATTTTCTAAGTGGAGTGTGGACTACTGCTCCATCAGCCCCCCCCCCCCCCCCCCCACACCCCATGACGTTAACTACCTCAATGAGTATTGCCCCACTGTGATATTCCCGAATCTTGCAGCAGACTTGATGGAATACATCTCACTTATGGGTGTTAATAATGTCCGTGCATGGGTATTATCCCCACCCCCCCCCCCCCCCCTCCCAGTAGTGGCATTCATTAGCATCCCTGTCCCAGCTTTTGAACTTTGTCGATGTCTTCAACTCAAGTCCAGGTTTTGTGATTGCAAATTTCATGTACTTGCTAAATCTGCCCAACAACAGTCGACCTACCTGCAAAATTTATCACGCCCTGCTGTTTGAGCGTTAAATTTTATTATGTGCTCCAAAATATCTTTTCCCATCACTGCAAACTACATGTATGAGCCACAGCTCGTCCCTTGCAAGATCAAAGGTGAGAAAAAATGACTGCCAACCTCGAGCATAAGTAATTTCTCACCCACTTTCCTAGTTCAGTGGGATTGAACCGCAAATTTCGCCAAATCAACTGGAATTTGGATATTTATGATATTTGGCGATTCTGACGACGCCGGTCGTCTATAAAAAAAAAAAAAAACACAAATATAAATTAGTTATGCGAATTTAGAGTTTAATGTGGAGTCTGGACAAAACGTCCGATCGCCAAAATGTCCGATTTCATTGGACGAAATGTCCGTTTTTTTGGACATATCTGTATCTGTATATGTACGTTGCTGCATCCACTTCTGGTGTTATTGCAACGGAGGGGAGGGCGCTACTATGGTTGTTGGTTGCTGCAGAGGTGTGTTTTAAATTCCTCTGGTGTTGTAGCTCTGACAGTATTTTCCTCCAGATGGTTCCACTCGTTTACTGTCCTAATGAAGAAAGAGTTTTTACACTGGTCAGTTCGTGCTGATTTCACTATATAGCTCCTTGTGTTGTTTGACACTGACCGATCAACCACGTTGTCTGTGGTATAGTTTGAAAGCACTTTAGCCCTAATTTTCCGTCCTTGTTTTTTGTATTCGAGGAATTGGCTAGGCGGTAAGGCTGGTATCAACCCCTCGGCCACTTTGTACATATAGAGTAGTCGGATGTGTTGTCGTCTTAACTTGAGCGGTTGAATTTCAAGGTCAAGTAGCATTTTAGCTACACGCCCCTTGTCGCTTGATCTGTAGTCTCGCGTGATTTGTTTGGACATAATGTCCGATTTTGGGGACATAATGTCCGATCATTGGACGAAATGTAGGTTTTTTTGGACATAATGTCCGATTTTTTACACATTATGTACGATTTTGTTTTAGACATAATATAATAACACTTTGGCCAGCCGCTGCTCTGTCGCGGTTCTCGGACGAGAAGGCCATGGTTACCCCTGTACTCCCAACTGCCTCCCTATTCCCACGCTTCTCCTCTCCTCCCAACACTCGGAGACGAACTGCTTGATGATATCCCTTGTCCCATTCTCCCCAATCTCTCCGATTAGCATATTACCCCTCTCCTTTGAGTCTCCCCCTAACCACATATCCTTCATTCTCCCATCCCACTTGCCCATTATACTCCAAGTGAATCTCATTCTTTTAGACTGATACTTTGGGCATTCTAGAAGAAAGTGTTCCAGGGTCTCCACCATGTCCAAGTTACACATCTGGCACTCCCTTTCACCGTCTTTACCAATTTTTCCGCTCAGCTCCAGGGATCGCGACCTCAGCTTAAACAACAGTGGCCCCCCCAAAGGTGCCATCAAGGTACTCTTCAAAACCTGGCTTCTCTTTATCACGCAGGCCACCCAAAGACCTCTTTGATTTGACCCCCCTCTCGCCAATTACGGTTACAATCCGCCATGACCCTTTCTCTGACGATTTTTTTACCCTGGTTTGCCCCAACGTCCAGGTCCGAGATCTCCAATGAGTAGTTCTCTACTAGCTCCCTCACTTGGACCATCCATCCCGTTTTGATATTTGAGTTGAAAATTCTCAGGAACATTACACCATCGGCTGTCGGGGAGATGTACCAAATAATTAAGATAACCGAGCTTCAACAGGTCTATCCTGTCCTTGATCCTCATCCACCCAAGCTCACCCCTGATTACTTCTTGCGCTGCGGCATTACTCGACCCCGTTATCCATCGGCCTGCATCGTTCTGCAGGATTGCTCTTGCAAGAAGTCCGATTTTCTCGTGCTGTTCTTAATGTTTTCTCCCAGGGAAAATGGGTTTAGCAATATGAAATAACAACAAAACCTTTACTAAGTTATTTTTATTGACAGAAAAAGCAAGAGCAACAACAACAAACAAAATAGACGCGAAAAGCAAATGTACAGCAAATAACAGTATGATGTAGATATAAAGATTACTCAGAACACAGAGCACCTCTAAACGTCGTAAAAACAATGGACGGACAACAGTTTGTACCTGTATTATATTACTCAAAGAATGCCCCCCCCCCTCCCCTCCTCAATGATGCATGTCAAAATGTCATCTAAACAGACTAAATACAGCCCCTAAGAATATGTATACAGGCAACTGAGGTTGAGGTCAGTTTAATGACTACTTGACTATGTTTCCTTCTCTAGAGACGAGTTTACATTAAATTGACTGCAACAAGTTGTACCTGTATTATTACTTAATAAACAGTAGTAACTTAGAATATGTATACCAACGATAAACTCTTAAATAAAGTCTTTAAAACTAAAAAATGTGCATACCCTCAACTTGTTGAGGTAATTTAATGACTACTTGACCATGTTTCGTGATAGTAGTCGAGTTTACATTAAATTGACCGCAACAAGTTGTACCTGTATTATCACTTAATAAACAGTCAATCAAAATTACTAAATAAACAAGTAAATTTAAATTCAGTAATTAGTTTTGGGCTCACCAACGATAGTTGGGTGAGCCTATGGCATAGCCCTCATGTCAGCGCCCGGATTGATGCATTTTGAACTTTTGTGTGCAGGTTTTGCTTTTTTTTTTTTTTTGGCTTTTTTATGTCAGCATGCTTTTCAGGGATAGTAATATTTTATTCAACCCTTTCCATGCTTAGTTACTTAAATTTTGGTCTTTTGTGTACAGGTTTTTTACTTTTTTACTTTTCTGTGCAGGTTTTTAACTTTTGTGTACAGGTTTTGAAATTTTGTCTTCAAGTGGACTGTTACCTTACTGGCATATTGCCATGGTGGTTACCTTAACATTTCAGGATATTTTTCTCAATTTTAACCCTATGAAACAAATGTGATACTTTTTTGACTTTTATGTGCAGGTTGTGAGGTTTGTCTTTCTTTTCTTCCAAGTGGATATTTTTCAAGTAGAGTTTCACCTTAATGGCATATTGCCATTGTGGTTACTGTGATATATGCAGGGTATTTTTCTAAATTTTAACCCCTTGAAACAAATGTGATAGCTTTTTTTACTTTTATGTGCAGGTTTTGAGGTTTGTCTTTCTTTTCTTCCAAGTGGCGACTTACCTTGTAGCATATTGCCATGGTTCCTATTTTATGTTAGGATGCTTCTTGGAGCTAGGATTATATTATTTAACCATTTAGCTGCTTATTTACTTCAATTCTGGACATTTGTGTGCAGGTTTTGGACTTTTGTGTGCAGGTTTTGACTTTTGTGTACAGGTTTTGATATTTTTTTGTAAGTGGAGTTTTACCTCACTGGCATATTGCCATGATGGTTACTGTAACATTTTCAGGGTATTTTTCTAAATTTCAACCATTTGAAACAAATGTGATACTTTTTTGACTTTTATGTGCAGGTTTTGAGGTTTTTCTTTCTTTTCTTCCAAGCGGATATTTTTCAGGTAGAGTTTCTCATTACTGGCATATTGCCATGGTGGTTACTGTGACATTATCAGGGTACTTTTCTCAATTTTAACCCATTGAAATAAATGTGATACTTTTTTTTTACTTTTATGTGCAGGTTTTGAGGTTTGTTTTTCTTTTCTTCAAAGTGGAGACTTACCTTGTAGCATATTGACATGGTTCCTATTTTATATTAACATGCTTCTTAGGGCTATTATTATATTATTTAACCCTTTAGCTGCTTATTTACTTTAATTTTGGACTTTTGTGTGCAGGTTTTGGACTTTTTTTTTACTCCAGCCACCCCTTTATATTGGCCACCTGCTGGTGAGCCACGGGGTACTGATACCCCCTCTAGTTTCATTCAAGTTTTCGCCGTGGTGCTGTCTGCACTGTGTTCTGCACTGTGTTCTTAAATGAATTTATTTTCAAACGTTACATGGTGGATTCAATTAAAATATTCTGGATATATAAGAATATACTTTTACAATAAAGGTAAGTCAGAAACTGAATCTTGCTTTCGTATATTTTGTCCAGTAATGATCGGATATTTTGTCTAAAAATATCGGACATTTCGTCTAAAAATATCGGACATTCCGTCCAGCCATCGGACATTTTGGCAATCGGACATTTTGGCAATCGGACATTTTGGCGATCAGATATTTTGTCTTGTAATCTTTAATGTTATTCAACTTTAACTTTGAGTCACATCAGGGGTTGAGGGTAATTTGTTGCACAAATTCAGTTGACAAGGTAGAGTCGCGAAGTGGAGAAATATAGAATAAACTTTTATTATTTGAACTCAGGTGCAACCTAAGCCGACCGTTTTGTGACAATACATTGTTGCCTATCACACATTAGATAAGATACATCTACTATAATTAAACTGCAAATTTGAATCTATTTACAAGACAAAATGCCAAGGTAAAACACGTGAAAAGGGGATGTGGTGCAGTCTTGTGTACAATAGTCAATATCTATATTCTTATATCACCTGTGTCAAGCAGAATTCCACCAGACATTGTCGTATATATAAACGTCTATTTTCAGATAAAACAAAGCTGCTTCAAGTGTGCTGGATCTGAGAAATGCAAGATACCAAAGCGAAAGAAATTCGTCTAAATAAATCTCAAACAACACAGGAAAAGAACGGTTTATTCTCGGAATGCCGGCATGCTGTAATCATAAAACTGAAATCTGTTCTCACTATTCGGTGATCTGCCAAAGCGGTCGAGACCGACCAATACCAGCGAAGACCCGCCGAAAGGGTTGGTTTCGGTGAGCGATGGTCAAATTCGACAATTCTATCCTGCAGTGAATTTCTCCGAAGCTCGCTTGCAGCCAAAGCTGACATGTTCTTGAGAGTGGACTTTTTTGCCGCAGCCGATTTCAAGATGGCGGAAGGTGTCCCAAGCCGATTTCAAAATGGCGGAAGGGGTCCTAATCCTTCGGTTACCTTAGGTAGTAACTGAACGCAGGCTGTCTTCTTCAATTTCAGCCTTTACGCTCAGATCTGTATCTTCAGTATTTACACTATATACATTTGCTCGGCTTCCGGTTCGGTAGTACAACTGTTCATCATGGTTAAATTTTATAGGCTGGGCTGACCAAAATTTGTCTAGTTTTTTTCTCAAATTGGATGAGGCTAGGAGCAGTAACAACTTCCTCTGGCAAACTATTCCAAGTATCTGTTATTCTGTTGCAGAAGTGGTTTTTAGTAGTATCTAGTCGGCATCCGTGTTTATCTAGCTTCAGTTGGTGACCTCCAGTTGTTCTATTAGTGCTCAATGATAGTAGATCAATGGTGGCATTTTTATCATAAATTCCAGATAGGATCTTGTAGGCCTCGATCAAATCCCCTCTAAGTCTTCTGTGGGCGAATGTAGGTAGTTTCAATTTCTTTAGTCTCTCGGGGTATGTTAGATGTTTCAGGCTGGGAACTTGCTTTGTGGCTCTCCTCTGTACGCTTTCTATGGACTCTAAGTCTTTGTTTCTGTATGGAGACCATACTGAATTTGCGTATTCCAAATTAGGTCGTACCAGTGCTTTGAACAGTAGGACGAAGGTGTTTTCATCTAAAAATTTGAATGTTCTTCTGATGAGTCCCATGATCTTACTTGCTTTATCCGTCGCCTGGTGGTTCGATGGTGAACACACTGCTGAAAAAGGTAGCCAGCACATCTGCCTTCTCTTTGTCTGATTTCGCAATTGTAGCTGTGTTGTCTTGGGGTATCGTTGTTAATTCAGCAATGCCTGTTTTGGTTTTTCTTTTCGAGTTTACAAATTTCCAGAAATGTTTGCTGTTCGATTTTGCAGAGTCTGCTATTCTTTCCTCATTCTTTTCTCTTTCTTCATAACCTTCTTCACCTTGTTCCTGATTCTGCAATACTCCTTGTGTTTTTCTGGGTCTCTTGTTTCCATATATCTACTCCACAGTCTGTGTTTTTTCTTAATTATTTTTGGGTTTTCTTTACTAATGGGTTCTGATTCCCTATTGCTGCGTATTTTTGTTACTGGTGTGTTGTTTCTTATTGATAGATTCAACTTAGCCATAAAGATTTCCAGCATATCTGCAAGGTTTTTGTTGCTAAGTAATGTAGCCCAATCTAAGTTTAAGTCTTTTCTGATAGCTTGGATATCCGCTTTTCCGTAATTGCTGCTAAATTAGTGGGGAATTAAATCTTGCAAGTTGATACATCATCTTTCTTACATAAGTGGAACATTAACCAAATAATAAATTTGGGCCATTACAATATTTTTTCGAATGCCGGCTTATTCGCCCCTTGGCGCATTCGCCCCTCGGCTCATTCGTCCCCTGGCCTAATAGACCCTCCGGCTCATTCGCCCCCTGGCTTATTCGACCCTCCGGCTTATTCGACCCTCGTGTTTTCAGCAGTAATGATCGGGACGGAACATGGTGTTTTACACAGAACAATGTGGGGAGGGCAAATAGGTAATAAAATGAACAACTCTCAAATTTAAGAAAGTTTATTACACATCATATTCATAAAACCTATAAGTAGCACAAGTTGAAAATATATAAAAAATATATAAAAATAACAAAAAATAACAAACATGAAATATTTGACATGTATTAAAATGAATGTTACATTAAATTGGTGCATAAAGCTTAGCAGCTTCTTTCAGAAGTCGACTGGTACTAAGAGACTTTGCAGAGTACTGCCCTCACAGATTCATCAGCTTGCTTGTCTCCGACGAAGCTTTCCCTCGGAGATCATCTTCACATTTGTCGGTGTTCTTTTGCCCTCTTGATATAGTAGTGTTATGGTGAGGTAGACGGGTAAGTTTCCATTCTTGGCTCGTCGATTCAATCTATTACATGTATGCCAACCCTCACAATCATTTTTAGTTCTAACGCTTCTATTAAACACTGTCCATGAGTGAAATCTTCTAAGCCTATGACGATTCTGGAGGGATACTGGGACGTCATCTGTTGGTAAAAACGGCAGAGCGAAAACCTGTCGTAGTACTTTGTAGATTCTGTCCTTCTCGCTGTAGGCGTGTTGTAGACCTCTTTGTTGCACGTTTCTCCACATGGCCTACATTTTAAACAACAGCACCGTAACAACTGATGGCCCACCCACTCAATCGTTCTCTCTAATTTTCAATAGATAAATTTCATAATTAGAGGAGGGACGAATAAGCTGGAGAATCACAGTTTGCATGTAATGTTATGCTGATGAATCTGTGGGAGCAGTACTCTGCAAAGTCACTCAGTACCAGTCGACTTCTTTAAATATTTCATGTTTGTTATTTTTTATATATATATATTTTTTTATCAGAAGTTCATAAACAAATCCTTGTGCTAGTAGTTATAAGAAAAAATTATTAAAGTTCAAAACAAATACAACGACATCACTGACTATATTCCTGCTAGCGCTTTCACCGCTCTCTAGAGAGCGATGAAAGCGCTAGCAGGAATATAGTCAGTGATGTCGTTGTATTTGTTTTGAACTTTAATAATTTTTTCTTATATTTTTTTTATATATTTTCAATTTGTGCTACATATAGGTTTTATGAATATGATGTGTAATAAACTTTCTTAAATTTGAGAGTTGTTCATTTTGTTATCTATTTGGGATCGGGAAGTTTCGTTCCCGGGAAGATTCGTCCTCAGGAAGTTTCGTCCCCGGGAAGATTCGTCCCCAGTTAGTGGGAAGTTTCGTCCCCGGGGAGTTTCGTCCCCAGTTAGTGGGAAGTTTCGTCCCCGGGGAGTTTCGTCCTCAGTACTTGTTAAATAAACATAAGCTTAGGGCTGGCGTGGGATTATAAGGTACATGGACAAGTAATAGTGTCTTGGTTAATCACATTTTATTCAATTTTTACTCAATGGTTTAAAGGTCAAAAACTGATAACAACAAAACATACAGTAAAAACATAACACGAAAATACATGGTAAAATAAAAACACCAATAATTTGTCACAAAAAAAATAATTAATGAACATGCAGACACTATTTTATACGAGGAGTTGATTCACGCAAGCAGTGGCAAGCTCATTAAATTTCATGCCTCGATGAAATTTTTGTGACAATTTTATTAGTGAACGCCCGTGGCCATTCGCCAATAGATTGTCACAAAATAAAAATCAATGGGCTTGCGTGAACCAACTCCTCGTATATTAAATACAGTGGCGAATGTACGGACAAAAATAGCGCCCACTGTGATTGCAAAGACTAAAATATTATTAATTTTTCATGCCTCCATGAAATTTATTTTGTGACAATTTATTAGTGAATACACGAATGAACACCCCTCTTGAACCCGACAATAGTTCAATCAGTTGAAAAAACACCCTAAGTTCCATCCGACTGCACTAGTTAAAAAAACACCGTAAGATCCAACCGAGTGTATTTACATCAAAAGAACTATGCAAACATATTTATATTAATAGGGAAAAATAAAGTCAGAAGAGTAACATTCCACGCATACATAACATATATGAACATGATACACACAGGTCCTTGATTAATTTTTTATTAAAAATATGTCAGAATTCTATGCAATTTACCATTCAAGTGGGAAGTTTCGTCCTCTTTAGAGGACGAAACTTCCTGAAGACGAAACTTCCCACTAACTAGGGGACGAAACTTCCCGGGGACGAAACTTCCCACTAACTAGGGGACGAAACTTCCCGGGGACGAAACTACCCTGGCCCATCTATTTGCCCTCCCCACATTGTTCTGTGCCCATATAGTCCCAGTGGTGCGCCGGGATGGAACATGAAACACCATGTTCCGTCCCGACCATTATTGCTGAAAACACGAGGGCGAATAAGCCGGAGGGTCGAATAAGCCAGGGGGCGAATGAGCCGGAGGGTCGAATAAGCCAGGGGGCGAATGAGCCGGAGGGTCGAATAAGCCAGGGGGCGAATGAACCGAGAGGCGAAGGCGCCAAGGGGCGAATAAGCTGTATACCATTTTTTCTTCACATCAAATCAAAGTCTATATAATCTACTGAAAAAAATGCATTTAGGACGATTTGTACCGATACCATGATTTTAAATGTTGTGACGAATCGACTCGATACTCTGAAACAAATTGTTGGGACGAATCGTCTCAATATTTGGGACAAGTCGTCCCGATGTTCATTTTGGGACGAAATGGCCCGCAACCCAACAGAGGCCATTCAACTGTCAGTACTTGATATGGACACCACACAACCTCTTTTTCAAAATTTGGATTTGTTGATAAATGGCGGACATAGATACAAGGCTTGGCGATTCGAGATTAATTTTCTGTTTCGTTCCCTGATAAATATTTTCTTAAATTTCGAATCAGTTGTTTAACTTGAAGGCTTTGTTGAACTTATTGAACTACTGAGGATGCCTGTATATCTGAGAAAGAATTTAAACTTTACGCCCCCATCTATCACGAAAATAGAAGATGAAGATGACGATGATTATGTTCAAGATCCCGAACAGCTACGAGATATCCTACCCCAACCATACCGAATGATTGATAAAATACTTGTATCCATCTTCGATGACGCCTGGGATGTAGTCAAGGCCAAAGAGGAAGATCTGTTTAGGAAAGCAAACAAAATCCAGGCTCCACAATATGAATGTTCTATTTCCGTGCAGGTTAGCTATGAGATGGCAATGAATCGGTATCACTAATTATTATCCTTTCCATAACCCCCCAATGGTAAATAAACTCTGGAATAATACAAAATCAAGAAAATATCTTTTAGTTTTCAGCTCCCGATTACGTGTAATATATTTAACTTCGCTGGCGTTACAGTCGTTTGACCGGTAACGGGTTTCGACCAGTTACGGAAAATTTCAACTTTCACTCACGTCACGGTACATAAAAATCCCAAACCCCGATTGAAAAAACAAAACCTGATATTTATCGATATATTAATACTCTTTCAAAAAATTAAAGTTGACTTTTTATCAGACTGAAGCATATGACATTTTTCGAGATTTTTATTGACATCTTTTTCGTGACCCAGTTTCATTGCAGAAAAAAAAAACGTGAAAAACAAATCAACAGAAGGTGACGTCGCGAAGTGGTAAGATTTTAAAAAATCAAACATATGCGCAATTTGTTACAACATTCAACTATAACCTACCCAAAGATTGACTAGTAGGCGCCTCGTTTTATTTTACTTATCTTGGTTTGAAAACCATTGCCACTTTGACCAGTTACGAACCACATGAAAAAGCATTCATGAAAATTACGAAATCCAGAAACTCAGCAAGATTTGGCCCCAGGAAGAACACCCTGGGAAAATTCGCCCAAGAAGACTTGTCCCAAATTTCAGTTGAATCCTCTCAGTTTGGAAGCTGAATGTTTCCGATTCTTTGGACAATTTTTATCAAGGAAAGTAGCATTTTGAAGGTTTAAAAACAGAAACTATGTATCATTTTTATATTTACCCTTGCAAATCCAAAATATTTAAAGTAATAGCAGTGTTGGACCTGGAAAACAATCCAACCTGAATTTCAGCTATGATTAGCAGATCTATATGTGGCAATATCTGTTGGTCTGTCGGTTGGTCAGTGACCAATTGGTCGACAGTCTGTCTGTTCGTTTGTCACCCTGTCACCAATCTGTTTTAAAACGCTCCAACTTCTATGATATGTGATGGAATGACAAGTTTCTAATATGCACATATAGTGCAGTTAGCGTGGACGGACACTTTTCCATGCACGAACAAAATGCCCACACTCACGATAGAAAGCAGGGCCATTGTGACAGTGGTACGCAGCGGAATTTTTGTTTTTGTGCATGAAGCACCAGCTCAAACAAGTGTTTAACTAACAAAACTTCGGCTGACTGCTGTTCTGCATTTAGTTAATTAACAGTCAAAAATGTCTGGGTGGACAAGTTTTCCATACGTGGAAAAGCGTTCAGCACACTGGCAGGCTGTACTGTATCATGATTTCCACTTGGAGAAAAATGTTGTGACCGGTACCGAGGGGAAAATTCAGAAACTGCTACTTCTGCTAGTGCTAGAAAATCACCCAATTGCAGAATGTGCCTTATGTCGCAATAACTACTCAGTATGTCGCCTCAGAACCATCATGTCCTAAGTGCACTCTAAATAGGGTGCACCCGGGGCAGAATAGTTTTAAGGCGGAAATAGGGAATAAGTAGGAAAATAAAATCACCCAGAATGGTGACCTAGTCCCTGATTACTGATAACTTTGTCCATCAATGCTGTGCCCATTAGTTGTTTGTGATGTGATGGGAGGGGGTATGTTGAGGGGAATGGGGCCATTCAGGGGACCCTCTGCCACCTTAATGGAAATCCTGCACATATCTTATTGGTCAGTTGCCTCTCCTAAAAGTGAATGTCATTCTGATTTTTTTTTATCAGTTTTGGCCTTTATCTGTTTCACCAACAAGCTTTTGAACACTATAACTTCTTACTTGCTGGACTGATCTGATCAAAACTTGATATGCATTGTGCCATGATTGTGGTTTCGACTTTGGAGTGTTTTGGCCAATCAGATTTCACGAGTAATGTGACCTTGAGATTGAAACTGTGATTTTGATGTGTGCTGAAAACCTACTGAACTGATGGAGAAAAAACTTGGTACATACAGGTAACATCAGGTATGGACTGTTTGGCTAGTCAGATTGCATGTGCGATGTGACCTTGACATTGAAACCATGACACAACCTTCTACACGAGACAATTACAAAACCAATTTGGGACAAATCTCGGTATCTATGGGTAACTTCAGTCGTGGATTGTTTTGGGACAATCGGGTCATATGTACGATGGGACTGTGACCATGATCTTCTAAAATTGCACATTTTGTTGGTGATGTTGTGTAAAACCTATTGTGGTATCTAGCAGAATTTTTACTAATGAAGCACCGGTTTAAACCGGCGCTTCTTTAATAGAAATTTTGCTGGCTTCATTGGCATGGGTAAAATGTCCACTCGTGGAAAAGTGTCTGTCCACGCTGACTGTACTGTAGTCTGAAAATACACATGTACTATATCTGCAGCATTATGGGGCACCATCCTTCTATTTATTCCCGGTTTAATGATATCATTAAATGAATTAGTGATATCATTAAATGGATTAGTAATATTATTAAATCGAATAAGTGATATCACAAAATCAACATTAAGTGATATCATTAAATCGAATTATTGATATCATAAAATCATTTTGTGATATCACAAAACGAATTCGTGATATCACTAAATCATTTTGTGATATCACTAAATAATTTGTGATATCATTAAAGGAAATAGTGATATCACTAATTCATTTAATGATATCATTAAATAAGGAATAAATAGAGGGATGGCGCCCCATATACGGCAGTCACCATTCAACGTGCAGAAAAGCAAGTTGGAATTTTTTTATTTTTCACATAGACTGATCTAGTCACGTCATTACTTTTGTGAAACATTGTGGACATTTTAACTTAAGGTTGTACTGTTAAGACTGTTCTAGTCAAGTGATTACCTCTTTTATTTTCTTTTTGTTAGTATATGTTTATTGTAATGTTATTCTGTTAAGGTTATATTAAATTTTTCAGAGCTTTATTTTTCACCCAAATTATATATCTTGTTTTGTTTTGTTTTCATTTCCTGTGCAGTGGCAGGACCAGCCACCCACCCCCACCCCCCCCCCCCCCTTCTTTCACAAACTTTAATACCAGAAGCTAGAATAGCTGCTTAAAATAAAGCTGTGTGAATAAAAAATTTGTGTAACCTAAAAATGGGTCCCGCGAATTGTTTTTGCGTATGTTTAGTCTTTAGATGACCTACCTGCATCACATCATTATGGGATCTATTTTACACTCCCAGAAATTCGAGATCAAATTTTCGGGAGTGAAAAAAAATATCTCGCAGCGTTACCTGAGCAATGTGCTACTGCTACACGGGTTTTGGCTGTCCTGGAAATCCATATTTACTATCCACGAATAAAATGCTTTGGTCCACAATTTGCCTAAAATCCTTTATATAACATCAATTACATCATACTCTGATTTTTTTTCTTAATGACCCCCCCCCCCACCCCACCCCACACACACACACACAACACACACACTGCAAAGATGCCAAGACCATCAATCCTTGCACCAGTCATTGGCAGCGTTGAAGTAAAGCGAGTCCAAAGTTAGTGCTATTTATGACAAGACCCCCTCTCCCTCTCCCCCTCCCCCCCCCCCCCCCCCCCCCCCCCCCCATTTTCTGAGAAATGGAAAATTTTGATCCTGGGAATTTTCAGCCCTACTTAGCGTAGGACTTGAAAGGGTTCCGTCCTTAATTCCCAAGAAGTTTAAACAACAAGCCCTGATCATTTGGTCTGATTTAGATAGATTCGCCCCTTTCCCCAACTAAGAGCACCCCCCACACACACACACACACACACAGCCCCCCCCTCCCCCCCCCCCCTTCCGAGACGTGACAAATGTGCTGGACTGATGGTTCTTTTTTCCATGCTGCTTTGGTTGAAAATTCTACCTGGATGGATCGTCAGGTAAATAAGTAGTAAATAAAGAATGGGAGCCTTGCTGAAAAAGGGAGGGGTGTTTTGGAATTGGATGGTGTCATCATCTTGCGGAACCCGGGTCGCCGGACTGTTAAGCTGACTGGAGATCCGAATGAGCCGAATCTCCGATCAGCCAGACTGGAGTGGAGGCCTGAATCAGCTAGAAAATCAGCTCCGAGTCGTTAATGGTCCGAATTAGCCAGTTTGTATCAGCCTGATACGTTCAGCAAAAGTATGGAAATTCCCCAAGTTCGCGCTAGCACTGCTCTCACTGAATTCGCCCATAAAATGAGTTTTGTTACTTTCTGTCTGTTTTTTTTTTATTCTCGTAGTACATGAGCATAATTTCAAAGGAGTTTGTATCCTTTTCATGGGATTTTTTCGATTTTTATGACGTTTTGTTCGTAAAATGAACGTTGATTCGGTACTGGTAAAATTTTTCGTTACTGGTCAAATCAGTACCTTGGAAAACGAGCGCTGTATGTATAGTTTGAAATGATTATGATGTCCGAAACTTTGTATGAACATATGAAAGACATCTATTCTCAAAATCCCAGTTGGAATTTCCGTCAATTTCGCTGAATAAAAAAGATTGCGACATTTTCATTCAACCCGGTTCGTTACTGGTCAAACGTCTGTACGTTTCTGTGATTTTAGCTCGCTCGAAAATTATATGAACAAATTTTTTAATTCTCTATGGGAATTTGTGTGTATTTTCGGAAGAGCGTCCATTTTGCAACAATGCACAAGTGACGTAACTGGGACCGTCCATTTGAGAACAGGTAAATTTGAATTTTCACGGCTTGCCTTTGCAGAAGGCGTGTTTTGACGAAGTTGGAATATCAGTTCGTCGTGATGATGGTTCAAAATAAAACTCAAGTCTTGTTCAAAACGCGTTAGTGAATTAGTGAATAAATAAAATATACATGTATTGTAGTCGTGACGTAAATTTATTAATACGTGCCGCACCAGTTTTCCAAATTTGTCATGTCTTGCCGACAACTGCCCTCACGGCCTCAGTATGTTGCTACAGACCTCCATTTAGGCTTTGATTGTTTGTGTGACAGTGACACGGGTACAGGCGAAAACAGCACCGTGTGAAATCCGGGGCCCGTTACTTTCGGTTTGGCACAGGAGTCCGGATTTCTTGGGTTTGGACTGCCCCCATCCAAATATGGCCTAAAAGACCTTGTTTTAATTTTTTACCTTGGCACGTCCTTTGAATTTGGACCCCCCCCCCCCCCCCCCCCACACACACACACACACACATACAGAAGATTCTGATTTCTGTGTCAAATAATAAAGAAGGAGGTGTATCGTGAATCCAGGTTGGATAGATTCCAGGGCTGAGGAAAGGGTGGGGTTGGGGGAGGGGTGTTATTGCTTTTAATGTTTAGAAGTCACTGCTAAACAACAAGAAAACCATGAGATAGTTGGGAGGGGAGATATATCCTCTCATTTTTAACTGCTCAATTTTCCACAAATTTATTAGAGAACCATAGGCTAAATACTCGGTTTCAAAACGAAACACAGAAAAAGGCAGAATTTAAATGAATTAATTTCGCCATCGGAACTGGTGCTGTTCTCGCCACAATCAATTGGTGCCGTTTTCGCTCACTCGGTGCCGTTTACTCCAGGTGCCGTTTTCGCTATAACCCGACACAAGTCCAAGTAGGCCTACCCAGCACAGGCGTATATAGACCAACGGGCCAACTGTTTTCCATGGCTGCGTGTGGATGTTCGTGAGCGTGTCTTCTCCTACTGGTGGGATTAAGGAAACCCTCCCCGGGAACATTTTTAAAAATCTGATCCGCTTGAGGGTTTCTAGAGAACCCAGACTACCTTTCAAACCTTGTAATTGGAAGAAAAGACGATCGCTTTTGTAGAGGTGCCTGGCTGAATGTGTTCGAGCGGTCTCGTCTGGTATCAGTCAACCGCAATAAAACAGTATATGCTTCTCGGGATTCAGCTGGAGTAAATACGTGTAATGTAAGGCCTGTGTGCCCATAGCATTAGGGGATCGAACCCTACAGATGGATGAGGCTTTAACACTATTCACGTGGGTCGATATACTATTAATAACAGTTTGGCTGGCCGCTGATTTGCTGTGGTTCTCAGTTGAGAAGGTTTTGGTTACTCATGTGCTTCCAACTGCCTCCCGATTCCCTCGCATCTTTCCTCCCAATACTGAGACGAACTGCTTGAAGACACTCTGTACCCCCATTCTTCACAATCCCTCAAATAAGCATACTAACCATCGCATTTGTATCAACCACTAACCACGTCCTTTATTCTCCCATCCCACGTCCTCATTATACTACCCCCAGTGAATTTTGATCTAGAAGATTGAGATTTTGGACTTCCTAATAAAACGTATTCCAAGGTCATCACTGCGCCCAAGTTACACATTTGGCTCTCCTTTTCCACCGTCTTTCCCAATCCCCCCTAATCTCCAGTGATCGCGACCTCAGCTTGAACAACAGTGACCACCCCTCCCCTTACAATGGTGCCATTGTCAAGATACTCTTCAAAACCTGTCTTCTCTTTGTCACGCAGGCCACACAAAGACCTCTTTCTTTTGACCTACTCTCGCCAATTTTGGTTACAATCCCCATGACTCTTTAACGGTATTTTTTTTACCTTTGGTTGTCTCTATTTCTGAGTTCGATACATCATTTGGATAAATCCCTACAAACTTCTACCATTACAGCAGTTAATTATAACGAAATTTTTAAAAACCCTAAGCTATGAATTATTATCTCGACTGTCTAATATTTCTACATACCAGTGTTACTGGGTCCAGTGGTGGCTCAAAGGTGTCTCCCCTCTGGATATACTTTAGCAAGGGGTGTCATATATGCCCAAGACCTAAGGTGGGATGCTAATAGAATTATAGATGGCGGCGGGGAGTATCCCCTGGAAAATTGGAAAAAAGATTTCAATCCCCGAGGGCTTTTTGGCCACTAAATAAACTATGTTCCCATTCAGCCTGCAACATTTTTCAGTGGGTAGGTAGATAGTGTGACATTTTATATAATAAAATCAATCAGTAACTGGAGCTTTCGGCCACTTGGCCTTATTTGCCACATTGTGGGGACCTAGTGAGGGGACCTAAGAAGTGATGTCACAGTAATGTGACCCAATTTAACTCATGTTAGATTGTCATGGTAGCCCGCGGAAGTGGCCATCTTGTGACGTCATCTCCACAGTGACACGTGGTCTTAGCGCGCATGCGCAGCGCGTGTTGTTAGGGTAATAGTACTTCTGTCGGACATTTTTGTCTGATGGAGGCCGCCATCTTGGTTTCTAAGGTAGCACGTGGTTGCTATGAGCCTGAATGGCCTACACCAAGACGGGGGTATGTGCGGAGGGTTTGTTCGTTTGAATAGGAGTAAATCTGATTACCCAGAAAGACCCATCAATCCATCCAAACCACCCAAAACGACTATTTGATATGGATTCCTCACGAATCCTTCTTTTTTCAATAACAGGTACGTTCCTTTGTATAAGAGTAGTTTTACTTTATAGAATTACCACAAACAAGCCGACAATCCCTCCAAATCACCAAAATGTGCCCAAAACAACCGTAACGGACTTGTACACCCCATATAGAATTTTGGTAGTAGCATGTAGTGCTATAGGACAGGGACCAGCCTAGGGGGGAATTTTTGGGAGACTTCAAGTCTCCCTCCAGAAAAAATAGGGAGACTGCAGAGTCATGTAGGGAGACTTCATAGGCAAGTGGGGAAAATTAAGAATATTCATGTACCACCCCCGCCGCCCCTTCATATTTTCAATTTATGGTCCTCCATTAACGTACAAATAATCCAGGTCCAGTTGTCTATGATACATCTGTGCCAGGTTAAAAATTCACAATGTAATTATTGACTGAAAATCCCCCACTGCTACCTTCTCCTTCATGACCCCTCACCTCTTCTTCGTGCCAATCCCCCATCACCCTCCTGTGGTTGCCTTTCAACAAAGTCTACTAAGCTAATAATTTCCTAAGTCTGAAAGTGTGAACAGGACCAGATGTAAGAAGGTTGCTTGGGAGGTACTTTGTTAGTTAATAAACAAAATACATTCTGGGGTCGAGTATTTTGTAACATAAATGGACGTTTATTTGACGAATTAAAATGCCCATTTATCACACTCGAGCACATTCGATTTTTGAAAATACTCGTTTTCATGTAAACCTCGCATCACTCAGTTCAGCCTTTTCTCATTTTGGCCAATTTTTTTAGGGCGACTTGTAATCGCCCCGACTATTTTTCTAGGCGACTTTGGGCTTAGAAGGGCGACTTAATCACCCTAGTCGCCCTCACGGCTGGTCCCTGCTATAGGACTGAGAGTATGTTCTATTACACTAAAGTACTGGTCCAGATTTTCCAAGAACCCTATTTTTGTGCCTATTACAGATACTACTCTAACACTGGCAGTATGTCTAGCCCAAACTAGCTCTAGTTCGTCCCCTCATCCAAGTCTTATAATCACCAGTGTTTGGTTTCCCATAACATATATGCAGAGTTATCTTCAGTGTGTATAACGAAAGCCTATATGATTCTTATAGCCACGAATTCATCGAAGAGTTACTGAAAAGTCATTGCTCAAGCGACTCGAATCCTATCAAGCAAATGAGCTATAGAACAATTGCTCATTCGAGTGACTCGAACATACTTTCTTCGACTCATTTAGGTATTTGAGGAAAGCCAGTATACAAAATGCCCGACGGAACAGCATATGACCCTAACAACACGAGTTGCGCATGCGCACTAAGACCACGTATCACTATGAAATGACGCCACTAGATGACCGCTCAAGCGGGTTAGCACATCAACCAAACTTGACGTAACTGGGTCACCTGACTAACTTGGCGTAACTGGGTCACTTGAATATGACGTCCTTCCTAGGTTTCCCATTAAGCCCCCCCCCCCAAACCCCCCACCCCCACCCCACCCCATGTGGCACGATCTCCACATCTAGTACTGATGATGTTACATAAATGCACAGTACACCATGCCGGTAGACTTTCAGAAATACAGTTAACATTAGCGTCCTGCGTGACAAAGTTTATATTTTTTATAATTGTTGATAAAGACGAAGTGACCGAACACCCAAGATATCAATCACTTCTATTACACGTGGAACGACAGTCCCCTACCTTCCCAACACTTAATTATAAATTTGATAATTTTTTTCCCACGGGGCGCCTGAAGCTTAAGCGCGCACATTGGTAATATGGTAAATTTTCTGGATACGATCCTGTCAGACATGCATTTACTGTCATAGCATGAAACATCAGTGATGCAACAAATCCCGAAACCCAAACTAAATGCCAAATGACACTTCACTATTAATTCTATTATCATATGATACTTGTTAAACATATATTGGCCAAAACAACAGAACCAATTGTCGCAACTGTGAGTAGAGTTTTACGTTGTATTACCATCACGCTGATTCTATCATCAAAATTATTATGATGTGTATCGTAAAAATTACGACAGATTTGATGGCCGGCGAAAAGACTGGGCATGATCAGTCATTGATGATTGACTTTTTGTGTGATATCTTCCTTGCCTTTAGCGCTGCAAAATGTTCAGTCTACAGTGTCCACGTCAAGTCGTTTAATTCCCGATGACTCAATAGCTGTCATCGCGTGGCCGCCTAATCTGTCGCGGCACACAGTGGATCTGGCATCGGTTTTTATAAGAATGAGGAACCTCTATTATTAAATATAGATACTCTCAACAGGTATCAGGGAACTAAAAATTTGAATTAGAGTTACCCGCCTTGAATTAGAGTTACCCGCCTTGAAAGGTTGCACTCGGAAATGATGCAATTGTTACGGAATTTAGTAAAAAGTCTACCGATCTGTGATCGTAAATTCTGACTCCAAGCGTTGTGATTATTGAGAGAACTACGGGGCCCCACCAACCGCAAAGTCCCATCAGCCCGTGGCGTTTTGTGATTCCTTACCAGACGATACCAGACACAGGCTCCAGATTCTGGGTTCAGGTTGGTTACCTCACGAGCTAGTCGTGTTCAGCACAACGAAGACTAGTTTACCAGTTATCTACGATTTTTATTAATAAAAAAAACTCAACTGCCAATCGTTTTCTCTGGTATAAAGTGAAATTCACAATGTTCAGTCAAAGTTCATACCTTATAGCAACAGTGGCGGCATCCATCTTACTTCTTGTAGGTAGGTACTGTGATATTTATCAACTAAAACTCGACTACCGGCATTATCTCTGATCAGCTCTTCCACCGAGTGTAGGTCAGTCGGTCGAGTGTAAGTCGGAGTATTTCTTATTAGTTTATCCAATTCTACGAATATCGGCTCTGAGGAAAATTAACAGCAATAATATGAGTCCCATTCAAACTAATAGAAAACTGTCCTGTTATTTCTATAATTTCCATGGAAGAACTATAGCTCATCTTTCGAGCTTGCTTAACTTCTGTGGGCCAACTTCGCAACACAATCTCTAAAAATAAACAGCCTTTGGAAAATATATTGTTTCAATAAAGGTTTGAAACATTCTATTGACATCTTGCACTATTGTTGAATATGCCTGATAAAAAGAGGGTGATTTGATGACTCTTAGACCTGAAAAATACAATTTACTTTTTGTGTGTTTTTGTAGGTAATTGCCTGAAAAATGCACGTGACCTGTACTTCCTTTCGTGTCAGTTTTTCTCTCTTATTTGTTGCATGACCCCTGTTCTCGGGTGAGAAAAAATTACTACTTGACAAAGATATTTGAATGGCAAAATTAAAGTGGTGCGATCATATTTTTTCGCCTGAACGTTACTATTGTAGCATGTGGGAAAATATTTAGTTCCGTGATACCTGTAACTTTGTTTCACTCTCGAATTCAAATTCAAAACCTGGGCATATTTGTCTGCGTCACGCAGCGCGTTCCGTGTGGCTTGTAAGTGAAGCTAAGTGCACATGTTTGCAGTTGTGGCAATAGATCTGGGGTCCGATGTGTTATTTTTACCGGAAGCGTTTGTCAGAGAGAAAACTGATTTAGGAACTCATTGACATCGGCACATGTGTGCGGTTGCGTATGAAACTGAATTTGCTGCCGCGAATCCAATTGGCATCGGACAGAAAATGTCGGTGTTCGGCGTCCGAACGATGAGGCTCGTAGGCCCATATAAAAACAGTCTGCCTTCTTTTTTGGCATACTTCCTTTTCTTCTCTCAATTGTTTCACCTATTTTTTTTTGGGGGGGGGGGCGCCAGACCTGAACCCACTCAAACAGACCACTCCCAATGGGTGGAGCAAAATATTCTCCGCCTCGCGAGTTCCAACTTTCGGTTTCTGTATTTTCCACTTATGACGACTTATCCACTGTGAGTTGATGGTATACTAGTAAAATAGATTAGAATATTTGCCTCCTCATCTGCTTGTTTCAGGCATAGTGGATGAAATTTGGCGCAGATTGAACAAATTTGAAAAAGACTGGGGCTCAATTTGAAATAACTTTTAAAACTCAACTTAGACGAGAGAAGGAGGTGGGGTTGCAAATAAAAAATATAGATACTAGGCTGAAAAAACCCCAGTTGTTTTAGACAACCCCTGCCTCCGATTCAAACTTTGAATTTACTTCCCACCTCCTGCACAGGATGTAATTTTGTCTGTTTGCGTTGCATTCCAAGAGGTATTTCACGATTTCTACCACAGTATGTGAAGGTTCCAGCTGTTAGTCAAATAGTGATTCGAAATTTCTAGATGTTGATTTTATTATTTTTTTTGGGGGGGGGGGGGCCCACTCCTGCGACAACGAACGCGCACGTCATCGAAAAATGTGACGTTTTTACGACATACATGTAACAATGATTATAGCTGAATTCCCTGTGACCAAGAGGGGTGGCAACGGCCCCCCTCCCCTCGTCTCATGCACGCATGGTTCTTGGAACAAATTCAAATGACCTCCCGTTAATTAATGATATGTGTTAGTTCTGGTGTAGCCGTTTAACTTTCTCCCTACATTTCACCCCACCCAATAGTATAAAATCTTGTGTGTTTCCCCTCTCTAAATAAAAAAAAAAAACATTTGCTTTTAAAAGGCTTATTTCTGGCTCCCAAGATTGGTGGAAGATGAAAAGATACACGCAGGCCATGACGGAATATCTCACCCCTTGCCTCCGCTATGTGACTTTGCATTCGATTTATATATTCTTTTTTTCTTCATATTTGAAGATTTTGTTTGTAAAGTTAAAACTTTGAGCTATAACTGAGACGTTGTAACTTTTCCTCTTAGTAATGTGGAAGAGAGATAATCCACGCACACTGAAAACTACTTACGGTAAGTTTTACAAGCCTAAAATTAACCTACCCTTGTGAAGTATGTTACAATTTTTTTCTAACGATTATTTGAATGGTATTAAAGGTCGACGACCCAAAACATATGTAAAAAAACAAACGCGAATTACTTTGGCGAAGTCCAAGTTCAATGTTATTGAACTGGTTCGGATGGGTGGGGGAGGGGAGGGGGTCGAAACATGACACGTCCTGAATAGCCATGTTAATCTTTTAAAATTTAATTCAAGTTATATGCTCTGCCCAGACTTCAAAGAGTATGGGCTATAAATTCACTGGCAGAGAAAAATTGGAACGTGTGTCTATATGTCACTTGGAGAGGTGGAGTGCATTTTTTTTGTGAGCATCGTGTACACAGTCAGTGATGCCAGATCGAGGATCTGCCGCCAGCTATCTCAACCCCATACTGTCTTGAATCTGTTTCCTTGCGAGACACATATGTGCGATAAACCAAAGATGGTTAGCCCATTTCCCCAAACTTGATTTCAATGCGATTCACTTGACTTAATTATATTCTACGCAGTTCAAGGGCAGGACAGTGCCGGAGTGGACTTCAGGTGGTGGAGGTGGGGGGGGGGGGGGGGGGGGGGGTTGTTTTAGGTTTCATGTTGGTAAATTTGGCAAAATGGAAGTAAAAGCCGGTATTCTGACAGCAACATACTTTAGAGCTTGATTTTTCGATAAGTAATCCGCGTTGGATGCAAAAAACGTTACATCTGGGCGCGGTGGCTCAGTTGGTAGGGGTGCAGGCTGCAAGCCGAGAGGTACTCTGTCCGAACCCCACCTGCGGCAACCGGGTTGTGTCCTTGGGCAAGACACTTCACCCCATTGCCCACGTTGGGGCATGGTGGCGTTGTGTACTAAGGCCTACTGCTCCTCGTGGATGGAGCACCTGTCTTCAACCAATGTTATAACCCTGCTTGTGTGGAGTTACCATGTTGTGGAGCTGAGAGTTGCTTGCCATTGTTCGATGGTTCTCTCTGGTAATACGGCTTCCTTCATCCATAAAAATGTTGTGGTCATGATTAGCCATTGTGCATAAATATGTGGCTTTAAACACCAATAACTAACTTACTGAAAACGGTTCTTCAATCAGAATTTAGAAATCTGTTGAAATCAGTGTTTTGGTCTTCAATCAGAAACCTGTTGAAATTGGTGTTTTATCGCCGAATGGGGTGGGGATAAACCCCATATATTGAAAAATATGGGGTTTATCCCCACCCCAATCGGCAATAAACTTCAACTCTACTAAAGAATTTTCATCGAAAATGGGTATACACCAGAGGTGGTTTTGTACTAAAACGGAAGAAGAAGAAGAATTTTCGGCAGAAAAACATTATTAAATCACAAGTCTGCTTTCATGCATAATGTTTCTAAAGCTGTTACAAAATTTATCAGTGTGAACTTCAAAATTTTATTTAGAAAGCCTCAACAGTTATTTTCCGACGTATTTTATTTATTTTATAGAAACGGTCATCACTTTGTCACGGTGATCGTAAGTTTCACATGGGCCCGAATTTCGCAACAAACGTACCGATGTTGTGGAACGGTTCAGATTTATGTTTTGATCTGTATCCAAATCCATCAAAACACAACTCCTTGCAACAACCTCGAAACCCTCAGGTAAAAATAGATTATGCTATCCGTTACGTCATTGGTAAACAAACATGTCGGCTGCTGGCGTAAAATGAAAACAACAGTGAGCTTTTGAGTGAAATCAAGGGAAAATGAAGACCCACCGATAAGGTAGTAATGCGAAAATTTTCTCCTTCATCTATTCTTTAATTTGAGTGGTTGATTATAATTGAATAACAAACAGAACAGGAGATACGCGATATAGTCTTTCGCCAAGTATGTTTCGGAAAATACTATAGTACTAATTATTATCATATTCATAATATCAATTCATTGTCCATTATCTTCATGTTAATACCAATTTACACAGCCTGTAAGGGAGCATAACAAACTTGAAGCAAAGATTGTAAAGCGTAGCTGGTTGCTAATGGCGATTATTACCACTTCAGCAGGGGTCGTACTAAATACAGCAAGTCCCTAATATTAATAAGTCGCTAAGTCATTAAGTCCCTAAGTCCCCTCATGTACTAATTATAGCAAGTCCCTTTAAAACACATCATTTATCATGTAAAGTACTCACAAAATTTAACCTCAGACATGAATTTGCAAATGACTGTCAAATTTGTTTATTATATGCAATTAAGTATATATCGAGCATTTTCATCGATAAATTCGGAACTTTTTTGACTGTTCAGAAACAAACACTTCAGTAATTCGGGTTGGCAGTTTCGTTGTTTATAATTATTTATTGAAATTGTAATTTTCAAAGCATGCTTCTCAATGATGATTTTCGTAAATTATTTTCTAGATTTAATTCACAAAACATGATGAAATTGAAGCAAGCTTGCTATTCGGTTTTCGGCCTCGGAAACATTCGGCCTGGGAACATTCGGCCCCCATTTTTAAACTAGGGAGACTAACAGAGACACAGGTTAAGATGAGTTTAAACATCTTTATTACAACCAAATAAAAAATAAATAAATAAATACAGCGTAATATGCAATATATACAATATAAAATACATTGACAGATATATTGACAAATACAAAATACAATTACACTTTATATATATTGGCACACAACCTCAAATCTAGATGTAGTTATATCATTCTCTTTATATTTCTCCCATGCTTCCTCTAACTTCTTGGATATCTTTGTTGTTACAATTTCCAAATCTTAGCATTCAATCCTATAGAAAAAGTTCCCATCAACTTTTTATGGGAACTCAAAACTCGAAATTAGGAATATATATCAAGCTGTCGCCCATATTACGAGCTGAAACCGATAATGCACACATTTCCTTACATTTGGGCAGAGTTTATTGATCCAAACTATGTTTTATCCTTTAATTATCATCATTTGAGTACTCGTGAGGCATCAACGGAGATTCGAAATCGGACATTTTTTGTATAAATATAAAACAGTAAAAACAATAACCCGGTAATGGCGCCAAAACGAATAGACCTTTTTCATCGATGCAGAATCGGAAATGCGTTCTCAATCACGCAGAAGGGGGTTGATAATTTGCTCTATGCGAATGCGACCGAGTTTGATGACCTCCTCTGTGCGAATGAGATTGAATTAGGAATTTTTATCAAGCTTTCTGGCATTCGCAGGGTCAACTCAACTGGCCATTTGCCCGAATCGACCGGCCAAGTTCTCATTGTGGCACACTGCAGTGCCTACAACAATCAATAAACTTATTATACCCCCCCCCCCCCCCTCCCACACACACACACACACACACACACTTGGGGGCACGGTGGCTCAGTAGGTTGAGCTGCAGACTGCAAGCCGAGAGGTCCTCAGTTCGATTCCCAGCTGCGGCAACCACATTGTGAACTTGGGCAAAACACTTCACCCCATTGCCCACGTGGGGGCACCGCGATAAAGTCATGTGTCTTTGAGGGAGCAACTGTGAAATCAGCTCTGCTGGATACATTCCGTGGAACAACAGCATGCTAACACTTGTCGATCACAAAAAAGATTTATCCTCAGAAAATTTTTTTTTTTTTAACATTTCAAAATCAAATGTGTTCGGTTGTCGCAGAACCACCCATATATGTGAGGAATTGTTTTTACGCTAGAATTGTTCAAATAAATGTTAAAAGAAACCGTGAAAAACTGTATAAGATTATCTCATCAAGGACAATTACAGTCCACAAAAAAGGCTTATGGGTCCGTAGAAATTGTAAAAATAGTATATGATCTTCTAATGAAGTGTTATTAAATCAATCAAGATTCAGTCGCCCTGTAAAAACTCTGTATCAGTATCTCATCAAAGGCCAGAACTTTGATCACTACTTCATGCTGAAGAACTTATGAAAACAAAATTTTTAAGATGAGTTGTGCCAAACAACATACAAGAATAAGTATATCATTTCGGGTTTGCATGTCGGCATTGGAACACATATTTTGTCATTCTGTTATTCAGTTCAGTGGATTTTATATTTCATTATTCATTATGGATTGGTCTTGAGCTTAATATATTTCGACTTTAGGAATAAAGGTAGGTACGCCGTATATATTATTTTTTTTTAAATATTCTAGAAAACCTCCTAATATAAAAAAAAAACTAACAAAATGAACTAAAAAATTATTTTATAAAGTTATTTTTCAACTCCCAAACTCCGAAAATTTTAACAAAAGTGGGAACATTCGGCCTCAACTGAGGCCGAATGTTCCCGAGGTCGAAAAGACCCGGACCCGTTTGTTTGACCCGTTACGACTTGTGTAGACTAGTTTTGCTTAAACTATTTATTTATTTATTTCTCTGCAGCCAGAGTCAGAACAGAGAGATTTAATTGTAGATGAAAGCCGGACAGAACTTAAGCACTAGCATGTTTTGAATAGGTAAAATATTAGAGTGCTCAAGCCGGCAAACCTTCTTTAAACATGATAAAATAAACAGACAAAAAAAAATGAAATAATATAAAAAATAAAACAAGTAAGTATCAAAAAAACATTTTCATATAGCATTTCAAAAGCATCTCTTTTAAAAGTTGTACTTTTATTCTACACACGCGACACGGAGATCGCCGGAACTGCTGTTCAAAACAACAAAAGATTGTCAAACATAAATTTACGGCTTTTAAATTTGAAAAACAACCAAACAAACAAAAAAAAAATAAATAGCCAACATGCTGTTCTACTATAAAGTCTTTAATTTTTAATTTTTGACGCTATTAGGGGTGCTTGCTGTATTTTGTATCCGAGGGGACTTAGGGACTTGCTGTATTTAGTACAACCGCTTTAGCGGGCGTTCCTTAGGCCATTATTGCTAATTTCCTGGGCATTAGTACGCGATAAATGGTCAGGTCATCTTGTGACGTGCTGGGCCGCTGATGGGTTTTCCTTCCCATTAGCGCCCGCGGCCCGACACGTCACATGACTGAATTACCTCCCATTCCCAATCTTCTGTTTCTGCTTTGTAAGTTCGGATGCTGTGCGAGGTAAACAAATCTCACAGCAGTTACTTCAGGTGATTACACCAAATATAACCTATTTACTGAAACATAAGGGGCCAAATAGTGATATAATGTGAGTATATTTATGTATCATTCCGTTTTTGAAGCTGCCAAATTCCGATCTTGGATTTTTAACATAGGTTATTTTGTACTTGTTTTAAAAAAAACTTCCAAAAATAAACTCCGACAACTCATGAATATTCAATCACTTTGGCTTGTTTTGATCACATGGTATTGTTTGGAAACAGACGTTTGTGGTTGTTTGCACATTAAAATTGACTTGGAGTTATTTTGAGGTTACTTGAATGTCCTCCCCTATTAGTGGTAATAATAGAAATAACATGATTTATGTTGGGCGTTATGGTTTATTATTACCACTCAATCTATAAGTTGTTAGTCGATTAACATGATTTTGGAGGGCTGTTAAAACTCCATAATTTCAGTGACGTCATTCGACGAAGCCGGGCCACGGACGGTAATGGTATAAATAGCCATTAGCAGACCGCAGCCTGGCTATTTTTAGATTCCATGGTGTAATGAATTACTCCCATTTGGATGACATCCCTTTGTATTTCTGAACTGAAGTCGAACGCACGATCGAAACAGAAATATCGAACCGACTTTAGTGATTATTTCTTCCAGCAATTCCCTTGTGCCGTTAGCTGTAACAGGGAGTGATAATAATAGTAATAACATGAATGCTGTCAGGCATCATGATTCATTAGCAGCCCTGCAGCAATGATGAACAGCCCTTGGGCTTATCAACGGCCCTCAACTTCGTCTCAGGCCTTTAATAAACCCTCGGGCCAGCAATGATGAACAGCCCTTGGGCTTATTTACGGCCCGAGACTTCGTCTCGGACCTTTAATAAACCCTCGGGCTGTTCATCATTGCTCCAGGGCCGCAAATGAACCATAATGCCCTCCAAAATCATGTTATTGTTATATTAACAGCCCTACAAAAATGATTAACAGCCCAAGGGTCTATTAGTGGCCCGAGACGAAGTTAATAAACCATTACGCCCTCAAAAATCATGTTATTGGTATATTATTCCCACTTTAGCGGGTCATCCTTAGGCCATTATCGCTAATTTCCTGGGCATTAATATGCAATAAATGCTCAGGTCATCACATGACGTACTGGGCCGCTAATGGGTTTTCTTTCCCATTAGCGCTTGCGGCCCAACACATCACATGACCGAATTACCTCCCATTCCCAATTTTCTGTTTCTGATTTGTAAGTTCGGATGCTGTGCGAGGTAAACAAATCTCACAGCAGTTACTTGAGGTGATTACACCAAATATAACCTATTTACTGAAACACAAGGGGCCAAATAGTGATATAATGTGAGTATATTTATGTATCATTCTGTTTTGAAGCTGCCAAACTCTGATCCTGGATTTTTAACATCGGTTATTTTGTACTTGTTTTCAAAAAACATCCAAAAATAAACTCCGACAACTCATGAATATTCAATTACTTTGGCTTGTTTTGATCACATGGTATTGTTTGGAAACAGACGTTTGTGATTGTTTGCACATTAAAATTGACTTGGAGTTATTTTGAGGTTACTTGAATGTCCTCCCCTATTAGTAGTAATAATAGAAATAACATGATTTATGTTGGGCGTTATGGTTTATTATTACCACTCAATCTATAAGTTGCTAGTCGATTAACATGATTTTGAAGGGCCGTTAAAACGCCATAATTTCAGTTACGTCATTCGACGAAGCCGGGCCACGGACGATAATGGTATAAATAGCCATTAGCGGCCCGCAGCCTGGCTATTTTTAGGTTCCATGGTGTAATGAATTACTCCCATTTGGATGACGTCCCTTTGTATTTCTGAACTGAAGTCGAACGCACGATCGAAACAGAAATATCGAACCGACTTTAGTGATTATTTCTTCCAGCAATTCCCTTGTGCGGTTAGCTGTAACAGGGAGTGGTAATAATAGTAATAACATGATTGCTGTCAGGCATCATGATTCATTAGCGGCCCTGCAGCAATGATGAACAGCCCTTGGGCTTATTAACGGCCCTCGACTTCATCTCAGGCCTTTAATAAACCCACAGGCTGTTCATCATTGCTGCAGGGCTGCTAATGAACCATAATGCCCTCCAAAATCATGTTATTGTTATATTAACAGCCCTACAGAAATGATTAACAGCCCAAGGGTCTATTAGTGGCCCGAGACAAAGTTAATAAACCATTACGCCCTCAAAAGTCATGTTATTGGTATATTATTCCCACTTTAGCGGGCCATCCTTAGGCCATTATCGCTAATTTCCTGGGCATTTATATGCTCAGGTCATCACATGACGTGCTGCCGCTAATGGGTTTTCTTTCCCATTTGCGCCTGCGGCCCGCCACGTCACATGACTGAATTACCTCCCATTCCTAATCTTCTGTTTCTGCATTGTAAGTTCGGATGCTGTGCGAGGTAAACAAATCTCACAGCAGTTACTTGAGGTGGTTACACCAAATATAACCTATTTACTGAAACATAAGGGGCCAAATAGTGATATAATGTCATTATATGTCATTATGTGAGTATATTTATGTATCATTCTGTTTTTGAAGCTGCCAAACTCCGATCCTGGATTTTTAACATTGATTATTTCGTACTTGTTTTAAAAAAATTTCCAAAAATAAACTCGGACAACTCATGAACATTCAATTACCTTGGCTTGTTTTGATCCCATGGCATTGTTTGCAAACAGACGACACATGTTTATTGTTATTTTGTGGTTACTTGAATGTCCTCCCCTATTAGTGGTAATAATAGAAATAACATGATTTTTGTTGGGCGTTACAGTTTATTAACGTCTATACAGAAATGATTAACATCCCTTGGGCTATTAGCGGCCCTCGACTTCGTCTTGGGCCACTAATAGACCATTGGGCTGTAAATCATTTCTGTAGGGCCGTTAATAAACCATAACATACTCAGAAATCATGTTATTGGTATATTTTTATCAATTCAATATACCCCCAACCTCTGAAGGAGGATTTGGGGGTATCTAGTGGAGCCTTTCTTCATTGTGTTCATTGGGTACAGGTCAATTCGTAACCATTATTTTTTAGTATGAATTGACCCGAACTGAAAAAAGTTGAGTTAATTCGTAATCAGTTTTTTTTTCAACTCGTCAATTCGTACTCAAAAAAATGGTTACGAAACTGAAAAAAGGCTAAGTCGTTTTGGAATAGATAAAAAGAATAACAAGTCCCAATTTTCGTAAATGTAGGTTTATTTAGAAGATTTTTGAAGTAAAATACGGTACAGTGTTCACGATGTTTTAAAACTGATACATTTATTATCGTTCATTTAACCATGTGCACACTGTTGTGAAAATATCAAAATGTAAAGTTGTCATATTTCCCATTTTGCAACTAGGACTTTAACCTTTTAAACCTTTTTGACAGAGCTCAAAGTAGATTTAACCCTTTACCCAACGTAACGTTCAAAACTGGCCAGCGCTATTCACAAAAATCACCATACAATTTTCATTATTTTTTTCACTTTTTGTCTGAAAAAAATAGCTTATGATCACTCATTGGAACAAGCTCATTCCAATGATGGGTCATAAGCTATGTTTTTGACGCAAAAAATGAAAAAAATTAGTTATTCAAGAATTTTATTTCCAAGTGTCATCTGCCTTTCATGTTAGGTAAAGGGATAAATGGTTAAATTCCTAGTTGCAAAATGGGAAATATGGCAGTCTAAAATTTTGATATTTCGACATCAGGGTCAGGCTGTTAACATACATCAATCAGTTTATCACATACATATCAATTTTACATTCAGACATAAAAATAAATATATATATATTTTTACAATATACAATGCATTCAATCTCCTGGAGTGTATATGTTGGCACATGCTCTTAACAACTGCATTGGTCCTCACTCTCCCTCGCTGTATTCTTCCCATAATTTGAATAACTTTCTGGATGTTTTCTTGTGTTTATTTCTCTGGTCCTTCTTCAATTTTCTTTCTGATATTAATTTATACTGAACATTTAAATACTGTGCTTCCTGAAACAGCTTATCAATTACCAGGTAAAATGGTGGGATGCCGCTGCTTCTGAGTTCTATAATTCTATATATTATATATAGTTCTACAAAAGAAAATTAACATTTATATTATTCAATGCTATGATTGTCTAGTATGCGGAAAATAAAAATCGGAAATAAAATATATTTAATGAAGGATGATAAATTTAAGCAATCATCCTTCCTTAAATATATTTTATTTCCGACTTAAATGTACTTGGTCTAAGCCCATTGCCGATTAGCCATCTTTGACATTAATGATATGCAAGGTCAGAGGAAGCTTTGGGTAAACAATTCGATCAGACTATTTGTCAAGGCTGTCACACATGCGATAGAAACAACCAAAATGTTTTGCTTGAAATGAGAAAATGTTCATTTTCGATTTAATACCAATAAAGATAGAAAAAATAATACACTTTCAACACTTCATTTAATGGACAGGGTAGAATAATATTGATTTTTTTAGGGAAATGAATACCGCAATGAACCCCTTCCCACAAGCGAAAGAAGACTCTTCATCATGGTTTTGTTGACGAGTGACAAAACTGCAGACATATCAATGAAATGACACAAAAGTGTCTGCGTGAGTGTAAATGCAAACCCAGGGTATCCAAACAACCAACCCATACAGATATTTTCAAGCATAACACACAGATGTTCCAGCTGGAAGAGGTTAGGGGGTGGAGGGGGTGTAGTCCCTAAAAAGTGAATGAAAATAATCTTGTAGTAGCAGTGTCGTCTGTCTACTAATACTATTTTGTCCATATACAGTATAAATCAAAATGAGTTGAAGAATAACCATGACCGGTATAAACTATAGATGAATATTTCCTATACTAATAACACAAGAATCGGACATAAAAATATATAAATTCTTCTTTTGACTATTTTCTCCTTCAACTCAAACTTACATGTCACACAGTAGAAGCTGTCTTATTACAAAAAAACACCCACAAAGTGGAAGGTCCACGCAGGGCCAGGAAAAGGAAATTTGGACCCGGGGTTAATTCTGTGATGGCTCCCCTTTAACAAATGTCGGGATATTGCACAGATGATAAAGGCATCTGCAGCGAGTGCCGGAAGCACGATCGATCAGAGTGGTTGGAGGGGGCGGCATTTCTCCCCCAACAAAATTTTTAAATCAGTTATTAAATGGAGTCTTCTGGTGGCTTTTGGGATAAAAAAATCAAGTTCTTCTTGGCCATCAAAATGACATTTTTTAACAGCATGTTTCAAATTTCCAAGTTGATCAATGAGTATCCAATGACCTGCCGCCCATAGCTATATTGACTGCACAATTCTTGAAGTGATAACTTGGCTACATCGAGTTGATTTAATAAAGCTATTACTTCAAGAATCATGCAGTCCAGAATTACAACCGTTGGTCAAGTGCATAGCTTCATTCACGATACAACCCCCTTCTTAACTGTTGGCACAGGAGTCAGAACCTTGGGGGAGGGGGGCAAGGTCAAACATGGCCTGAAAGCCTGTATTTTTGGGTTTGTTTTGTTTTGGAATGCACTTTGAAAGTATGTACCGAACCCCAAAAATTAAAATACAGTCTTTCGGGTCAGTTTGGACTAGAGGATGGGCAGACGAAACCAAGATCCTTGACTCCTGGGCCACCCCACCCCCCCCCCCCCCACCCCCCACCCCCCCCCCCCCCCCCACCCCCTCGCATGTATGACAGTCTTGACAGAAAGTCTGGTCGAATTGTTTACCCGAAGCTACCTCTGTCCTTGCATATCATTAACATCAAAGATGGCTAATCGGCAATGGGCTTACTGGCAGTCAGCAATTAAAACTTAAATTTAATAAATTTACTTGGTATTGGCAATTAGTAATTAACCTGTGAAGAAATAAAGTGCTACATACCTTCAACATCATTATTTATTCTAACTGACTTCCTATACAAGGTCCAGTTCTTAGGTGGCCACATTGTTGAAGTTATCCAAGTTGATTCGATATAATTCACCAATGAATCAAGCTGTTGGCTGCTTTTCGCCTTCATGTGATCAAATGTTGGTTTTATGTGTTCAGCTGGAAGGAATGTGAGAGCTAGGTGCTTCCGGACAAATTGAAACGTTGTTTCTTTCTTTGTGTATTCAGTAGCCAAGCCAATATTCTGTGAAGAAAGAAAAAGGACAGTTTTATTATTTATTTATAAAAACATATTTATAAATTTAGCCAAGTCAATGTTCTGCAAAGAAAGAAAAATGTCAGTTTTATTATTCATTCAACCCCCTCCCCCCCCCCCCCCACCTCCATCACCCGTCATCCCATACATGCCCCACAGCTGTATTGTTCCAGAATATATTTTATTTAGTTATTTGTTCAAAAAATATAAATATATTTACCTGTACCTTTCTCTAAACAGCCGCCTGTGCCCAGTGGAATGCGCATCCATTGATGTCTTTTTCTGGAAATTCAGCGCGCAATGCTTGCCACATACCAGCCTCAAATTCAACAATGAAACCTGTTACACGTGGTGGCAATGACAACAGTTTCTTTATTTTTGGAAAAATGAGCAATTGAATGTGTTTAAAATAATAGTTATTGTTCAATAAATTTAAAAAAAAAAAAACAATTGTTAAACTTGTTTCAAATAATAGTTGTAGATGAATAGCCCCTGAAATACGGAACACTCTTGTCGCATGTTCTATGAGTCCAACGAGGGCAACTATCACACTGGATGGTTTCTTGTCTTCATCGCACAAATGAGTTGCAAACAATGCACTTGTTGTCACCAACCATACTGGGAAACAACTGATAAATTGCCACAGAAAATCAGTGATTAAATACAATAAGCAATGTTTTAAACAAACACTAATGTTAATAATGAGTCTGCGCACTTAAAAAGTGTTTGAGAAAAAAATTATTTCATATCATTTGTTGTGAAAACATGTTTCGGCATTGTCTTTGGTGTATCGACTATGTGATTATTGCCTCACAAGGTGTTTTTACAGTAAATTATATTTGGGGAACGAAAACCAAACACCGCTGATGACAACAAAGGTAATGACTGCTTACTTATACACACACCTTGAAATGCAACTTATATATGATGGTGTGTACATTACTCACATTATTAAGATAATAACTGTTTAAAATCCAGTAGAAAAATAAAATAAAAATGGTTACAAATTGACCCGACGTTTGCTTACGAATTGACCTGAGTACGAATTGACCTGGTTATGAATTGGCTCAGCTTTGACTTGATTCCGAATTGACTTGGTTACGAATTGACCGGGAACTGTGTTGATCCATCCATCCATCTGTCTATCCATACAAATGTTTTTGATTGTAATTTCAAAGCTATCAGACAGATTTGGCTCTCCTTTGGTATGCAGATGGACCCGCATAGACATGCACAAGCAATGGGTTCCGTCCAATAATATCTCCTAGAGTTAAGGCCTATTTTCACTCTTTCGACTTTGAAAATTTTTCTCAACCTCTGTATTGCGTTCTCTGCATGTTGGATTTGAAAACCACTTATTTGATCAAATCATAATTTTAAGGAGTTACTTATGGATGATAGCTAGTAATTAGTATCCGTAGACCAGCTAGCATGTGCTGACCTTCTGCACATGATGTAATTTCATCTTGATTCTTCCTGGAAATCTGTTTACATTTCATTGGTGTTGGATAAATATGAAGCGTTTTGCCATACCTCGCTTAATGGTGTTTCATATTGATTCTTTAAACGAAGTAAAAAAATCCCAAAGGATCGAACATCGTTCTTATAATTTCTAAGTATTGATAATAATAACATAATTTTCTCAGATGTTGTTTGGCTCCATTGCTGGATCTCCATCTGTGATTAGCAACCCACATCCATTAGCAACCCGTGGCTATCTCTTTGGGCCACCAATAACAGCTGGGCTGCTATCACAGATGATGATCCAGTAATGGAGCCCAACACCCTCGAAAATCATGTTATTGTATGAAAAGTGCAGACCGACGTTGACTCGTAAAACTTGTAGACGGAAAACATTTTATTGGTTTACTAAATATTGTGTAATCCTAATAACCTGTAATCGGTTAATGACTATTTTGGGGAATCGGTTGAATAATAATTCACAAGAGCGCTTACGCTGCATGTGCAATGCAAAATATAATGCTCTATTGGTGAGGTTGGCACTGAAATCATAAAATCATGAACTGAACTGATCAAACAGAAAAAAAAATATTGAAACTATAGTACGTGGAGGGTGGATTACTATTAAATCGTTGTGGGATAGATTTTTCACTTAGTAATTATTTACATATTCTGAGGACAAAACACAAGAAGAACTTTCAAACTCTCATGTGGAACACCGGGTTGTACTTGGTGGTCCATGTGATGAAAGTTTGTAAGTATTTCTTGTGCTGTTATGAACAATTATAAATACATTTGAGTGGGGACTATATTGTGCTGCAATTAAGTAGTAATCCACTCTCTTCATTCTCTATATGTAGTCGCATTTTAATATCTATTTACGTCATTACATGTAGATGTATCCCAGTAGAGGTTGGGGTTGATGTTAATGATCTCTATTTACTAGTATAGAATTGTACAGAGTTGGTCACTCTGTCTTTCCACAGGAATTAAGTTGCGCTAATGATACAATTTGACAGGAACAAAAGTGCACTTTCTCAGTGCACTATTACTTCAAAATAGTGCACAATACAGTCATAGGACTTCCAGTTTTAACTGTACCCAACATTCCAAATTAGTCATGCTGTGGCCCCAACAGCCCGTAAAGGGTGCTACATTTGTGAGACCGATTCTCAGTGTGATATAAATGTTGTTTCATATGAAAGTTCATGCAATTACAAGCAAGAGGAAATGAGTATGCAAGACTCCAATCCAGATAAAAATGTCCCAATTAGAAAACTGTTGGGGGAGGGGTGCCAATCCTTCTACTACCCCCTCCCCTTACTTTAACCTTATTTCCCAAACTTGGATGGTAGGACTGTGAATTTGTGATTTAGTCTGATACTAAGAAAATAAATCTCAGCTTTCCTGCCCAAGTTCGGATTAAATAATAATATAATAATACCTCTTTAGCTTTCCGCTAGTTTGTTACTGTTCTCATATGAGAAGGCCTCAATTACATCTGTGCTCCCAAATGTTGCAGCCTCCTCACACACCTTCTCTCTTCCCCAACAGTTGCTAGCATTTTCTCTAGATTCTCTTGTACCATATTGTCTGTGAAAAATAGTCATGTGGTATTCAGGTGGTATTCAGGTCCTGAACAACCACACTTCAGTGCTATGCAATAGTTCATCTCCTAAATCTTTGATGTACAAAGTTGAAAAGTAGGTGAAAGGATTCACCCCCCCCCCCCCTCCTTTTTGGCCTATCTCCATAGGCACCCATTTTGTTGTTACGTTACGCAGACTAAGTCCACTTTGCACATCTTTGCACAGTGCTTTCAAAATTCCAGCAAACTCTTCTTCCAAGGCCTCAAGCTTGTAACACATTCCTCCCTCCACAACCATATTCCTTTTTAACCTCCAGAAATGCCAGAAACATTTTATAATGTAATAAAATTCACTTTTTCTTGTACTAACTTACTAGTACTGTGCGTTATTCTCTAAAATTTGGGAACTTTTCTGTAATTTATGGACACAGATTACTGGTGTTAGTTTATTTTATTTTATAATTTAACTGGTAGAGTGCTAAATTAGTTTTGGTTATCAAAATTTGTTGACATGTCTTTGCCTTGTTAACATTTTTAGGAGAGTAGGCACTATCCCATAAACTGTAATAAGGCAAATCCTTAAAGACTAAATAATTTCACTTCAAAGATAATATTAAGTGCATCCACTGAATGAGGAGTCTTTATGTTATTAAACGTGCACATCAGATTAAAGCCCATTTATGTGGTTTCGGCACTCTACCAGTTAAAGGCTTGCATGCGATAAAGCAGTTTTTGTTATGTTTATCAAGATAAAAATTTTTAACTTTTGCTTTGCAGTACAGTATTAAAATTGATCTGCAGCAAATATGTTAATCAAATTAAAAATGTTACATGTGCCATATTGGGGTTTGCATATATTGATGAGATTCCAAAATGAATAAAGCTCTGAAAGTTTGTGTTTTGGGGTCATAAATTGAAAAACTTGCTTGAAGTACATTAATAACTGTAGTATTTTGTTGTAGACTCGAGAGAAAGCAACTGCTATGTGTGACAGTGGCAATGGACAATACATCTTCATTGGACATCCTAATGGACTATCTGTAATGGAGTCATCCACACAGAATATTGTGTGTACATTAGAAGAGAGTGGAGTAGAGGTTACACAGATGTCAGCATGTTCCATTGATAACTATGTTTACATTATTGCTACCATAGATGATATGGGTACGTAGTTGTCATTTTTTCTTTTAACCCTTTACCTAACATGGAAAGCAGATGACACTTGCAAAAAAAAATTCTTGAACTCATTTTTTTCTCAAAAACATAGGTTAAGACCCCTTATTGGAATGAGCTTCATGAACTCGTTCCACAGAGAGGTCATAACGTATGTTTTTGGGACAAAAAGTGAAGATATGATGAAGTAACTGGCGATTTTTTAGAGTAGCACTGGCCGGTTTGGGCCTTTACTTTGGGTAAAGGGTTAAAGCTGTCATTCTCATTAAAGGAAACTATCAAGTTTGTATTAGAGCTATGTGGTTGAGTCAAAGTTGTCTGCTGTGGACAGAATTTCCTGCCAGTGCAAAATTACACTACAGTTCAGTCACCGTGTCCACACATGCATTTACCAAGTTATAAAAATTGTCATCATCAAAATATTAATTAATGAAGCGACGGATACAAATTCAACTTCTCATAACCACTGGGCCAAATTGAACCAAATTTGATGTGTATGTTCCTTGTCATATGCCAATTCAAGTTGGTTCAAATAAAGTTACCAGCCCCACAGGTGGCACCACAAGGGGCCTAACTCTGATAGCACCCATACCGGGGTAATTTGTTTTCCAAAATTAAAAAAATTCTCCAGAACCATTAATTTATTTATTAGGGTTTAACAACACTTTACCAGCCAAGGTCATATCATGTTAGTGACAGTTTTACAGGTGGAGGAAGCTGGAGTACCTGGAGAGAACCACGGAGCAACAACGAACAGCTGCCAGCTTCCCAACATCATAACTCCGCACTGCAGCACAGACAGGGTTAGATTGGTTGAAGACATGCGCACCATTGACGTGCAGTACACCTCAGAACATGGCGTCATAGTGCCCCCATGTGGACAGTCGGGGTGAAGTGCCTTGCCCAAGGACACAACGTGAGTGTCCAAATCGATCACTCATCAGTCACTCATCTAAGGACTAACAGGGCTCGACGCTGCTTAACTTCAGTGAGCTGACAAGAACCGGATACCGCAATGCTACTGCTCCCCCTCCACCCAGAACCATCAATTAGAATCATTTGATATTTAGAGATGAGCCAATTAGTAAAATCAGACAAATGCCGATTATTTCAGACTACTATCGGCCGATACCAAATGCCGATGTTAGATGGTTTCTTATCAACCTACCTCAATTGTTTACTACAGGCTTGCACTACAGTGGAAGAACCTAACTCGGATAAAATACTCTCTATTTTAATCTTTCCCAAGATTTGGGAAAGAAAAGTGGTGTAAAAACACCACGAAAAAATAAGCCAAAACTGGGCCGAGCGCCATCGGCGCACACCCAGTATGGGACGCTCTTCCATAGTACAAATCCACGACTTCCGTAACAGTGCGCAATGCGTCAATTCGCCATTCTTTTTCTATCCGAGGCACGAGCAGGATGTGTTTCTGCCATTTGCATTATGAAACAGTGATAATTCAACTCGTGGATAATGGTTTTCCTGTGACTGGAATTATGGATCTGAAGATCGTATAATAACAGGACTGTGTTTTATATATTCTCGTTTATATTTTCAACCACATTCTCATTGTTTATTATTTACTATTCCGTTTTCACGAATGTTTTGTTTGCGACATCGTGTCATCGCGATTCGACAATGAATTTTTCGGTTGATAAAAATTTGTTATTGGAGTAGGTGTCGGCCGTCTCTGCGCCGTCGAGCACCACAGTTGTCATTGGATTCGGTTGTTCTTAGTGGGACACGATGAACTCCGTGGCGTTTCCATCCAATCATTCTGGCCACACAACCAGTTTTGGGGGTCCAACGTCTTTTGTGCAGCCTGGACCTTCTGACCTGCAGAGGTCAGCGGTGACTCTCATGAGTTCCTGCTATGTTGATCCTTGGGGTGTGTTACACCCCTATACACGTCTGCCTTCAGACGTTTTCGGCTGCCGCCCGTCGTCCCACGTCGGGTCTTTTGGAGGATCATGACCCTTCGCTGGTTAAGAGGGTCAGAGGTGAAGCCACTTTTCCGGTTCGTTCCCCTGTCGAACCGGCCAGTACGGGCAGTGAGCTTAGGGAGGCCCTCTCCTTACTCACTCAGGTTCTGTCAAAGAGCCTTCCCGTTGCTTCCAGCGTGGCAGCGAGTGGTTTCCAGGCGCCCCCTATGGCGCCGCCTCCCGGGATTGGAAACAGGCCGCTTTCTGATCCCCCTGGTGTTCCGACACCATGGGAGGCATCGGCTGGTTTGCCCACGATGGGCTATGTGTCTTCCGACTCAGGGGAAGAGTCAGACATGCTTGATGTCGAGAGCCAGCAGTCTTCGGACTTGGGGGCAGCTCTTGATTTCGTGTTTGGGTTCCTTCCAGATCTCAAACCATCTAACCAGTCGACAGTGTCAGCCAGGCCGCGATCATCGGTCGCGCGCCAACAGTCTATGGAGCAACCTGCTTCTGGGCGTCTTCGACCGTGCCTGTCGGTACAGTTGGTTGTAGCGTTTTCAGCCTTGGACTCCAAGCTAAGTTCCAAGGCTATGAAGGCTCCGTTCTTCACCAGGGTTGACACCTTTTTGCCTCTGACACGTTATCGTTCTTACGATTCTGCCAATCCGTCGGTCTACCAGACTTTGACTGTTTTGGATCAGGACGCCAATTCCCTCGGGCTTTCCAAGTCCAAGTCTGCCGTCATTCCGATGACGACTCTGGAGTCCACATTGGGCTTATTGAGAGAGATGCTTGGTATGCTTTCTCTCTCCGATCACGTCGTCTCAGCTTTAGCTGCTTATCTGCCTTCAGATAAGTTTGACGAGGTACAGGCTCCTTTGCGTGTGCTGTCCAAGGCGCTCATGCATCTTACTCACATGCATGACTGTAACACGGCTAATCTGGAATTAGTTCGAAGGGACTCTGTGCTGGACACAGGCCGATCCCTTCCTGAGGAACAGTGCGCTACTCTTCGATCTGCTTTTTTGGCAGGTCCGCAACTTTTCCATGGTTCTGTGTTGACGGTCCGGGATGACGTCCTACGTCATTCCAACGATCAGCTGCTGTTTCTTCAGCTTGATCAGCCTTCTAGGGTAGGCCTGGGCCGTTCCAAGCCTAACAAGTACCCTCTGCTTCCTCTGCGAAGCAAAGGGGCTGATCCTTCTGCCACCGCTTCTACTTCTTACTCAAGGGGTAAGGGTAAGCGTCGGCAGTCTTGAGGGAAGTCCCAGGATTCTTCATTCAGTAGAGGAGGTATTTTCTCCTCTCGCGAGCCTCGTCGGGGTTCGCAATGAAGGTCCTCACCTCGACTCGTCCCAGGTTGGAGGAAGGATAGCAGAGTTCGCAGACCGTTGGGCCACCATCACATTCGATCCTTGGATGTTAGATGTTGTTTGGTCCGGGCTGTGAATATCCTTCCGATGGCACCCCACTCTGTCCAGGGTGCCTTTTCCAACCACAGTTCCTTCAGACATTTTACGTCGGGAACTTTTGTCCACGGAGATAGACAATCTCCTGACAAAGGGGGCGATTGAGGTCATCAAGAACATTAGGTCAGTGGGTTTCTATTCCCGCCTGTTCTTGGTGCCGAAGAAGGACGGCCGACTCCAACTGGTTCTCGATCTGAGTTTCCTGAACCAGTCTATCATTGCTCCCATGTTCAGCATGGAGACTTTCAGGTCGGTCCTCCGTTCAATTCACCAGGGAGATTTCGCTTCCAGCTTCGACCTGCGAGACGCTTACTTTCACATTCCGATTCTTTGGGCGTTACGGAAGTATCTCAGGTTTGTTTTTCTGGGGCGAGTTTACCAGTTCAAGGCCATGCCTTTCGGCCTCAACCGAGGGCCTTCACCAGACTGATGTCGCATGTGATAGCTTTCCATCGCACACAGTCCAGGGTGACTACTTCGGCATATCTGGACGATATACTCCAGGGGCATTCCAATGCTGCCTTACTGGAGTCGGATGTCGCCACTCTGTTGAGCTTGCTCACGTCGCTATGTTTCAGAGTCAACAAGGAGAATTCGGACCTGGTCCCTTCTCAGTCGTTTTATCATCTGGTGATGGCTTTCCGCACACAATTAAATTTGGTGGCGGTTCCCCAGGCCAAGGCTGTGATTCTCTCAGCTTTTGCTCCGACTCTGTCCCAGTCCACATCCGCGACGGCTCGGAGTTTTCTCCGGCTAATCGGTCTCTGCTGTTCAGTGACGGATCTCATTCCTCTAGGTCGGCTACGTGTCAGACCTCTCCAACACTTTCTGCTCAGTCGTTGGAGGCCGAATGTAGATTTTCTGGATCTGGTGCTCCAGTTTCCAGAATATCTTTATCCTCACCTTCTCCTCTGGGCGGATGTCCAGTGGCTTTCGCAGGGTGTTCCATTGGACTTACCCACGTCCGATCGCGTTCTGACGGCAGATGCCAGCGATCTCGGATGGGGTGCGACGTTGGATCCTCTAGGTCTTTCCTTTCATGGGATGTGGGACCAGGATCATGCAGCTCTACACATCAACCAGAAGGAGCTTCTTGCTCTTCTTCTGCGTTTCAGGCAGTGGATCCCTCACCTGTCGAATCGCCAGGTCCTTCTGTTGTCTGACCATTCGACGGTGGTTGCTTACATTCAGAACCAGGGTGGCACGCACTCTGTTCCAATGTACGAATTGGCTTGGGATCTTATACTGCTCGCTCAGGATGTCCACGCCGTGGGTGGGTGTTAGTCACATTCCCGGTCGCCTGAACGTCCTAGCCGACTCCCTGTCCCGTCGGGGCAGGGTCATTTCCACCAGGTGGATGCTCCACATGGCGGATTCCATTGATCTCTTTTGACTCGTTGGAACCATCCGGTGGACACTTTCGTGTCCCCGTGTCCAGATGCTCTGGCTTTCGCCGTGGACGCTCTGGCCCTCCTTTGGGATGGTCTTGTCGGCTACGCCTTCCTACCGGTTCTGATTCCGCCTCAGGTTCTCACCCAGATATGAACCTGCAGTCGTCGAATCCTTTCGATCACACTCGTCGCTTCGGTGGGTGTGGATCAATCTGCTCCGCTCTCTGTTAGCGGCGGTTCCGGAATGTCTCCCTCTACCTCGCGACTTTCTTGGCCAAAGTCGCCCGAGGAGGTTTTCAAGTTGACCCAACTTCATTGTGCCTTCGCACATGTCTTTTATCGGGTCCTGTCTCCTCCATAGTGGTTTTTTGAGACACGCAGTGGAGTTGCTTTTCTTCAAGGAGGCACTCACTCCACTGGTTTAGCCTCTGTGGCTAAGTGGAAGGTTCTTCTGTCGATGATGTACGATCACTCTGTTGCTTCTGTCACTCCTTCGATCACACCGCTTGCGGAGTTTCTGGTATATGTTTGTTTCTGGGGGTCTCCAGCAATGGGTACATGTCCATGCTTCGGAGATATTTTTTCCTATGTGATACTGCATTGTTTCGACACTCATCCTTGCCTCTCCAAGCTTGTTCAGCTCTTTTCCTTGAAAAGGCCTAGGACTTTGCAGTTTACTCCAAGATGGTCACTTTCTTGGGCGCTGCTCTGCTTGGGGGTGGGGGGCGTTCACGCCTTTATCCTGGATGAATATGCGTTTTCCCACATGCCAGATCTCTCCTGCATCCGTTTCTTGATGGACTTGTCTTGCTATTCGTGCAGCTTCCGCTCGTCTAGCTACTGGTGATTGTATTACCAATTGTTTTTTCTGCCACGAGGTGTGTGCATTGTCTTCCTCTTTTAATAACTCTGTCATGTTGTCGGATGACTGATGTTATAATGGCAGCCTTCTGGAGAAATGCTACATTCTCCTTTTATCTGCGACAGTTGCAGGAGCCGACAGAGAACCTTGGGGCCCTCTTTCTTCGGCTCAGGATGTTGTCTATCCAAGCTTTTCAGCTTTTTTCAGGGTCAGTTCCAGCTTTGTGCTGTTAGTGCCCTTTCTGTCTGTGCGTCGCACTTCACCATACGCCTCATCTTTCATTGGCTTTTCTAATGTTTGTGATGCTTTGGTTTGATAGGCCTAGGGATCTCTTCCTCTGTCCACGGTCCCAGTGCTATTGAGTTATGTGTGGGTTGGTTATGTGATTCCCTCCAGTCTTTTGTCTATTCAGCCTGTAGTAAACAATTGAGGTAGGTTGATAAGAAGTATAAATTTTATAGTAAATTTCCTTTCTTATTATACCTACCGAAATTGTTTACATGGAGGCCCTCCCGTCTTCTTATTCGGGAAGAATCCTTCCTCCCCGCTGATCACATAACTCCTGTGTTGTTCGGAATCAAAAGAATGACGAATTGACGCATTGCGCACTGTTACGGAAGTCGTGGATTTGTACTATGGAAGAGCGTCCCATACTGGGTGTGCGCCGATGGCACTCGGCCCAGTTTTGGCTTATTTTTTTGTGGTGTTTTTACACCACTTTTCTTTCCCAAATCTTGGGAAAGATTAAAATAGAGAGTATTTTATCCGAGTTAGGTTCTTCCACTGTAGTGCAAGCCTGTAGTAAACAATTTCGGTAGGTATAATAAGAAAGGAAATTTACTATAAAATTTATACTTCTTTATTATTCCAGCTTACCGCAGAAGCTGGCTGATTTACAGTAATCAGAATTTAATTTACGTGCCACTTATCCCCATCAACCTGGAAGATAACACACTTTTAATATTCACTTAATTAAGTTAAATAACAGACATCAAAGGGTTGATTTTATGTCAGTGAAGCACTATCAGTGCAGTATATTTTCAATTTAAAATAAACAGCTAACAACTGAATCGAGAATTTATTAAAAGCCGTCATTGGAACCACACATTTTAAAGTGAGGGTTTCTTTTCGGTAAACCCATATATGGGATTGTGTCACACGAGTCATGATGTTGCACTGCATTATCTAATTTTATCATGTGCCCCACACACTTCAACATGAGAAAAATTTAGTGGCTTCGTTCGTGTTAATAAATCCCACCTTGAATGGCCGATATTAAACTTATTATACCCAAATCTCTCGCAGTTAACACAGATTTCTAATATGGAGGAATTATCTGTCCAATATGAGAATAAAGAATGCCATTATATATTTAATGAGACGATTGAGCATGGCTGAAAAAAATATTGTGACAGTTTGCAGAATACAGTACAGTTTGGGCAATGAAGAGCATCCATATTCACATGATGGATAAAAACCAACTCAGTACACAGTTACCAAAATCTTGAATATAATATTCTGCCTTTTCTTTCTCAAACCATCACTTACCTGCTATCAGTAACATATGAGTGACATACCGATCGTTTGCCACTGGTTGTCACATGAAGGAGAAGAAAGTTCTTTACATATCATCCCTAACACTTTCACTGAAATTCAGACAATCGGCGAGGGCCGATGTTGAACCATCAAGTGCTGATGGTGAACCGATGGGTGCTAATGAGCCAAGTGCCGATGTTACACTGATTAATTATCTCATCTCTGTTGATATTTGGTACATGTATATAACATCTCTAGGGGGGGGGGGGTCAGATTCAAGTTTGTGCAAATCAAATCCCTGAGTTAATAATTGGGCTCCCTGAAGTTTTAACTCAGTGCAATGTGAGAAAATTTCTTTAAAAATTTTCTTCTTCAGATCAACCAGTCAGAGTCCTTTCATATTTGGTATACAGCATCGCTAGGGGGTGAAATTCAGGTTTGTTCAAATTGGGTCCCTGGGTTAGTAATTGGGCTCTCTTTTGGAGCCCAAAGTTTAACTTGGTGTAATGTGAGAAAATTTCTTTAAAAATCTTCTTCAGATGAGATCCACCAGTTAGAATCCATTCATATTTAACCTACAACATCTCTAGTGGAGTCAGATTCAAGTTTGTTCAAATCGGATCCCAGGGTTCATATTTGGTATACAACATCTCATTTGGATCAGATTCAAGTTTGTTCAAATCAGGCCTCTGGGTTAATATTTGGGTTCCCTTTGGTAGTCATTTATTTTGAATCAGTGCAATAAGAGGAAATTTCTTTAAAAATCTTCTTCAGATCCACCAGTCAGAATGCTTTCAAATTTAGTATCAAACAACTCTAATGAGATCAGATTCAAGTTTGTTCAAATCGTGTCCCTGGGTTAATATTTGGGTTCTTTATTGGAGACCAAAGTTTAACTTATTGCAATATGGGGAAATTTCTTTAAAAATCATCTTCTTCAGATTCACCAGTCAGAATCCTTTCATATTTGGTATACACCATCTCTTGGGAGGTCAGATTCAAGTTTGTTCAAAGCAAGTTCCTGGGTTAATATTAAGGATTAACTGATAAGGTAGTTGAAACCGTCATCTACTTGCTGATTAGTTGAGTGCACAATCAGCCGTTTTGAGTGCCGATGTCAGAAGTCACAACCAAAAAGAGTAGTAGATTCAAGAACATACAGAATAGGGTTAATTTTGCATTACAGTACGTTGATATGTCTTTTGATCTCAAGAGTGAGTCACTGTGTGTAACAAAATAAAAATGCGATGTCAGCAGAAACATGTTAACAGCACATCGTCTCTGATCCATGTGAAAATATGTGATTTACGCTCATACTATTTTTAAATTCCCCCTCCATTTAAATTTAGTTTCAAGATGAAATTGAATAAAATATATCAAAGGGCAATTAAATAACATACATTTATTTACTTGATTTAATTACTGATTTATATTCTAATTCGACTTTCAGATTAAAAACCAATGTGAATATACAGGTCAGAACAAAAGTAGGTCCTGTCTTGTACACAATAATTCAGACTGCTTTCGTTGTAGGGCGAAACTCAATGACCATAAAGGCTGTTCCACAAATGATAACCAATCCCAGAAGTCCATGTACAAAATGGCCATACACTATTTTTAGATTGTTAACATAAATAAGTAACATGCACAACAGATTGAAGTAAAACTTTGACTGTGAAAACAATTTGCTGAATGAGTGTATTTTGTGTTCATTTATTATTGTCTACTTTGTGTTGACAGTGAATAAAGAAGAATTGGGTAACTAGATTGTTTACAAATGAGCTGACATTGATATCAAATGATGAAACAGCAATTCATAGTACATAGTGCTGTCAGTGCAGGGACCAGTCTGGGGGAGAATTTTAGGGAGACTTCATGTCTCCCTCCAGAAAAAATAGGGAGACTGCAGAGTCAAGTAGGGAGACTTCATAGGCAAGTGGGGAAAATTAATAATATTTATGTCCCTTCATATTTTCAACTTGTGGTCCTTCATTAACATCTGATTAATCCAGGTCCAGTTATCTATGATGCATCTATGCCAGGTTAAAAAATCACAACGTAATTATTGACTGAAAATCACCCACTGCGACCCTCTCCTTCATGACCCCTTCCCTCTTCTTCGTGCCACCCCCCCCCCCCTCCAGAACCCTCCTGTGGTTTTCTTTCACCAAAGTCAACTAAGCTATTAATTTCCTAAGTCTCAAAGTGTGAACAGGATCAGATGTAAGAAGGTTGCTTGGAAGGTACTTTGTTAGTTAATAAACAATATACATTCTGGGGTCAAGTATTTTGTAAAATAAAAGTCGTTTCGCATCATTGTTATGGCATTCCGGTGTCATTCCACATCATTCCGGTGTTTAGGAGGACCCTTATTTCAAGATCCTTCATATGCACACTTGTACCCTGTACAAAGCTTTTCTTGTCATCACAAAAGCTTTTTTTCATGTGTTTCAATTCCATTCGTGTTTTTCTGGGAATAGATGACCCAACAGTTAACAGTCATCAGCAAAATGAAATAAAAGTACAGAGTTAGAAAATATGTCCGTTGTGTATACATTTTTGTCATCCTAAGCGAGGTGACCTACTTTCAAACTGGGTTATTTTGTTGAGTCGCGTTACTTCCTATTTTCGTTTTGACACTTGAAGCTCCAACTGAAATGAAACAAAATAGAAATAAAAATCCTCAAAAAGCAACAATGGACAATTGATTGTCGTGTGATTTCAAATAAATGATCGCTTATTTGACGAATGAAAATGCCCATTTATCACACTCAAGCACATTCGATTCTTGAAAATAACCGTTTTTATGTAAGCCTCAGATTACTCAGTTCAGCCTTTCCTCATTTTGGCCAATTTTTAGAGGGCGACTTGTAATCGCCTTGACATTTTTTCTAGGCGACTTTGGGCTTAGAAGGGCGACATAATCGCCCTAGTTGCCCTCATGGTTGGTCCCTGTGTCAGTGTATGTGTGACTTGTACAGGGAGTAGGATATTATGTTGAATAATCGACAAATCGTTTCAACACTACTGCCAATCATTGCGGCAACTTAAGCTAGTTACTGCTTGTATGGTGTCATTAATCAAATGTACATATGAGCAATTTTGATCCCATAGTGTTCCATGTGACCATCGGCATGAACCAATGTTCAAACACTTCTACCAATGACCAACTGATGACCTAAAATCGACTGATGTCAGATTCGCTTGCCGAACATTGGTTAATCACAAGTTAATATTTGGGATCTCTGTGGGAGCCCAAATTTTAACTGAGTGCAATACGAGGGAATTTAAAAATCTTCTTCTGATTCACCAGTCAGAATGCTTTCATATTTGGTATACAACATCTCCAGGTGGGTCAGATTCAACTTTGTTCAAATCGGGTCTCTGGGTTAATAAAGCCCAAATTTTAACTGGTGCAATATGAGGAAATTTCATTAAAAATCTTCTTCAGATCCACCAGTCAGAATCCTTTCATATTTGGTATACAACATGTCTAGGGGGGCCAGCTTTAAGTTTGTTCAAATTGAGGCCATGAGTTCATATTTGGACTTCCCGTGGGAGCCCAAATTTTAACTTAGTGCAATATGAGGAAATTTCTTTCATAATCTTCTTCTCCAGAACCATCTGTTAGAATCTTTTGATATTTGATATACAATATTTCTAGGAGTGTCAGATTCAAGTGTGTTCAAATTGAGTCCCTAGGTTAATAATTGGGTTCCCTATGGGAGCCTGAATTTTAACTTAGTGCAATATGAGGAAATTTCTTTAAAAATCTTCTTCTTCAGATCCACCAGCCAAAGTGTTTTCTTATTTGGTATACAACATCTCTAGGGGATAAGAATCGAGTTTATTCTAATCGGGTCCCTAGGTTACTATTTGGGCTGTCTATTGGAGCCCAAAGTGCAATATGAGGAAATTCCTTTAAAAATCTTGTTCTTCAGGTCCTCGGGTCAGAGCCCTTTTATATTTGGTATACAACATCTTTAGGGTGATCAGATTCAAGTTTGTTCAAATCAAGTCCCTGGGTTAATATTTGGGCTCCCTGTGGGAGCTTGAATTTTAATTTAGTGCAATATGAGGGAATTTCTTTAAAAATCTTCTTCAGATTCACCAGTCAGAATCCGTTATTTGGTATATGTCTCAAGGTGGGTCAGATTCAAGTTTGTTCAAATCGGGTCCAAGGGGTTAATATTTGAGCTGTCTATTGGAGCCCAAAGTTTAACATAGTGCAATATGATGAGATTTCTTTAAAAATCTTCTTCAGAACCACCAGTCAGCATTCTTTAATATTTGGTAAAAAATATCTCTGGGGGATCAGAATCAAGTTTGTTTAATTTGAGTTCCTGGCTTAATATTTGGGTTCGCTATGGGTAGTGACAGATTCGGTTCAAGTTTGTTCGAATCCATTCCTTAGTGTTTTAACTTAAAATTTGCCTTTTAAACTGCGATGACATAACAACCCTTGGAAGTTTGGCAGTGCTTTGTTTACAGGTGATAGAATTGGAAGCAGTTAGGAAGGCCTACGATAATAATCAACTGACATGGACACCAGAGTAATGAATAATTTCATGACTTCATTCCTCTATAGTTTTGATGAACCATTACTAACTGAATGTGACCCAAAATACTTCTTTGAGCCACTTTATCAGGTAAGCAATTAAGGCCCCTTGGGGCCTCTTGTTGCTATACTGACTGTCTGAAGTGCCATTTCATGGTTCTCCAGTCTGAAATATTGGTGCTTCAGAATATCAGCCAAGATTTGTCAAGAAACAACTGCAAAGCCACAGAATGAATGTATAGACATACACTACAGTCGCCGTAGACTGGTCATAATCCATCCATTTGCCAGGTAATAAAAATTGTCATCAGCAAAATTTGTATTGATGAAGCACCAGATTTTAGCCGGTGCTTAATTAATTAAATTTTTGATGATTGTTCCTATAATTAGTGTTTGGAATTGAATATTATTGCATCCATGGAAATATTGCCCACTCACTGAAAGTGACTACTCCGCAGCACAATTATTTTAACAAAAATGGACAAGAAAAACATGCTAAAGAACAAAGCAATCTATTTATTTTGCCCTCTAAATTGGGAAAATTGGGAACATTCCTGTACTTTTGGGAGCCGGTTACCAGTGTGAGTTTTGTGGAATTTAAAGGTCTGGTTTACTTTGAAGGAAACACTCAACAAAACACAAGAAATTTGTGATGTAAACAAGATATAAGACATAATTTTTTGTTTTGTAGTCAGATTAAAAATTCTATAAGAATTTCATGTTCTGTAAAGAAAGATAACAAACATTTAATTGGAATCTGTGCTTGTCACTGATTGCTGGCTCTCTCTGGGTACTCTGGCTTCCTTCAACCTTAAAAACTGTGCAACATGAGGTGATCCTAGCTGTCGAAATTGTCATTAAACTCCAGTAAAAAAATATCCCAATAAATAGGAGTAGACCTCTCATCAATACATTTGTGATGCCAGATTCTTTTGATTTATAAGAAATTCCCAAACCAACTAAACAGGTTAAGAGATAACTAGAAAACTGTTCGGGTTTTTTTTAAAAAATGAAGAGAAAACAGACTCAAAGAAGGCTAATACAAATGAACTCAGAAAACAAAATACCCACTTTTCCAGTGAAAGATATTCAGTCAACAAGTTTATTTAATTAAGAAGAATATGTTAATTTTTTAAATATTCTCGTGAGATATTAAGCATTTATGATTCAGATGTATCTTGTTTGAAATAGGTGACCGAGGCCAAATAGGTCTATAAATATCAGGAATTCAGTGGCTGTCAGAATAATTCTTTCCATAGATCACAAGTTAGATTTGTATTCATTTAAGGCCTAAAAAGTTAAAAATTTGTTTCTCATGCCCTTTCACACAGTCCTTTTGACTGCTGCATGCTCTCTTTTTATAACCAATGCAAACATAAAACAATAAAAATTGAATGGTTTATGTATGATATTTTAGCCAAGTTAATGAAATTGCTAAATTTGTTCCTTGAGTGGAACAAGGCTTTGCAATGCTTTAGCATTGCAAAGCCTTCTTGCACTCAAGGAATGAATTACACCACCACCCATGCTATTCTGTAGATTATGAGGCCTAAAATATGAAACAAACCAAGAATTTGAACTTTTGATTGCAAAGAAATAATTACAAAAATAAAATAAATAAAAAGGCCACCCGCATGCAATTTTACAAAAAATGGCCTGAGAAACAAGATCTACTTTGTGAGGCATAACAAAAGTTTACTCAACAACCTACATGCAGTTACCAGGTCAAATTTATACTGATGCTATGGTAAATGGTTTGGTGTTTAGGAGTAATGTGTAAATGACCAGTTTATTCAGTTTGGAAATCTTCATTTGGCTCCACAGAACAATTATACAATTTATGTTCAGGAGATTGAGGAATAACAATTTCTTTTTGAACAGTGTGAGGTAGGCATGGATAGTTTTTTTCCACACATTTGAAATTTAAAATTTTTGAAACAAATAACAAAAAAATCTTCAGGTGCATGGAAGGTGTTTTAGGGTGCCTCAGTTTTCGAAATCTGCATGCCTGTCAAGTTACTTTTTAGAAGTGTTAGCAAGGCTTATATTTCATCTAAATTTGGGAGATTCCATTTGGATATCCGAGAAAATGGTTGTGAGAATCTATACCAGCTATGAGTATTCCGGGAACCCATGAGGCCACCACTTCTGAACCCCTGATGCAAATGAAAAACACATGTTAACCCTTTACCCAGCACAACTTTTTAATTTTTAAAACATAAACTGTATTTGATAATATACTAATATTTAAAATAAATTACCAATAAAACCATGCAAACATGGATGTCATCAGAACTGGCTCATTGATCCTGGTTCCAATGACAATCATATTTGTACAATTGTATTGACAGAGTGTCAGGATATTTCAGGTCACGGCAGCCTTGTATTGGGTAATTTGATACCGATATGTTAGGTGAAGGGTTAAATTTACTCTATCGTTTTTACGCGAATCCTACCAGAGGTGGACCAGGAATCTACGTGGATTCTTGTTTGTTTTGTTGCACAAATCTTTGTGTGAATCGATTCTAGGGTCCTCGTCGAATTATAAGCCCTTGCTGGTACATGTACTTCAGTTAAACCTTTACCTAATGAATTGTGAATTTGGTGGCTCATTGATTAGAGCATTGAACTTTAAACCAAAAGATCGATGGTTCGATCCTGTCCAGTGGTAACTACATTGGACATGTGGGAGCATGGTGACACTGTGTACCAAAGTGTACTTGCCTTCAACTGCTACTTAGTCTGTTTGTGCTGAGTCTATTAAGTTGGAGAGTCTGACATTTGCTTGCTGCTACTCAGTGGGTCTCTGGATACCCCAGATGCCGCCACATGTTAAACTGTCTGACACACTGTGACTCTGGCTATTGAAAGTGTTGTTAAACCCCAATAAACAAACAAACCGAATGAATTGGCCATTTCCGCCTGTGTAACATACAAATTGAGCAGTTGAAAAAAGTTATCTTTGAAAAAAATTCAACAAAACCATATCATGTGACTCCTTATTGGAATGCCCCTGTCAAGCTCATTCCAATGAAGGGTCACATGATATGATATTTTTCCCTGAAATTTTGTGAAATGTTTTAACTGATATCGTGCTGGAAGCCACTATCAGGGCTTTAAAAAAAATGAGAGCATCAGAGCAAAAGCCAACATTTTCCTTGCCCATGTTTCATATTTAGGCAAATGCAAATAATGTTTTGTTTATATAAAGTTGTTATATTACAAATTATTGGAGAGGGCCTGAAATTAATCTAGCTATCTTCTAGTTAACCCTTTACTCAATGAATCGCCTGCATCCACCCGCATAATATGCAAATTCAGCAGCTGAAAAAATATTATTTTTCGAAACATTTCAACAAAACCATATCATGTGACCCCTCTTTGGAACGAGCTCGTCGAGCTCGTTCCAAAGAGGAGTCACATGATATGGTTTTGTTGAAATTTTTAAAAAAATTTTTTAAAAATGATATTTAAAATAATACATTTTGAAATCGTCTGCGTTGGGTAAAGGGTTAAAACCTATTTTTGACTGATATGGTAAGTAGTGTAGCCAGGTTGTGAGAACATCACTGTACTCCCAGTATGTGGTATAGTATATATTTTTCCCTTCTGTAATAGCTGTTATTTCTGTTTTCAGGAATTTCCAGGTTGTATGATTTCACAGAAAATCAACTGTATTTGATAAAAGTGTTCAATGAACCAGTAAGTGTTTCTTCTTGTTGATCCTTTGCCAAGATTCTGCTTGACTTTACTGGATGTTACAATTGAGTCCTTGATTTTCCTCTCCAATATATCAGTAATTTTAATTTTGTATTGTTTTTATTAGAATGATGTGTAAGAGGATGTGGTCTACATATCTCTTGATTCGAAGGAATAATCTGATCCTATTGCAGGGTTTCTGCTGGGCCTGTTTTCACTTGGGGAACTGGACCCATTCCCCTAACCAGTCATGGTTAGAAAAATGTTGAATTAAACGTGTTTGTGGATGCAGAATTAGCTATTTTTTGTAGTGATATCATAGCTCAAATAGTAAAATTTGTCCACAGGTAAATGTATTGTTATGACTATAATTATAACACGTATCATAACCCCCATGATTACATCTCTTTGAAATCTTTATATGTTTGAACTCCCGACTCATTTGTTCATGAGAGATGCAGCATATCGAGATATAAACAGTTGGCACCGAATGAAAGACAGCTTATATAAGCAGAATCTGGGACTAAATCCAATAGGGTTTTGTACCAGTGGATCTGTTGCCAAAGGAGTGGGCAGTTATTTAATTCTCCCCCCCCCCTCCCCCCCCCATCCCCATCATCAAACTGAAAGGCCATGTCAGGAGGATAAATTGTGTGCAGATTTCTCAACAGTGACCCACTTCATCTTGCAGCAGTAAAAATATCATGTCATACAGTTGACCACAACCATGGTAAATAGTACAGTGGTGCTTACTTAGTTGGATTTTTCTTAATTGAATAACCGTGTTAATTTAATACAATTTCCAAACACAAGCCATTTTACCATACTTTCAGTGCAAATTAAACCTGTTAATTGCAGTTAGGTTTTAGAGTCCAGTGCTGTTAATTGAATAAAAAACTCTTGTAATATGTTGAGAAATTACCCAACAATCACCAAATTCCCCTTGTTTAATGACCTGTTTGGCCACAGTAATCCAGTATTGGCATTTAAACTATCTTGTCTTGTTGGACAGAGCTTTATGAGCTTTGTCAAACAAGATATAATAGAATAAATGCTCAGATTATCTCTAGAATACAGGAAATTGTTTATTGAATAATTTTCCGTGGCAAATTGGCTATTCAATTAACAGGGTTTCTGTGTACTCCCTTCATCTTTCATCAGCTTTACAAAAACCCACTTGTGATTGAAACACGTAGATCCATTTAATACTGTAAAATGTTTGCCAGAACTTATTTCAATATTTCAACAAGGAATTTGTTTTTTGGGGGAAGGGCAAGTGTGTAATTCACTGCATTAGTAAGATGTGCTGTGATTTAAGATACAATTCCCCATGCTCTGTTTTACTGGTAAAATAGGACCCAGTCACCAATGCTTGGGAGGTGCAAACCCTCTCTAAAATGGGCAACGTGGCTTATTAACGCTCACCCCTGGTCTTGAGTTGATACTCATGTTGTGGTCATGATTAGCCATTGTGCAAAAATATGTAACCTTGAACACCAATAAATAAATAAATAAGGTACAATAAATGTGAATTGCAAACATTTGCTATGTTCAAAAGAGTTTTTTAACCTCAAAGTATCAACTTTATGTATAATACTTTCTTGATAGAAAACTGATAAGAAATTTAGTGGGACACTGATTTGTTAAACCAAACTTGTGAATATTATCTATGGGCCTCAGTGCTTCATATATCCTGTTGGAACATTCTGACCCTCTGTGTCCAGGTTGGCCTCCCAAGTTTGTCTGTGCTATCTCTCCCCCAACGTTCCATTGATAAACAGTGCTTGTTTCAATGTCCCTTATTGATGCAGAGAATACAAATTTTTGCTTCCAGTTCTGAATCTGTGTTTTCTACAGCATGTTTACTAGAAGTTATTTTGATATGGAAAAAAACCTTCGATTTTTGTGTCATGCCATACATGTAATGGATAATGGATAATAAGACAGAACAATAAGGGTCACTGGATGGAATACAGGGGACAGGAATCAATTACCCAAGTATCCGTTGTATATATTTCTGGAAAATATATCAAATAAAGTGGGGGAAGTATATTTGATAATTTTTGTTGTAAAATCAATTATTAACAGTTTTTTTTAATGATTGAAGCATTGATTACCAGTAGTTTGTATTCTGATTATAACATGTGCTTTTTTAGTGAATGCTGCATGTTCCCTATGATGATGCCGTTCAATCTTTACAAAATAATTTTAACCCTTTACCTAACATGAAAAACAAACAACACTTGCAAACAAAATTATTGAATAACTAATTTTTTTCAATTTTGGCATAAAAAACATAGTTTATAACCCCCCTCATTGGAACGCGCTTGTTCCAATAAGGGGGTCATAAGCTATGTTTTTGGTGCAAAAAATGAAATAAATAATGAAAATTGATTGGCAGTTTTTGTGAATAGTGCTTGCCGGTTTTGACTGTTATGTTAGGTAAATGGTTAATCTTATCTATATACTTACAGGAGGGAGGAACAAAAACAATTGTCCACAAATGTGAACTATCATTAGGAGGAGACTATGCTGGCGTATTTGTTCAGAGTAAGTTATAAATTATCTCTTGGAAAGCGATTCATTCATTGTTTTAATTCTCATGATGTTGGGGTCTTCTGCCATCATTGGCTCATCCAGGATTCTCATTGGTGTGGGTAGGTGGTGGTAGGGTAGCACATTTTTTCATCACGGAGAATGATGCAAAGCTACAGCTGAGCTGGCAGAGAAAGCAAGAAGAGGTACTCACTACCTCTTGTCAAAATGGCCTCTACGGCCTCCACAGGGAAAACTTTCGAAAATGGGAGGTCAGTAGCCCCCCTGTTGCTTCTTTGCACATCACTACCAAAATGTTCCTGCTGTTTTATATAACCTCATTCCAATTTTGAAAAAAGGGAAGCCAATTGGTAATCGCCCTTAGCACAGGATTCCTGTGCAGGAGATATAGCTATACACATAGGGTACAGTATTATTCACAATAGTACATGGACAGTGGATATTTACAGGTGCTATCAAAGATAATTCGGTGTCTTGGTGCTTGTTAACTGGTAGAGTGCTGGAAGCCCATATTTGGGCTTTATTCTGAAGTGCAGGTACCACAGCTTGAAGGCTCATATTAAGTGCATGTGCTTTGTATTATCTTTGAAGTGATATTATTTAGTCTGTAAGGGTTTGCCTTGTTACAATTTCATAAATTGTAACAAGGCAAAGACATGTGTACAAGATTTTTTGGCCAAAAATAATTTAGCACTCTACCAGTTAAAAATTCAAATACAAAAATGAGGGATGAATCCCCTTGATATGCCCACAATTCTCTCTCTCAATTTTCTTGTGTATGTGTGTTTTTGTTTTGTTGGAAGAAAACAGTTTGCAGAGGGTGATTTGGTACTTTGCCACCCATGTGGACACACATCACTTTATTTGCCAGACCAGTAGAAACTTGAGGCTCCAACAAGTTCAGATTAGCCTTTCATAGACTACTAGGTAGCCTGCCCAGTGGTTCCTACAGATTTACTTGTTGGATCCTCAAGGTTCTACAGGTCAAGCAAGTAAGTGTATATGCAGATGTCCACCAGGGAGTGCAATGGCTCAGTGGTTATGGCATTGGACTCCATACCGAAAGTTCAGTCCCTGCCAGGGGCAACTGAGTTGAGTTCTTGGGCAAGGTACTTCATCCCCATTGCTCACATGGCGGCATGGTGGCACTGTTTAGTAAGGTGTACTGCACATCGATGGTGCACTTGCCTTCAACCAATGCTAACCCTGCTTGTGCTGAATTGGTACATTGAGGAGTCTGACAGTTGCTTGCCACTGCTGGGTGGTTCTCCCCAGACACCCCAGATACTCCCCGACTTTCTCCAACTGTACAAATGTCTGACACAAGTTGACCCTGGCTGTTGAAAGTGCTGTTAACCCTTGTGGGCCTAATTCCGACCTTGAACAATTTTGTTTTGCAACAGAACAGGTGCCCCTACATGTAGTCTTAGGGTTAACTCACAAGTTGCACTCTAAGTACCTTAGTAGTTGTTTTAGGCAAGTCCTGGCTGCCTATAAAGACAGCCAAGACTTGCCAAAAACAGCAGCAAAGTCACAGGTTGTAGACTGTCACAATTTAGCAAAAATATCTAAAAATATCTCAAGCCCCTAAGGGTTAAAAAAAAATATGTCCACCACTCTTCTAGCCAAATACCAAATCACCATGTGATAACTGCGTTGGAAGTTAAACTCATAAGATCTTGAAGGGGTAAACTAAGAATACAGGGAAAGATATTGAAAATTAAGAAGTTGGAGTATTTTACTTTCACTTTTTGTTTAATTTGGTCTCAAATTCTGCTTTTTTAGTTCCCTACCGGCATCGCCGGAGGGGACTATAGGTTTGCACTCTGTCCATCCATCAGTCTGTCAGTCTGTCAGTCTGTCAGTCCATCAGTCTGTCAGTCACACTTTAGTTTTATGGACTCTTTTTGGAAATGCTTCAACCAAATGATTTCATGTTTGGTAACCTACAAAAGAACGATGACTTACAGATCAAGTTTGAGTTTCATGCTGATTGCATTATTCTTGTGTCAGTTATGGCCCTTGGAACTATGGAAAAGCGTCAAAATATCAGTTTTCCAGACTTTTTTTTGGAAACGCTTCAACGGAATGATTTCATTTTTGGTAAACTACTATAGAACGATGACTTACAGATCAAGTTTGAGTTTCATGCTGATTGCGTTATTCTTGTGTGAGTTATGACACTTGGAAATATGGAAAAGTGCCAAAATATCAGTTTTCTGGACTTTTTTTGGAAACGCTTCAATGAAATGATTTCATTTTTGGTAACCTACTATAGAATGATGACGTACAGATCAAGTTTGAGTTTCATGCTGATTGCATTATTCTTGTGTGAGTTATGGCCCTTGGAAAGTCTGTCAGTCTGTCAGTCATACTTCAGTTTTCCGAACTTTTTTTTTGGAAATGCTTCAACCGAATGATTTTATTTCCAGTAACCTACTATAGAATGATGACGTACAGATCAAGTTTGAGTTTCATGCTGATTGCATTATTCTTGTGTCAGTTATGGCCCTTGGAAATATGAGACTTTTTTTGGAAACGCTGCAACGGAATGATTTCATTTTTAGTAACCTACTATGGAACGATGACTTACAGATCAAGTTTCATTTGCACTCTGTCCATCCGTCAGTCAGTCTGTCAGTCACACTTTAGTTTTCCAGACTTTTTTTGGAAATGCTTCAACCGAATGATTTCATTCTTGGTAACCTACTATAGAACGATGACTTACAGATCGAGTTATGGCCCTTAGAAATATGGAAAAGTGACAAAATATCAGTTTTCCAGACTTTTTTGGAAACGCTTCAATGGAATGATTTCATTTTTGGTAGCCTACTTTAGAGCGATGACTTACAGATCAGGTTTGAGTTTCATGCTGATTGCATTATTCTTGTGTCAGTTATGGCCCTTAGAAATATGGAAAAGCACCAAAATATCAGTTTTGGGGACTTTTTTGGAAACGCTTCAACGGAATGATTTCATTTTTTTAGTAACCTACTATGGAACGATGACTTACAGATCAAGTTTGAGTTTCATGCTGATTGCGTTATTCTTGTGTGAGTTATGACCCTTGGGAATATGGAAAAGTACCAAAATATCAGTTTTCCGGACTTTTTTTGGAAACGCTTCAACGGAATGATTTCATTTTTGGTAACCTACTATAGAACGATGACTTACAGATCAAATTTGAGTTTCATGCTGATTGCATTATTCTTGTGTCAGTTATGGCCCTTGGAAATATGGAAAAGCTCCAAACTATCAGTTTTCCAGACTTTTTTTGGAAACGCTTCAATGGAATGATTTCATTTTTATTAGTAACCTACTATGGAACGATGACTTACAGATAAAGTTTCATTTTCACTCTGTCCATCCATCAATCTGTCTGTCAGTCAGTCTGTCAGTCACACTTTAGTTTTCTGGACTTTTTTTGGAAATGCTTCAACCAAATGATTTCATTCTTGGTAACCTATAGAACGATGACTTACAGATCAAGTTTGAGTTTCATGCTGATTGCGTTATTCTTGTGTGAGTTATGACCCTTGGAAATATGGAAAAGTGCCAAAATATCAGTTTTCCAGACTTTTTTGGAAACACTTCAACAGAATGATTTCATTTTTTGGTAACCTACTATAGAACGATGACATACAGATCAAGTTTCAGTTTCATGCTGATTGCATTATTCTTGTATGAGTTCTGGCCTTGGAAAGTCTGTCAGTCTGTCAGTCACACTTTAGTTTTCCGGACTTTTTTTTGGAAATGCTTCGAACTATTGATTTCATTTTTGGTAACCTACTATAGAACGAAGACTTACAGGTCAAGTTTGAGTTTCATGCTGATTGCATTATTCTTGTGTGAGTTATGGCCCTTGGAAATATGGAAAAGCACCAAAATATCAGTTTTCCGGACTCTTTTTTGGAAACGCTTCAACGGAATTCATGCTGATCACATCTAGGTTAAAACATTTGTATAATTATTAATGCTCATTAGTCCGGTAGGGGACATTGTTTTGCTTCAGCGATACGTGAGCTCTTGTTTAATTAACTCTCTGACACTGATGTCAAAACATTAAAATTTCAACCTCCAAATCTTTCCTGTAATGTAACTTGGAATTTAACCAGTTCAGTATTGTTTGACCGAGCTCAACAAGCTCTGTCAAACAAGATTGAATTGGTTAAATTCCTAATTGCAGTATGGGATAAATTGAATGCTTGAAATTTCGTAATTTTGGCATCAGTGTATAGGGAATTAAATAGTGAGACAGCATAATAGTTAGCATTTTTTTTTTTATTAGATTTTGACGTTAAGTGTTTACCTTATATGGCTAGGAGATGATACTGGAAGAATATTTTCTAAAATAACTAAAATCTTAATTTTTTGCCTCAAAACCATAGTTTATCACCCCTCATTGAAATGATCTTGATGAGATCAATTTCATTGAAGGGTCATAACCTACGTTTTGGAACACAAAAAATGAAAAACAAAAAAATGTAATTTGAATGTCAATCTTTGTTAATATTACATGGCATTATCTTAGGTAAAGGGCTAATACAATTTCTTGAAATTACTTTCTCAGTGATAAAAATATCCTATCAGGGATTCATTAATTGGTTCATTGCTGAAAGCCCTTATTTGGGCTTTTTAAAAAGTCAATGTGCTACCATAAAGACCTTGTATCAGGCCTCTCATTTTCAAAATTGAAGGAGGGCCATAACCACAGTCTTTAATTAGGCCTAGAAGGGCTATTTTTGACCTGACTTAACTGAGCTGAGTATGGCTGCTGAGGGCTATTCTTATACCGTATTATTAGTAACAGTTGTAATAGTATTGTATCATTCACGTGTGTACTATAACTTCCATCATGAATCATATAATACTATTATATCTGTACACTGTATTCAGACTGACATCTTGACATGTTCAGTATCAATTTTAAATGTGGAATTATACATTAAAATATTAATAACATTGAATTTCAAAGAAACATTGAGTTTTAACTCAATTTCCCTTTATAGCAATGACAGCCATTGTTTACATTCTACACATGTTGTTTGTATGTGCACAAAAATCAACTGATGTAATTGAGTAAAATTGGGAATGTGTTATACACTATCAAATAAGCATGCATTTACTCTGCTGTACTACATTACTCTCTTTGGTTGCACATTATAACTGTGTTTTCTCTCCACTGAAACAATAGCACTACCCCATTCTGTTGCCATGCAATATATGGTGAAGCGGCGATTATTGCCCACAGAATTTTCCATTCAGGCAGGTGATAGACAGGCCCATTGTATTTCCTGCATGATCAGAGTATTGAAATCCCACTTCATATTCAGCTGGAAGTAAACACATTTTTGTTTGCATAAGTTTGTTTTGTTGCATTTTATTTGAGAGAGCCTTTACAGTACTGCAATCGCATAAGTGGTTTTCTCAGTCAGATTGTGATCAGTTCATGACACACTTACACACAAGTGTGTCAAGATTTCATAAATAAAATATTGTGAAATCAAACCAAATCATCCCACCCCCCACCCCCCCTCCCCCCACCCCCAAACAAAAAAAGATAGTATCTCAGATTCAGTGTTCTCGCATTTCTTATCTGATTGATGAGATTCTACAGTGCTGTTGAGAAAAAGTAGAAAGATTATTTCAACTTTTGTATCATATAAAATTGCATCAAATAATTCTACATACTGCTCCTTGTGAAAAACAGCGAGAATGTCTCTTTTTCAAATTTCCAGTGTGACATAGAATCAAGAAAGGACACTGGCTTTATTTACAATGGCATGAACCCACGCTGGAAGTTTCCTTCAGTGCCAACTGCCTAGCGAAACTATCCTGAACTACGTGCACTACTTGCCCATTGACAGACCCTAAAAAGGGAACGAAAGTTAACCAAGGTTATACAAGACCAGCATCCTTTCTTGATTCTATGGCACACAGGAAATTTGAAAAAGAGACATGAACTTACGTAAAATATCAGACATAAACCATTTAATTTTTATTTTTTAAAGTTTGCATTGGTTATAAAAAGGGAGCATGCGGCAGCCAAAATGACCATGCAGGTGGGTCTGAGAAACAGATTTTTAACTTTTTTAGGCCTAATTAAAATAATAAATTTTGTTGTGTAAAAGAGTTAAAAAGTATCAATACCTGTTTGAAGACTTTAAATCATTGGATGTGCTCAAGTTCATGTAGAAAAACAATATGTTTTGTTCATATGGATTTATTTTGTTCCAGTATAATGGCAACTAATTATAACAAAACAAATTTTATATACAATTTCTAACTGCTAAATACTCTAGCATTCTGCCAGTTGAAAGTGGTGTATAAAAATATTTAGTTTTTAGCTCACCTGTGTTCAATCAGGATGAGCTATAATGATCACTCCCTGTACCTCCTCCACTGTCCATGGCACCATGGCCTGTAGGAGGAGACGGTGGAAAATTGCCACCATTCAGAATCTTTTGATATTTGATATACAACATCCTTATGGGAATCAGATTTAAGTATGTTTGAATCATATCCCTGTGTTTATATTTGGGTTCCATGCAGGAGACACACATTTTAATACTGTCGGTACTGGGAAAACAGAAGAGGTATAACACTACCAAAATTCTAAATTAATTTGGCTTTTCCTAAAAGGAAAAGACATTTGTTATTGTTAGGGAAAAAAAATTATTATTTTTTTTTTCTTCTTTCTTTCTTCTCACACTTTACAAGAGCGGAATTCTCGAGAATGCCCTTACAGATTTTGTTAAAACTTCTCAAGGTCATAGACGGCTATACTTTGTCTTGACAATAAGCTTTTGACTTTGGGCATTAACTTTTTTCTGCCAAAACCCACCCAAAATGCCCAAATATTTTTGTACGACAACCAATGGCTCCGACTAGCTGGTACTAACTCAAATTAATCCAGGGCCAAACAGAAATTTGCCCCCCAATCCCCAAAATGTGCATGCAAAACCTAAAAAATTAAGTCCTAGATGGTCCTCCATACTTTTGAGATCTGCGCATGCACAGTATCCAGGGAGATACCAAAATTGGCATGAACCATCATTCTTTGTTTGGCCCTAAAGTCAGCAACAATGAACTGACATCTGTGCTTTTAAATCTCCTTTTTTGAGGATGCCAGACACAAATCAATGGTAAAATTGGTGGATCCAAGGCTGGAAATGGATGATGGAAGTGAACAACAGTGGTTGGAAACGTTCAGGGCTGTAACTTTATAATAATTATAAAAATTATTTCATGTTTCCCAATTTCGGGACATATGCCTGACGTCATCATTTTTACAAATGATTTATCCACTGTTTCTTGAGTATTCCTTCCCTATCCTTCCATGAACCCTTCCTGTTAAACTCCTAAGCTTTTTGGCTAAATTTTATTGAAATTTTTATTAAATTTCTTGGGAGTTTTACGTGTATTGCAGAATAATTATTCTGTTTATCCCCATAGTTACGTCTTCACCCTTGGGGTGTTAGGTCATTTAGTCTTGCATCTTCTATCCGATGTATCGTTTTTTCTTCGTATGAAGATCTAGCTTTGCATCTGGTAGCGTCAAATTGGTTATTGACTTTGGGCCTTGTTGTGTGCCTGATGTCTTGTTTCCGGTTTTTCTTTTAACATTGTTTACATTGACAACGTCCTCCATATGTGTAGTATTTCATATTATATTGCTATATGATTGTTGTAGGATTCATTTATTATTATTCCGGTAGTGTAGCTAAAAAAAAATTGGATATTGTCCACACTTAGGCTCTATTGGGATGCCCTTGGGCTCGTAGGTTCCCTTTGAGAACTTAGGCTTTTCTTCAAAATTTTTTCAAAAAATATTTTTTTTTAAAATTTAATTTTGATTTCTATTATTCATGTATCTATATATATATATGAGTTGTAGTAGTGCTATCGTCTTTTGTCGATTCACTCCTGTGGATTTTTGTCCTACTTGTGTACAGTGGGACTACCATGTTGGAGACTGGTATCGCAGTAAGTTGTTGGCGGTGAGGTTCCTATGTGGAGCCTCTTCTGCGATATAATATATTTCAGTTTCTTTTTACAGAGGAACATGAACATGGTGATGATACTGTGACATCCGTCCAAGTGTGTTACCATCGTTATGCTTGGTTGAGCTAAAGAGGAAATAGAGCTAGCTGCAGGGTGCTCATATATAAGCAAGGGATCCTTGCAAGCAGCTAGCTCGACCAGTGAAGCGGTTACTCCATCCATGGAGCCATAACACTGGGTAAGTCTGTTGCGGTCGAGGGATGTGTGTAGATATGGGTAGAGCGAGCACCTTAACATAAAGGCTCACCCAGCTGTGATGGGAATAGGGAGGAAGTCGGCAAGTTTCTTTTTGGAAGGCTCGGCGAGGTCTAATAAGACCACGGGCGGGAGAGGCCCCTTTCTAACCCAACAACATTTGGGGCCAAATGTTGTTTTGAGAAACTTGCACGACCCTGAGCATATGTCCACCCGTCACTCGGGATGCTCAGTCTAGTCTGCAGCTGGGGTCGGCTTCAGTCAGGACTTCCTCCGCTACGTTACACAAGCCGGAACTAAGTTTTCTTTTCGGGAGGCTTGGCGAGGTCTGATGAGACCCCGAGAAGTCCCTCTCTAACCCAACAACATTTGGGGCCAACTGTTGTTTTGAGAAACTTGTACGAACAGAACATACATCCAACCACCGCTCGGGACGCTCCATCAAGTCTACAGCCGGGGTCGGCTTCAGTCACAGCTTCCTCCACTACGTTATTAAAGCACACACGACCGCAGTCTAGCTACTTGACTTCAGATATCCAGCCACTTGCATGAAGACAGAGCCATTCTTCGCCTGTGAAGTCGGACCATCCAGTAGCTAGTGCTCCGAGGCATCGATCAATTGGATGTTTGGAGAAGAGATATACCTCCGGATCTTCATCCCAGGAGCAGCAAGTGGCGCATAAGACGGAAGACCGCTGCTCCACAAGCCTCGGTAACTGACTGGTGGTCGCAGATTGCGCAACAAATCACAGCATCCCAGCATATGCAAGAGCAGTTTCCCACAGACTCTGGAGGGGAGCTGTCAGACGGTGTGGGTCGGCCCAGTCATCTGCAGATGCAGACGCCAGGGACCAGATGTCAAAGCTGATTCAGTCGAATGGTGAAAGGGACTAGGAAGAGGATTACCCTTCCCTTTCGGAACAGTTTATGAAGTTATTGACTTCATTCATCAGTAATGTCTTGAATCTGTTCAAACTGATCAGCTTGCTGCAACTACTATAGAGGATTAGCTACCTGACTTCGTATAGCCACAGTTGTCCGAAGACAGAGCATTCTTCACCTGTGAAGTCGACCATCCAGTAGGCATCGATCACAGGACGTTCAGAGAAGACATGAGCAGGCCAGGGATGAAGATCTATCCCTACCTGCATAATTTTATATGTGCTCAGAAGTACTTCCTCCGGATATTCGTCCCAGGGGCAGCGGCGAAGAACAGAAGACCACTGCTCCTCAAGTACAGGGACATTCGGAGAAGATATGAGCGGGCCGAGGATGAAGAAATGTCCCTACCTGCATCATTATATATATGTTCCAAAGTGCTACCCCCCAGATATTCGTCCCAGGGGCAGGGGCAAAGATACAGAAGACCACTGCTCCTCAAGCCTCGGTAACGCAAATGGTGTTGCTGATCGCGCAGCTAATCGCAGCATCCCAGCAAGTGCAAGAGCAACCTCCCACAGACTCCAGAGGTGAGCTGTAGGATGGTGCTGAGTTGGTCCAGTCATCTGTACACGCAAACGCAAGGGACCAGACGTCATAGCTGATTCAGTCGAATAATGAAAGGGACGAGGAAGAGAATTACCCTTCCCTTTCAGAACAGCATAGGGTAGCGATGGACTGCATTACTATCCTGCATCTGTTACACCTGATCAGCATGCTGCGTCTATTAGAGAGAAACCGCTGTCGTCTCTGGAAGCAGACTAGGTGCAGAGGAAAGAGGACGTTCTTTCCACTCTGACACTGTCTAGACAGGTGTCGCAGACCTTCGGCCGCGTTGACGATGCCATATTCTACCTCTCTAATGCTAGGAGGAAGGCAGTTTCTTATCAACATTTTCAATAAATATACCGTTCCTTGGACAACGTTCATTTATAATGGTTGGAGAAGATGTACAGAGAGCTCATCTGCATTTAAATGAGCAGGCCAGGGATGAAAAAATGTTCCTACCTGCATCATTTAATATACACTCTGAATTGATGGAATGTGTTGTCTCATCAAATAAGAGAATCTGGACGTGGTGTCCTACGCAGATCACCTTACCAGAGCTATGACGCAAGGTTTCAATGGGAAGGAATATGAGGACATTGTTCCTCGCTAAGAGTTATTTCCAGGGCAGTCATGTATGCCACGTTCAACTGCGCACTGACTGGAAAATTTGGAGTTGGTAAGACGTGATGCTGCCCTTGCGTCATCATCACTTTTAGATGACAAGGTGAAAAGCTCTCCCCGAGTCGCTCCGGCCACCGGAAATACACTATTTGACGACAATCTTGCGCTGCTATATAAACAGGCTACAAGAAGGCTTCCAGAGCACTGCTATTGAAGTAGGTGTCTCATCAACATACTTCAGCAGACTGGGAGAAGCAAGGCTGTTCTGCTTCTAAGAAAGCATCAAGAGAATGTCTCGCGAGGGAGATAACCCTCTTATATTTACTCCGGAGGTCTTCATTACAGCGATATGGGAAAGGGGCATACATCGTTTAATGGAAGGTATCCATGAGAGACTGGAAGTTAATCACAGAATTTCCTGTCAAAGAAAGTCTCTACAAGTAAAGGTAAAACTCTCTTATTGGAGGGAACTTTTGAGATCGACGAGTCGAGCTGCTTCGGGGGGAGAACGTAGTTTCTCCTTCCGTAAGCTTCATAAGTTGTACAGGTGATGGATATGACCTCTATTGTTTATCAGTGGATGAAAGGTTATCAACTTCACAAGGACTGGACGTTAATAATGGAAGTTCCTTCAAAGAGAGTCGCTCCTATTGGAGGTTAAGACTCTCTTATTAAGGGAACAATTGAGATCTTCAAGAATAGATTTCGGTAAATCCACTTGGCGGTAGGTTATCAGCCTCGCAATAAAGTGGATAATATTGCGGAAGATCAGTAGATAAGAATAGTCATGGCAGGCCAGCGGCTATCAGCCTGAGAAAATTCCACTTACAAGAAATACTTGTGGAACAATCTTCCAAGAGAGGCTTTCCATCTGGAGGTCCATGCTGCTATTGAAGAAAAGCATTAGATATCATCAAAATTATTCTCCAGTTTTTTAGAATCGCCTGTTTCTCATCCTGTATCAGGAAGGTTAGTGCATAGATAGGATGAGATATTCCTTGGCAGCAAGGCATTTATGTCATTGTGGATGACATGGTAGCCTTATGTACGGTTACAGTGGTCACTAATTACACCGAGATACCGGTCTTCACGGAGAAGACTTCTAGCTACGTTAGTTAGGCTCCGACCACTGTCTTTTGGGAATAAAGCCGAAAAGAAGTACTGTGCTTTTCGGTTTGTTTTTTCCCAGGTTTCATAGACTTAAGTCTTATTGTTTACACCATTGTAGTCTAACTAGAATTGTGAGCGAGATTTTTTCAGTATTATGCAGTGACATAACTGAATTAAAAATCTCTTGAGACTGCGGTCTACAATATTGGGAATGGGAATTTAGGGCTGTTTATTCAACGGTTTTTCATTCCCTTTCTTGTGCGATGATAGTTGTAAGTCTCCAGTCAGTGAGCCTTCAGGGTTGCAGCTTACACCAATATATCTGTCTTATCATCTTTATTGTCTTCACGTATAGGAAGACCTTTAGCTGCTTAGTTAGGCTGAATTTGTTGGCCTATAGGACATAATATCGTTTGTTAGAGGAGGTTATTCTCTTCCAAGCGGTATGGTTTGGTGTGAGTTATTATGAAAATACAGTGTATTTGTTATGACTAACACAAGAACAATTCAAGTAATGTGGGTGAGGGGGGTTCGATATGAAATTTTCATCGAATCCTCCCCCCCCTCCCCACCGACAATGTGTTAAGAGGCGATTACAGGACAGGACGTAGTTTCCTTCCTGCAAGCCTAGTATGCATTTAAGTTAATAAATGCCTTTCATGGCTTATTGATTGGCGGCTGGGTCGTGTTCTATGGTGACCTCATGGGCACATCCACTTTTTAGTTGATTTGTTTCCTGTGGTTGTTCATTATAAGTCATATACGAGCATATGATTCATTATCAATAAATTGCTAGCCTTTGTGTACCGGTTTGTCCTGACAAGTCAGTTAACTGGTATTCTGATTATTACATGCAAGATTCAAGGCTTGCGTACATAATATGTGTTTATTAGGCGGATGCTTTATTGTATGTTATGGACCTCAGAAAAAATAATGTATTTTGGGGCGGTCCATGATGAGTCTGTTAATCATAGCTCAATCCATTTCTAAATCCAGGTTATATAGTTTCAGTACCGGTACATATTTTACATGGAAATCGAATGGATATTTCTATGTATTCCGGTACATGTATATTCGTACGCCTGGGAGTATTATTTATTGGAATTAATTGTACACCTGAACGGGGTCACCTGTGGGTTGCCTTGGAAGCGTGTTTACTCTCCAGAGACCCGTTCATTGATATTCTTTTAGACAAGAGTATTTTGTATATATTTATCGCCGATTTTTGACCTATCTACGTATGCCAACTCTGGTATTCATTAAGAAGTGCGCAATTAATTACCGGGATCGCCACTATAGCCTCAGCTTCTGAAATGGCATTAAGCACCTATTTTATTAATAATGATTAATATTTAGGTGCCTGTTCGGCGAGTATATATTGTTAATTTGTACCGCTTTTACTGATTCCAGAGCACTCCCCTCTTTGTTTTTGAAGAAGATTCCTTCAAAAAAGGTGGGGGGGGTGGGGATTTCTTAAAATCTCCTCCGGCTTGATAATGTGTAACTATGAGTGAAGCTGTATTGTCTGTGGATTATATCGAATCCTGGATACAGCTTGTTTTATTATTGTATTTGGTGTGGTTTGTGGGGGTTAACCTCTCACTCTCGAATACACCATCCTAATTTATGGGGCTTAGTCTGAACTAGCCTTTAAAATTGGGAACTCGTTACACCCAATTAGCATAGTCATTCATGCTAAGAATAAGGAATTACTGGAATTTGACTCCTTATTTATGATATGTCTTCTCTATTATTGTATAGAGAGACATACATGTAATTCCTTTTAAATTTAATTTTCCTTTCACCTTAGATTGCAGGCTTAGGAACTATGTTGGTCTGCTAATTCTGAAGTCCTAGGCCCTCCGTCTTTTTATGATTTATCTAGTCTGGGCCATTGTTTTATAGTATAAAAATATGAAAAATTTAAAGTAATTTGTATATTTTTTATACTTACCAATGGCCCAGACGGGTATGGCCCTCCCATGAGTGGGCACTCATACCTCCCTGCTGAGTTATTATGTAGTAAGCTCATCTACAAAGAATGATGTTCATGCCATTTTCGGTCACTTTCTGATGGCTGCGCATGCGTGGAGGGTAAAAGTATGGAGGACCAGATAGGACTTTAATTTTCCGTTTTGCAAGCAAATTTTGGGGATTGGGGGGGGGGGGGGGGGGGGGGTTCAAAATTTGTGTTTGGCCCTTAATAACAGTTAGTTTGCACCAGCTAGCTAGTCTGGGCCATTGGTAAGTATAAAACATATACAATTTACTTTAAATTTTTCATTTTCTTCCTGTAAGCCTCCTATGCATTTAAGTACATACACATGCATTTCATGACTTCTCGATTGGTGGCTGGGTTGTGTTCTATGGTGACCTCATGGGCACATCCACTTTCTAGTTGGTTGGTTTCCTGTGGTTGTTCATCTATATGTCATATATGAGCATATGATTCATCGTCAATAAATTGCTAGTCTTGGGGTACCTGGGAGGCTGTCTCGTCAGTTAACTGGTATTCAGATGATTACATGCAGGATTTTAATGCTCACCTGCATAATAATCGTATTATTAGGCAGACGTATTATTGTATGTTATGGACCTTAGAAACTATGAATTATTTCGGGGCGGTCCATGGCGAGTCTGTTAATCATAGCTCGATCCATTTCTAGATCCAGATTTCTATTAATGGCGGTGGTACCCAATCGAATACATCTTGTCTTACACTCTCGTATATTCGCACCTTTCCAGGAACATAGATATCGGATAGAGCACGTCTGGGAGTGTTATTTACTGGAATTTATTGTCCACCTGAATGGGGTCGCCTGTGGGTTACCTTGGAAGTGTGTTTACTCTCCAGAGATTGTCCTTTGTGATTCTATTGGACTTGTGTGTGTTATATATTATATAATGTATGTTATATATTATATAACCGGTTTCGACCTATCTGCGTGTGCCGACTCCGGTATACGTTACAAGCGGCTGATATTAATTACCAGAATCGCCGCTATAGCCTTAGCTTCTGAAGTGGCATTAAGCACTAATTTATTAATAATAATTAATACCTGGGTGTCTATTCGACGAATATTTATATTGTTATTTGGTACCGCTTTTATTGATTCCAGAGCGCTCTCTTCCTCTTTTTGAAGATTCCTTCAAAAAGGTGGGGAGGGGGGGGGGGGTATTTTTGGCTTGTTAAGTATGTAACTATGAGTGAAGCTGTTTTGTTTGTAGATTATATCCTGGATACAGCTTGTGTTTATTATATATGGCATATGTTTGTGGAGGATAGCCTCTCATTCTCAAATATGATATCCTAATTTTTGGTGCTTAGTCTGGACTAGCCTTAAAAAATTGGGAACTCGTTACATCCAATTAGCATAGTCTTCATGCTAAGAATATGGAATTACTTGAATTTGGCTCCTTATTGATGATATGTCTTCTCTATTACTGTATAGAGAGACATACATGTAATTCCTTTTAAATTTATTTTCCTTTCACCTTGGATTACAGGCTATGGAACTATGTTGGTTTACAAATTCTGAAGTCCTAGGCCCTCCACCTTTTTACGATTCAGCTAAGTCTGGGCCGTTGGGTTATAGTATAAAAATATTATAAATTTAAAGTAATTTGTATATTTTTTATACTTACAATGGCCCAGACAGGTATGGTCCTCCCATGAGTGGGCACTCATACCTCCCCGCTGAGTTATTATGTCGTACTCTTTTCTACAAAGAATGATGTTGGTGCTAAGTTCGGTCACTTCCTGGCGACTGCGCATGTGCGGAGAGTAAAAGTATGGAGGACCAGATAGGACTTTTAATTTTCGGTTTTGCAAGCAAATTTTGGGGAATGGGGGGGTTCAAAATTTGTGTTTGCCCTTGATAACTTTGAGTTAGCACCAGCTAGCTAGTCTGGGCCATTGGTAAGTATAAAAAATATACAAATTACTTTAAATTTATAATTTTTCATTGACCAATATCTCCTGGTCTGAATGGGCTAATGACCTGAAATTTTCCCAGATTTGTCATAAATACACTTTTCCATAAAGAACTGGTAACAAAAGTTTACCAAAATTATATTATTTGCCAAAATGTTCCAAATTACCAAAAATAGGCCTGAAAATTGAACACTTTGGCCTACAATCTCGGCACTGTGAATTAGCAGAACATCAGTAATGGACTGAATAGTAAGAATGTAATGTTTCATTATCATAAATGCAAAAGAAATTTCGATTTTATCCACAATGTGGAAAAAAAACACCCAAATTTTCATTGACCAATATCTCCTGATCCGAAAGGGCTAATGACCTGAAATTTTTCACAGATTTGTCATAAATACTCTTTTCCATAAAGAAGTGGTAACAAAAGTTTACCAAAATTATTTTTTCTGCCAACATTTTTCTAAACATCAAAAATAGGTCTGAAAATCTGACGTTTTGGCCTACAATCTCAGCACTGTGAATTAGCAGAACACCAGTAATGGACTGAATAATAAGAATGTAATGTATCATTTTCATAAATGCAAAAGAAATTTCATTTTTATCCACAATGAGTGCAAAATGGCTGCGAAGCATGATATCTTTTAAAATCCTAGATATCATAACTGACAAATGATGGGTTAACATTTGTGACATCACTGTTCTCTGTGATCCATGATCTTAGTAGAATGACATAAATCCAAAGATGCTGGGCAAGCAACTGTCAGACTCTCCATTGTACCAACTCCACACAAGCAGGGTTAGCATTAGTTAAAGACAGGTGCACCATCAACGTGCAGTATTCCTTAGTACACAGCACCACCTTGCACACACGTGGGCAATCAGGATTAAGTGCCTTGCCCAAGGACACAATGTGGTTGCCACAGGTGAAATTCGATTCCTCTCCCCCCTCAAAAAAAAATTCGGTTTTGAATCCCCCCCCCCCCTCCCCTGCTCCCATGTTAACCCATCAGGGAAGAAATTTAAAATAAGGACAAATGGAAATGGGGCATGGGCCTGGGGAGGGGGTGAAGTCAAGATTTAACATTAAAGCTGGGGAGGGGTCAAGACTCAAGATGACAGCAGAAGCAGTGGCGTGGGAACCAGGGTGTAAGAAGGTATTACTCCTACTATCGCCCAACATCCGCTTGATTTTACGCTCAACAAGCAACCATCGTCGCTAACAACGACACTTCAAGCTTGTGCAACAGTCATCACATCATGATCGTACAATATACTGTACTAACTGGTGGCGCCAGTGATGTTTAATAATAATGATATCCCAAACTCAGGTTTAGGGTAATAGGAAAATAAAGTTTTTTGTTAAGCTTTCCGGGAGGACGTTTAAGCTGGAACCCCAAATCAGCCCAGTGCAGCTTTAGACAGAGCTGAGCATGCACCCCTTCACTTTAGAAAGCTAACCAACTTTTTCTCTTACTAAGAAAGTTCTTAGCACATGAAGACTGCGCACTAGTTTCGATCTGTTGAGTGTTCTTATAAAAGACAGCCTTACTGTACCTGATGGAATTTCATACAGCAACGGTGTTCATAAGTGTGAATTGTCATATCAGAAGGAATTAAAGGAAAAGTAATGGTAATGCATTGTAAAAAATTCCTTTACTTATCAAATGCGATTTCCTTTGCTGAACTGGAACTTGCTCCACATTTATACTATCCGATATATTTATTTCTATAGGTAATTTTACAAGCTTGAACTCCAAAATTGGTTTGAAATTCACAGTTGAAGTCCGGTGGAAGTTTAGGGCTACAATGAACTAAATGAGCGACTTTTACTGATAAAATTTTTAGGGTCAGCATAATTGTTTTTCTGCATTAAAATGAGGGATTCAAGCGATTTTATGGATGGGTTGGATGGAATTTTCATTTGTTAACCCTTCAACCGGGGCAATATTCGTATGTGCACCTACATGTTCAGAGATATGAGGGCTGAAATTTTGTATAACTTCTTCAAAGGGCTTAATGTTTTTATATGCTAGGAAAAGCCTGTGATTCTACAGAATCACTCGTCTAGTTTTTAGTGATATTTTATCTCTCATTTAAAAAGAAACACCAAAATACTTTTATATCTTTTTGTTATTCATTATTTTATTTCTATATTTGTAAAATCAACCTAAGGTTCATTGGCTGAACATTAACTCTCCATCTCCAGATTTTTGTTCTGGTTTGAAAACCAGAAAACTCCTCTTCTTTGGTGCTTTAGTGGTAATCCACTCTCTGAATACTGTATGGCTGTGGCTATATTGTCAAAAATAACATGCTTTTAACTGGTGCTGAATTATTTTGGGTTGTCAAAATTCGTTCATGTGTCTTTGTTCACAAAGCAAATCCACACACATGAAATAATTTCACTTAAAAACTTCTAGGAAGTCAGTCCACAGAACAGAAAACATTTAACCCTTTACCCAATGAATCGGCCACATCCGCCCACGTAATATGCAAATTCAGCAGCTGAAAAAATACTATATTTTTATACTGTACCAATGACCCAGACATAGCTGGTGCTAACTCTTAAAAATCTAGGGCCAAACACAAATTTTGCCCCCCAATCCCCAAAATTTGCATCTAAAACCAAAAGAAATCATGTCCTGAAGGACCTCCATACTTTGCCCTTACTGCGCATGCGCAGTGTCAAGGACGTTCCGAAATTGGCGCCAATTATCATTCTTTGTTTTGCCCTTCATCAGTTAACATCTCACTGATCTTTGTGCTTGTAAATCTCAGTTTAAATGATGCCAGACACATAAATATTGGAGAAATGGTGATTCTAAGGAGGATATAGAAGGAGGAGAGGAAAAAGGAGTGACAGAAAATATTCAGGGCAGTAACTTTAATTTTGTAATGAAATTATGTTAAGTTGCCTATTTTCGAGGCATGGGCCTGTTGTTGTCATTCTTGCTATGAAGTTGCACTGCTTATTCAGTGTTTCCTCTCCCCTTATCCTGTAAGTCCCCCCTTGCTATTCTCCCATGCTTTTGGCATATTTTTGAGTAAGATTACTACTAAAATTTCTTGGGAGAATTAGCATGGTTACAGAATGAATTCTGTTATTTTCCCCATGTTTACGTGCTCACCCATGGGTGTTTAGACGTTGTGTTCTGCATCTACCATCTGATGTTCTGCAGATTCTTCCCTGGAAGTCTCTGTTTTGCATCAGATAGTGTGTATTGTTGATAACTGATTTCGGGCCAGTATTGTCAGTGCCTGGAGTCATGTTTTCTGGTGTTTATACACTTCTTGTTTACATTGGCAACAGTCTCTTTTGAGGGGGGCTTTTTGCCTTTGGAGTAGTTTATCTCATTACAAGATACATTATTATTATCCATAAGTGTTGCATTAATTATTTAAAATAATTTTAAAATTTTTGACCACACTTAGCCTTGGGATCCATTGGGGTTCAACGTTACTTTTCAGAAACTTGGGCTTCGCTGAAAAAATATTTTTCAAAAATTATTTTGGATTTCAATTGTTTTTTCAATGTTAATGGATCATGTTATTATGTATCTTTGTTTTTAGGGGTTTGTGCGAGTACTAGGACTTGTTGTCTTTTCACAATGAAAAGATATTGTTCAAATTGTAATAGGAAGAAATCTTCCTCTGACTTTCATGATCATTGTATTAATTGTAGTCAGTGTACTCGCACTAACTCCTGTTCAATATGTGAATATTGGGATGACAAACATTGGAAACGTGTGTCACGGTATGTTGTTAGTGGAGAAAGGGCTATACCAGTCCTTTCTCCGCAGGGTCTCTCTAGTCTATCAGTTTCTATTTCAGAGGAACAAGAACAGGGTGATGTTTCCATGTTATCTTCCAAAAGTGCGCTTCCGTCGTCACAATTGAATGCAGAGCTAGCGGCAAAAGTGCTCATGGAGGTACGACAGTTGCCTAAGAGGTCCCGAGTAGGATCGACGGCGCTGTCGTCCGCTAGCTCGCCCGGTGTAGCGTCCATTCACCGAATGGTTCGGCAGCCGGGTTCGTCCGTTGCGGTCCAGGAGGAAATGTTGGGTGATGCAAGCACTATAAACATACAAGGTGCACACCCAGTGACGGCGGATAATAGGAGAGATTGGAGGAAGCCTTCTAGTCCGGTTCCTAGCTCGTCCAGGTCCAGCCGGGCCGCGAGCGAGAGAGGCCCCTCTCTCGTACAACAACATCTGGGACCAGATGTGGTACAAAATGTGTCGCAAGCGGAGCACACGTTCGTCGCTCGGGACGCTCCATTGTATAGGCAGTCCGCTGAGACTGCTCAGGCTTCCTCATCCTCTCACCAGCGCACACGACCGCACCTTGGCTACGTGACCGCGGATATTCTACCAGCTTCGCCGATCAGGGATTCATCGTCGACCAGGTCACGCCATCCGGAAGCCAGGGACACGAGGCCGGTAGACTCCGGATGTTCGCATAGGAAGAGTATGCGGGAGTCAGTTGATGCGGAGCTTCCCGCGGCTAAGCAGTGAAAGACTGCTACTCCGCAGGCCTCGATGACGGACGTGCTAGCTCAGATAACACAAATTATCGCAGCATCCCAGCAATCGACAGAATCGGTGTCGGATCGGGAATTATCCGACGGCGCTGGGTCGGTAAGCTCCGCCGAAGCATCGGGTGCGGACGACCGGGAGCATCATGAGGTCCGACCGGATGGCGAAAGGGATACGGATGACTTGGAGTTATCCCTTTTGGAACAACATAAAGCTGCCGTGGATTTCATCCGGCACTTCCTTCCTCAAGTTGTTCCGTCGGGCCAGACTGCTGCGGTACCGGATAAGAGACTGATAGCGTCATTGGACACTGAATTCTTCGAGTGGTTCAGAGACATCGTCCCTGAGTTTCCGTCTCAGTCCAATAATGTCACAAGAACATTTGAATTATTGAACGACGCTATCTTCAAGCTTGCTTCCAAAACAGGCAAAGCTGGTTTCTTGTCCGCCAATGCTCTTAACCTGCCTTTTATTAATGCAAGGAATAAATTCGATATGGCAGGACAGGGTATTCCGAGAGTTCCTCTGCGTCTTGACGACGAGGCGGAAGACTTAGAATTGTCATTACCGTCGTCTACGTCCATTCTAACCGCGGTGTTGGATACGACAATTACGTCTAACAGGGCCAGTTTAGACGCTTTATCTTACGCAGACCACCTTACAAAGGCGTTATCACTGTGTCTTCAAGGGAAAGAATTCCAGGATATACAATCCTCTTTAAGACTTCTTTCAAGGGCAGTAGCTTATTCCACGTATAACTCCGCCCTTTCAGTGGCAAACCTGGAGTTGGTTTGACGTGATGCAGCCCTAGCTACATCCACACGCGTGGATAGTAAAGTGAAGAACTCTCTCAGAGTCGCTTCGGTCTCCGGAGAACTTCTCTTCGACGGCAAGCTTTCTGCAATCTACGATAAAATTACTAAGAAAGCTTCGGATTCTCTGCTGTTTAAATCCGCTTCCAAAAAGTCGGATACGGCAGATAAGAGTAAGACAGGCACTTCTGGGACTAATGCGCCTAAGAGAGGTTCCTATAGAGGTTCCGGTGCGTCCTCTTGGTCTTATTCAAGAGACCGTCAAGGCAGCGACTCACGTGCGGGACGTCCTTCGGGCCGGGACAACCGGTCAGACGCCCCAAGGTCGACAGGATGAGGTGCGGGTCGTGGAGGTCATGGTTTCTCCTCCCGCAGGTCCAGGAGGTGATGGTTTCAACCTCTATCGTGTTCCGGTTGGCGGAAGGTTGTCGAGTTTTTCAGAAGAGTGGGCGTCGATTACGGACGACCCTTGGGTGAGAGGGGTGATTTTGGAAGGTCTAAGAATATCCTTCAAACGAAAGCCTCCATTAACTCGAAGTCCAAAATGGACTCAACTTCCGTCAGATCCGCAGAAAAGAGACGCCCTGTTATCGGAGGTGCAGTCTCTTTTAATGAAGAACGCGGTAGAGGTCGTAGAAGACCAGGAAACACCGGGATTCTACAGCCATCTGTTTCTGGTTCCGAAACCAGACGGCTCGTTCCGTCCAGTCATAGATTTGAGCTTGATAAACAAGCTGATCGTCGCTCCGAAGTTCTATATGGAGACGATTCGATCGGTCAGAGCGAGTATTCGGGTGAACGATTATGCTACAAGCATAGATCTCAAAGATGCGTACTTTCATGTCATGGTACATCTGACATTCAGAAAGTATCTATGCTTCGCAGTCCTAGGAGTGGTGTATCAATTCCGGGCAATGTGCTTCGGATTGAACCTAGCACCCTGGGCTTTCACTCGGGTAATGAACTCGGTAATGATGTATTTCCGAGCTCATTCGTCTGCGGTAATGTCGGCCTACCTGGACGACATTCTTCAGAGGTACGGCAACGAGTTAACGCTTCAGAACGATGTGCAGAATCTGCTTCTATTGCTCCGACGTCTCGGTTTTGTTATAAACGAGGAGAAGTCGGATCTGGTCCCGTCCAAGTCATTCACTCATCTGGGAATGAGCTTCGAGACGCACAACAATCTCGTTCGTCTGTCGTTAACCAGAGCGAAATTAGTCAGTTGTTACGCTCGCTATTGTCTTCATGCAGGCAAAGTCACAGCGAGGGAGTTCATGAGACTGATAGGTCTGTGCGGAGCCGCTGCGGATCTCATTCCGATGGGGCGGTTACGCACTCGTCCTCCCCAAATTTTCTTGACTCAGAATTGGAGTGTGAAGATTCATTCACTCGACATAGACGTTCTCTTGTCAGATCAAGTGAAACAAGAGATTCAGACTTGGGCAAACATTCAGTGGTTAACTCAGGGAGTTCCGCTGCAGTTGCCGGATCCGAGTTTTACGATTATGACAGATGCCAGTCAAACAGGTTGGGGTGCATCATTGATCCCAACGGATTCGAGATGCCAGGGTCTTTGGGATCCACAGTTCCTAAGCAAGCACATAAACATCAAGGAAATGATGTCAATTTGGCTTGCGTTACGTCATTGGATGCACATTATTCACAAAGCTCATGTCCAAATCCTGTCCGACAATACGACAGTAGTGGCGTATATACGGAACCAGGGAGGCACTCATTCCATTCCGTTATTCAATTTAACGGAAAGAATCCTTCTGTTTGCTCTAGAACATCAAGTTCTACTTTCGGTCCGTCATATACCGGGTCGTCTGAATGTACTAGCAGACTCCCTTTCACGGAAGGATCGCTTGTTGCCGTCGGAGTGGACTCTCAACAAACAAGTATTCAATCAGATTTGCTACCAATGGGAACGGCCAATGATAGACTTATTTGCGACACATCTCAACAATCAGTTGCAGACGTATGTGTCACCGTGTCCGGATCCAAGAGCATTTGCAGTAGACGCCAGGGACCAGCCGTGAGGGCGACTAGGGCGATTAAGTCGCCCTTCTAAGCCCAAAGTCGCCTAGAAAAATAGTCGGGGCGATTACAAGTCGCCCTCTAAAAATTGGCCAAAATGAGAAAAGGCTGAAGTGAGTGATGCGAGGTTGCTCGAGTGTGATAAATGGGCATTTTAATTCGTCAAATAAACGTCCATTTATTTGAAATCACACGACAAGCAATTGTCCATTGTCGCTTTTGGCGGATTTTTTTATTTCTATTTTGTTGCGTTCCAGTCGGAGCTTCAAGTGTCGAAACGAAAATAGGTGACTTACGCGACTCAACAAAACAACCCAGTTTGAAAGTAGGTTACGTCGCTTAGAATGCCGAAAATGTATACACAACGGACGTATTTTATAACACATTATTTTCATTTCGATTTGCTGACGACTGTTAACTGTTGGGCTGTCTATTCCCAGAAAAACACGAATGGAATTGAAACACATGAAAAAAAGCTTTAGTGATGTCAAGAAAAGCTTTGTACAGGACACAAGTGTGCATGTGGACGATCTTGAAAAAGGGTCCTCCTAAACATCGGAATGACATGAAATGACGCGGAATGACACCGGAATGCCATAAAAATGATGCGGAATGACATTTCTTTTACAAAATACTCGACCCCAGAATGTATTTTGTTTATTAACTAACAAAGTACCTCCCAAGCAACCTTCTTACATCTGGTCCTGTTCACACTTTCAGACTTAGGAAATTATTTATTATATAATATTAGCTTAGTAGACTTTGTTGAAAGGCAACCACAGGAGGGTGATGGGGGATTGGCATGAAGAAGAGGTGAGGGGTCATGAAAGAGAAGGTAGCAGTGGGGGATTTTCAGTCAATAATTACATTGTGATTTTTTAACCTGGCACAGATGCATCCTAGACAACTGGACTTGGATTATTTGTACGTTAATGGAGGACCATAAATTGAAAATATGAAGGGGCGGTGGGGGTGGTACATGAATATTCTTAATATTTTTATACTGTACCAATGACCCAGACATAGCTGGTGCTAACTCTTAAAATATAGGGCCAAACACAAATTTTTCCCCCCAATCCCCAAAATTTGCATCTAAAACTAAAGAAAACATGTCCTGAAAAGGCCCTCCACACTTCGCCCCTACTGCGCATGCGCAGTGTCAAGGACGTTCCGAAATTGGCGCCATTAATCATTCTAAGTTTGGCCCTTCATCAGTTAACATCTGACTGATCTTTGTGCTTATAAATCTCAGTTTAAATGATGCCAGACACATAAATATTAGTGAAATGGTGATTCTAAGGAGGATAGAGAAGGAGGAGAGGAAAAGAATGTGTGACAGAATATTATCAGGGCTGTAACTTAAAATTTTTTAATGAAATTATGTTAAGTTACCTATTTTCAAGGCAGCAGCCATTTTGTTGTCATTCTGATTATTTAGTTACACTGTTTTTTTAAGTGTTTTCCTCTCTCCCTGTCCTTTAAGTTCCCCCTTGCTATTCTCCCATGCTTTTGGCATAGTTTCTGTAATTATTATTACTAAAATTTCTTGGGAGTTTTAGCTGAATAACAGAATTCTGTTCTTTCCCCATGTTTACGTCTTCACCTACGCGTGGTTAGGCGTTGTGTTCTGCATCTACCATCTGATGTTCTGCAGTTTCTTCCCTGGAAGTCTCTGTTTTGCATCAGATAGTGTATTTTTGGTAACTGATTTCGGGCCTGGGTGCCTGGAGTCTTATTTTAGTGTTTTACACTCATTGTTTACATTTACAACAGCCCTCTGTGTGAGGGGGGGATTTCTAAAGAATAATATCTTTATGTTATTTTAATCATAACTAGATACATTATTATTGTTCGTAAGTGTTGAATAAATTGTTTAAAATATTTTTAAAATTTTTGTCCACACTTAGGCTTGGGATCCATTGGGGCTCAACGTTACTTTTCAGAAACTTGGGCTGTTCTGAAAAAATATTTTTTCAAAAATTTTTGATTTCAATTATTTTTTCTATATTAATGGATCATATTTTTATTATGTATTTTGATTGCCAGGGGTTAGTGCGAGTACCAGGACTTGTTTTCTTTTCACATTGAAAGGATATTGATCAATTGTTTTAAGAGGAAGTCTTCCTCTGACTTTATTATCATTCTATATGTGGTCAGTGTACTCGCATTAACTCCTGTTCTGTATCGTATGATTTCGATGACAATATGGGAAGCGTATGTCACGGTATGTTGTTGGGGATTTGGACACTCCGGTCCTTTCCCCGCAGGGTCACTCTACTTTATCAATTTCTATTTCAGACGATCAAGATTAGGGTGATGTATCTGTGATGTCTTCCAACAGTGTGCCTCCGTCGTCACAATTAATGAAGGGCTAGCGGAAAAGTGCTCATGTAAATACGCCAATTGCCTAAGAGGACCCTAGTAGGTTCGACGGCCTTTGACGTCCGCTAGCTCGCCCGGTGTAGCGTCCATTCACCGAATGGTTCGGCAGCCGGGTTCGTCCGTTGCGGTCTAGAAGGAATTTTGGGGTGATGCGAGCACTATAAATTAACTTAATGCACACCCAGTGAAGGCGGATCGGAGGGAGAACGCAGGAAGCCTTTTAGTCCGGTTCATAGCTCGTTCCGGTCTATCCGGACGGCAAGCGAGAGAGGCCCCTCTCTCGTTCAACAACATCTGGCCCCAGATGTTGTGGTACAAAATGTGTCGCAAGCGGAGCATACGTCCGTCGCTCGGGACGCTCCGTTGTATAGGCAGTCCGCTGAGACTGCTAAGGCTTCCTCTTCTCGTCAGCGCACACGATATATTACCAGCTTCGCCGATCAAGGATTCTTCGGCGACCAGGTCACACCATCCGGTAGCCAGGGACACGAGGCCTGCAGACTCCGGACGTTCGCATAGGAAGTGTGCGGGAGTCAACGTACACGGAGCTTCCGGTGGCAATGCATCGTAAGACCGCTACTGCACAGGCCTCGGGAACGGACGTGCTTTCCTTAATAGCACAGTTTATCGCAGCATCCCAGCATCAACTGAATCTGTCGCATATATTTTATCCGACGATGCTGGGTCGGGACGCTCCGCGGAAGCGGGTACGGACGTCCGAAAGTTTCATCCGGTCCGACGGGATACCGAAAGGGATTCGGAGGATTTCGAGCTTTCCCTTTCGGAACTACATATGCTGTTGTGTTTGTCATCTGACTTGGTCTTCTACAGCTTCTTTCGTCGGACCAGGATGCTGCGATGCCGGATAAGAAACTGATAGCGTCGGTGGACTTAGAAATTTTTGGTTCGGTTCAGGGACATCGTCCCTCAGTTCCGACATAGTCCAATAATGTCACACAAACTTTCGAATTATTGAACGACGCTATATATATTATTATTTTATGCTTGCTATCCAAGCATTTCTGGTTTCTTGTTCGAAGAGTTATGGAGATGTCTTTCAAAAGTGTGCCTCTGTCGTCATAATTAATGAAGAGTTAGCGGCAATAAGTGCTCATGGAATATGTCTATCGCCTACGGAGTGACATTCGCTAGCTCACCCGGGTAGCGTACATTCATCGAATGGTTCGGCTGCCGGGTTCGTCCGTTGCGGTCTAGGAAGGAGATTTGGGTGATGCGAGCACTTTAATTACTTTAGTACTCACCCAGTGACGGCAGATTGAGGACAGATCGGAGGAAGCCTGTTAGTCCGGTTCCTGGCTTGTCCAGGTCCGTCCGGGCTGTGAGCGAGAGAGGTCCCTCTCTCGCCCAACAACATAGGGGACCGCATGTTGTGGTTCAGATATTTTACATTCGGAGCATATGTCCGTTGGTCGGGACGCTCCGTTATATTGACAGTCCGAGAGACTGTCTTTAATGCTTCCTCATCCTCACAGCAGGGCACACGACCGCACATTGGCTACGTGACCTCGAGTATCCGATCAGTTTCGGCATTCAGTGATTCCACGGCGAATAGGTCACGCCATCCGGTAGCCAAGGGACACGAGGCCTATACACTCCGTTCGCTCGCATATTGGTAGTATGCACGGGGTAACGATCACGGAGCTTCCAGCGGCAATGCATCGTAAGACCGCTTCTCCTCAGGCCTCAGTGACGGATGTGCTATCCGAGTTAGCACAGTTGTTTCGCAGCATCCCAGCAATTGACAGTTTCTCGCTCGAATCAGGAATTATCCGACGGCGCTGGGTCGGTGCGGTCTGCGGTTGCATCAGCTACGGACGACCGAACGCTTTATAGGGTCCGACAGGATGGCGAAAGGGATTCGAAAGATTTCGAGTTTTCCCTTTAGTAGTATCGGAAGATGCCTTTCATATCTTCTGGCATTATCTTCCAGTGATTATTATTTCGGACTTCATTGCTGCGATCTTGGATAAGAGACTTATAGCGTCATTGGACTCGGATTTTTCGATCGGTTCAGGGACATTGTCCCTGACTTACCGACGCAGTCCAATATTGTCATTACAACATGTGTTTTATTTTTCGACGCTATATATATATATATACAAGCCTGCTACTAAGCATGATAGTTTAGTTTCTTGTCCCCGTTGCTCATTTCTGCCATTTTATCATTTATACAAATAGTTTATTTTGGCAGAGCAGGGCATACCGAGAGTTCATATGCGTCTAGACGGTGTGATTAAAGACTGCATATATTCTTTTTCGCCGTTTATGTCTTTTCCAATTTCAATGTTGGGAACGACATTATGTATAGTAGACTTAACTTAGACGCTTTATTATACGTAATCCGCCTTACTGAGGCGTTATCATTACGTCTTCAAGAAAAGATTTACGGGATATTATTCTCAATGTAATTTCTTTTGAGGGCAGTAGTTTGTTCACGTATAACTCCGCCCTTCAGTGGCTGATTGGAGTTAGTTAGACGCGACGCAGCCCTAGCTACATCCACACGCGTGGATAGTAAGGTTAAGAACTCTCTCAGAGTCGCTTCGTTCTCGGAGGAGATTCTCTTCGACGGCAACTTTTCGGCAATCCATGAATTGCTCGATTTATGCGTTCTCTTGTCTATCTAGTGTTACAAGAGATTCAGACTGGGGCAAACATTCGGTGGTTGACTCAGAGAGTGCCGCCGCAGTTGCCGGACCCGAGTGTGGCTGTTATGACGGTTGCCAGTCAAACAGATTGGGATATAATACTGATCCCTACGGATTCGAAGTGCCAGGGTCTTTGGGTTCCGCAGTCTTTTAGCAATCAGTTTAACTTCCGCGGAATAATGTTTTTTAGGCTTGCTTTATGTCATTGCATGAACATTATTCAGAAACGCATGCCCAAATTCCTGTCCTTTAATTCGACAGTAGTGGCGTATCTCCGGAACCAGGGAGGCACTGTTTCGTTTCCGTTATTCAGTTTAATGGAAAAAATCCGTCTGTTGGTTATAGTACACCAAGTTCAGTTTTGGTCCGTCATATTCCGGGTCGTCTGATTGTTTTATCGGACTCCCGTTCTCTTACGGGTCGCTTGTTGCTGTCAGAATGGACTCTCAACAAACAAGTATTCAATCAGATTTGCTATCTATGGGAGCGCCCAATGATGATTTATTTATGACACAGCTTGCTAATCAATTGCAGACGTATGTGTTGGCTTGTCCAGATCTCTGAGCTAATATTGTTAACGCTCTATTGATCTATAGGACGGAATGATAGGATACGCGTATCCTCCGGCGCTGTTGTTTTAGCAGGTATTGCTAAGATAAACAACCACAATACATTTCTGTTGATAGCATCTCTATCTTCACAGAGATCATGAGTAATTTACTCTCTTGTCTACTGTGGGTCTTAACGTGAAATCTTCCTCTATGTGAGGATCTTTTTCACTGGGTAAATCGTGTCATCTTTATCACAACCAGCAAGGTCGCAACCTTCATGTATTCCGTTGTGTGGTCCGTATTGCATTGTAAGCACTGTACTGGACGAGCTTTGGACGCGATTTCTTACTATAGGAGATCCTCTTCTTCGCTATTCTATGCGGCTAAAGTGGAGGCTCTTCCGTCGTGGTGTAGGGATCATTATGTTCATATTGTTGATCCCTCCATACTACTCATTGCTATTTTTTAGTATACTTGTTTCACAAGATCTACTGCAGCCTGTTATTATTTAGGTTATAGGTTTATGTTGCCTCATACCTATGCACTCTACGATAGTTTACAATTGAGTCTTTTGTCTCTTTATCTAAGTCAGTTAGTAACTTTTTGATAAATAGACTTAGAATCTTTAGATTAAATTCCTATACGGATTTTAACTTCGGTTCTTATTTAGCTAAGTAATCATTTGAGCCTCTGGAAACAGTAGTTTTCAAATTCTGACCTTTTAGACAGTAATTCTGTTGGTTTCTCTTTTACTGTAGAGTCAGTGAGTTTCATGCACTATCGATGGATGATTTTCACTTTCATAGTTTCGGAATCAATACTTCCGTTACTATTTAGGTTGGATTGTTGCATAAGAGTTAGGCTCCTATTATCCGGAACCTATTATTTTAAGGTCCTTCCGTCTTCGTATGGGCATAGGCCTTTACTCTTTCCGGGTACAGTTTATGTATTTATAAACAGATATCTGTTTATTACAAAGGGCGTAAGCTTCTTCTGTCTTTGATGTCTAGTAGAAGGACGTTACGCTCCATTTTATTGTTAATGGATTCTATTAACTATCGGTACTGCTTATGGTATATCATTGACTTAGCAGTTGTGCTTAAGATTTCGGCTCATGAAGTAAGAGTTCTTCTACTTCTTGGGCTTACATTAATAGTGTCGCTATTATAGATTTTTGAAGGCCGCTCATTGCGCTCAGCCATCCACATTCATGAATTTTATCTTAAGAATATCGAGTCCATTTCTGGAGGCCTCTATTGTTAGGTCTATTATCTACTGCTCAGAATGTCATTCACTTAACAGTTGCTACTATAGCTAGGTAGGCTGTCTGTTTCGGCAGTGTCTCCGTTCGGCTGCCCTCTTCGCTCTGGGCTATTTGACCCAGGGCAAGAAAAAGGGGGGGGGGGGAGGGTGTTCCCTTGGGTCACCTGTTTTACTATGAAAACAAGGGGATACCTCCTCTGGAGTTAGTAATTCTGAGCTGTTATTGGGATGGTTGTTTAGTGAGAAGTTTAGGTTTTTAAAATTCATTCAAGTCTTAGTTTTTAAAGTATAGCTTTTGAATATTGCATATGTCAACGGACATGATTATGCAATCCTCAGACACTTCTAGGAGTATAAGAGTCTCTATTCTCTAGACTTACTTTATTTATTGGCTTACTTTAAAAAATATTAGTATAAGGATTATATTGGATATTAATAGAGTACATGGATGTATGAAGCTCAATTTTTGGAAGGTGTTGTATCTTTCTAATTTATCATAAATAAGAAAGATACATGTAAGGCCTATTACTTCTTTTTCCCTACAGGGGATGACTCTATTTTATTTTATTGAGCGTATTCCATTTTGCTCTATGTCCTTGGCCCTCCAGCCTTTTTACTATTCAGCTATGTCTGGGGCATTGGTACAGTATAAAAATGTTAAAAAATTTATAGTAATTTATATATTTTTTATACTTACCAATGACCCAGACGGGGATGGCCCTCCCAGGAGTTGGGAACTCTTGCCTCCCCGCTGAGTACATAGCGCTTACCAGGCACTGGTTATTAGAATGATTAATGGCGCCAATTTCGAAACGTCCTTGACACTGCGCATGCGCAGTAGGGGCGAAGTGTGGAGGGCCTTTCAGGACATGTTTTCTTTAGTTTTAGATGCAAATTTTGGGGATTGGGGGGCAAAATTTTTGTTGGCCCTATATTTTAAGAGTTAGCACCAGCTATGTCTGGGTCATTGGTAAGTATAAAAAATATATAAATTACTATAAATTTTTTAACTTTCCCCACTTGCCTATGAAGTCTCCCTACATGACTCTGCAGTCTCCCTATTTTTTCTGGAGGGAGACTTGAAGTCTCCCTAAAATTCCCCCCTAGGCTGGTCCCTGGTAGACGCTCTATCGATCTCATGGGACGTAATGATAGGATATGCGTATCCTCCAGCGCCGTTGATTCAGCAAGTATTGCTAAAAATAAAACAATCTCAATGCAAGATTCTGTTGGTAGCATCTCTGTCTCCACAGAGACCGTGGATAAATCTACTCAGGTGTCTGTTGTGGGACCTACCGCGAAAGCTTCCTCCACGGGAGGATCTTCTTTCGCAGGGGAAACCACGTCAACTTCATCACAACCCGCAAGGTCTCAACCTTCACGTTTTTCCGTTGTGCGGTCCTTCTTGCATGGCAAGCACTTTACAGGACGAGCAGTGGATGCAATTTCTAACTGTAGGAGGACCTCCTCTTCGCTAAACTATGCGGCTAATTGGAAGGTTTTTCGTCATTGGTGTAGGGATCATTCTGTTGATATTTTTGATCCCTCCATACCAGACATTGCAAACTTTCTAGTATACTTGTTTGACGAGATCAAACTGCAGCCTGTTACTATTAAGTGTTATAGGTCTATGTTATCTGATACCTATGCACACCACGATAGTTTACAAATTGGATCTAATGTCTCTTTATCTAAGTTTGTTAGAAACTTCTCGATAAATAGACCCAGAACTCTTAGGTTAATTCCTAAGTGGAATTTACCTTGGGTCCTTCTTAAACTGAAGGAAAAGCCATTTGAGCCTCTTGGGACAGTAGATTTCAAATTCTTGTCTTATAAGACAGCTTTTCTCTTAGCTTTCTCTTCTGCTAGAAGAGTCAGTGAGCTTCATGCACTATCAGTGGACAATTCTCACTATCGTAGTGTCGGGAACACTATCACCTTCACTACTAATGTTGGATTTTTAGCTAAGAATCAGGCTCCTAATAAATATCCGGAACCTATTGTTATTAAGGCACTGCCATCTTCAGACGGGCGTAGGCCTTTACTCTGTCCTGTTAGAGCTTTACGTATTTATAAACAGAGATCTCAGTTTATCAGAAAGGGACGAAAACGTTTCTTTCTGTCTCTGATGCCTAATAGAAAGGACATTTCGGTCCATTCTATTGCTAGATGGATTCAATTAACTATCCGTACTGCTTATGAAAATTTATCTTTTTCTCAGCAGTCTGTGCTTAAGATTTCGGCTCATGAAGTAAGAGCTCTTTCTACATCTTGGGCTTATGCAAATAGTGTTGCTATTACAGATTTAATGAAGGCTGCTTATTGGTCTCAGCCATCCACATTCACGAATTTTTATCTCAGAAATATTGAGTCCATTTCTGGAGACCTGCATTGTTTAGGTCCGTTATCTGTTGCTCAGAATGTCGTCCACTAAACAGTTGCAACTATAGTTATGCAGGCTTTCTGTTCCGGCAGTGACTCCGTCCTGCTGCCCTCTTCGCTCTGGGCTATTTGACCCAGGGCAAGGGGAAGGGGGGGGGGGGGGAGGGTGTTCCCTTAGGTCACCTGCTTTATAGTGAAAAGCAAGGGAATTCCTCCTCCGGAGTCAGTAATTCTGAGTCGTTTCCGGGATGGTTTTAAAGTGTAATAATAATGTTAAAAATTCATTCATGTCATATTTTTAAAGTGTAGCTCGGCGTGAAGCATTTGTATATGTCAAGTGTCAAACGGGCATTAATATACAATCCTCGGACACTTTTAAAAGAATATAAAGAGTCTCAATTCTCTGGACTATCTTTATTTATTGGCTTACTTTAAAAATAATTAGTATAAGGGGTTATACTGGATGTTAATAGAGAACATGAATGTTATTGTGCTCAATTATGAAGGGTATTGTATCTTTCTAATTTGTCATAAAATAAGAAAGATACATGTAAAGCCTAATACCCCTTTTCTCCTTGAGGGGTTGACTCTATGTTATATAGTTGAGCTTATTGGATTTTCCTCTATGTCCTAGGCCCTCCAGCCTTTTTACTATTCAGCTATGTCTGGGTCATTGGTACAGTAGAAAAATGTTAAAAAATTTATAGTAATTTATATATTTTTTATACTTACCAATGACCCAGATGGGGATGGCCCTCCCAGGAGTTGGGAACTCATACCTCCCCGCTGAGTACATAGCGCTGGCCAGGCACTGCTTGTAAGAATGATAATTGGTGCCAATTTCGGAACGTCCTTGACACTGCGCATGCACAGTAAGGGCAAAGTATGGAGGTCCTTCAGGACATGATTTCTTTTGGTTTTAGATGCAAATTTTGGGGATTGGGGGGCAAAATTTGTGTTTGGCCCTAGATTTTTAAGAGTTAGCACCAGCTATGTCTGGGTCATTGGTAAGTATAAAAAATATATAAATTACTATAAATTTTTTAACTTTTCAGGAAATTTCAACAAAACCATATCATGTGACCCCTCTTTGGAACGAGCTCGGCAAGTTCATTCCAATGAGGGGTCGCATGATATGGTTTTGTTGAAATTTTTTGAAAAAATTAAAATGATATTTAAAATAATAAATTTTGATAGCGCCTGCATTGGGTAAAGGGTTAAATTGTGGCACCTGCACTTCATAATAAAGCCAAAATATATATGGGCTTCAAGTACTCTACCAGTTAACTAATGTTTTTACTAAATTTTTTGTGCACTATTATGATCAGAAGTACTTGTATATTTTATTTTACCCTTTTCTCTCTGTTTAACTTGCATGATTATTTATTTTGTAACATTACATGTTTAAAGATCCATCAAACCAAGAAGTTTGGCTAGAAGTTTACAAGCTTCCTAAAGACAATTGGTTGAAAGAGTTTGAGGTACTTCATCCAAGAGATTCAAAGCTGAATACAATGGAGAAGACACCACAACAGGTTTGAATAACCTCTTTTTAAGTTTTGTATAAGTTTTGATCTTGTACCAGTATATGTGGATGGGGCGGACTGTGCCTAGAAAAGTTACCAGGAAATGTGCCAAGTGGGTCCCAGGCCCGGAGAAAAGTTTGATTTTGTAAACTGAATGAACATGGCTTCCTTGCATCTGAGTGATCAATGGCAGTACACATACAGGACATTTTGATAGCATTTTTCTATAATCTTCATCGATTCTTTGACAAAAATGGTTTGGGGGGGGGGGGGGGGGTGGGCGCCATCGGGGAAAACCCTAATTCTGCCCAATCGGAGAAAATTTAGATTTTTCAAATTGAAGGAACGCTGTTTCCTTTCATCCAAGTGATCAATGGCAGACTAGACTGCTGGAATATGGAAATGTTCTCTATGTGGACATAGAGAACATTTCGATATAACGGCAGTCTATGCATTCAAATCCATTTTGCCTTTTGGTCATTTTCATTAAATTTCACAGACCAACAGGTGTTGGGCTGCATTAATTTTGGGGGCCCCAGGGGAAACACAATAGGTGGCCTACCGGAAATTTTCCCAGTGGACCATATAGCCAGTCTGCCTCTGATATGTGGGTGATTTATGTAGTTGGTCATTTGCAAGATGAATATTTACTCATGTATTTACTTGCTTATTCATGAAAACACTCTGAATAACCCAACTGTTTCAATAATACAGTTGCAACATCTTTATCAATATTTCCTTTAAAATTTTATTTTCTTGAAATGCATTTGTGATAAACTGAATATGCTTGTGCTTATTAAGATTTCCCACAAAGCAGTGGAATTTGACAAATTTGTTATTGTTTTTCAGAGCTCATTTAGCTCTGCCCAACAAAATTGAATTGGTTGAAATGCTGTTTGCATTATGGAAAAACTATTCAGCTTGAAATTTTGCTATTTAGGCAGTGTACAGTGGGTTAAAAAAATAAAACAGTGATAAATTTTTATTTTGGGCCAGATGCTTGCTTGGTAAAGGTTCGCAGATTTCCAGGCTGAAACCTGTTACCTGTTCTTTATTATCTTTTTTGTGTATTTTCAGGAGGCAGAGACTGAAACTGCTGCAGATGTTGCTGCCATTTCAGTAGATGGTACAGAAACAATTGAAACAACTAGTGAACCTCCAGCATCTCAAAGAAAAGGACACTCATGTGATGCGACTCAGGTAACAAATATTGTGGTATGGCATTATCATTGTGTGGCCATTTTAAGTTTTCACCAGTGCAGAGTCCTAATAACATTAACTAATAGTAATAATTATTATTTATGAGTCTGACATCTGCAGCAGTGATCTCTAACTGCACCTGAATACTGAATTGAACTCTTTCAGTGGTAATCAGAGAGAACTAGGTTACTAATTGTGAGAAGTCAATTCATACAGGTGTGTTTTCTGGCCCCTCTTGAATATATCATTTGTCTGTGGCTCTTTGAGCCAGGTTGGCATGGAGTTCCAGAAATTCGGGGCATCCACTTGAAGGATCTGTCTCTTGCCATAACCAGCTTGGACCTTGGCTGAACCAGATTGAAGACATTTGCAGACCAAAGTGACAGTGGCAGGCTATAAATCAACACTAGCTCTGAGAGTTAAAATGTATCTAGACATTTGTATACAAGTAGCATTACTTTGAACTGAATTTTATTTTGTACCAGAAGCCAGTGAAGTGAAGATAGATATAGAATAGGCAGTATATACATGTAACAGAATTTGTGACTTTTAGTGACTATGCACACTGCACAAATCTGGACATGTTACAGCTTATTTATATATTTTCTTACAGCCAGTCGGCAAAGAGTTGCAGTAGTCTTAACTGGTAGAGTACTAGAAGCCCATATTTGGGCTTTATTCTGAAGTGCTGGTACCACAATTTAAAGGCATCATATTCTGTGGATGTGCTTCATGTTATCTTGAAATGATATAATTTTATCTGTTAGGATTTGCCTTGTTACAATTTATGGGAGAGTGCCTACTGGCACTCTCCCATAAATTATAACAAGGCAAAGATGCACACAAAAATTTTAAGGACAAAAAATAATTTAGCACTCTATCAGTTAAGGGACTGGTAATGCATACACAATCAAGCTGTTCTGCAATTATATTATCTGAATTCTCTTTCATAGACCAAAATAAGCAAAGTTTGACCATGCACCTTTTCAGCTCTCTTAGCGGAGTGTTACTCTCCTGCACACTGAAGTCAAAATATCAAGCAGCAAAGTTTTTCCATAATACAAACTAAGAATTTAACCAATTCAGTCCAATTTGCCAGAGCTCTATAAGTTCTGTCACACAAGATTGACTTGGTTAAATTCTTAGTTGCATTGTGGGGAAGAATTTGCAGATTGAAATTTTGACCTCAGCATGCAGAAGGTTAAATATTCTTCCAATTATTATTTAATATTTCAGTATTTTTAGGTTTTGTGTGAAATCTGAAGTATATTTATTAGTTTAGTGTTACCTTTTGTTTATGAAAATGTATTTTATTTGTGCACATTTCTTGGGAGTCTGTCTGTTCAGTTACTGGTAACAAAATAATTATCCTCATACAGGGATAGAAAAAAGTTAAAAGCTGCCTCATTGACAGCTTGCATTGTGTTTTAGTGTATTCAGGTAGCATTCTAAGTAACATGTCATCGATGATATTTACGTGCAGTTTTGAATGCATTCTAAATTTGAGTCTTTCATGTCTTTATGCTCACCCCAAAATGTTTTTGTGGAGGTGGGGTGGGGGTGGAAGGGGTGGGGGGGGGGGCTCATATAGTAGCTACTTTGTTCATCTGTGTATCTTTACACCTGTCCATTCATCCATTTCTTCATCCAACCAATCTAACTTTTCCCGGTTCATAAAAATGGGACACGGTAACCAATACCTGAAGTGGAAGTCCTCTAAATTGGACAGCATATGTTTAAATGATTGGCTAAACTTGACTTCATACCTTTGTTATGGTCATGATATAGCCAAAGAGCCATATGAGCTGACTGACCTTGTACACCAATAAAGTAAAAAAAAAAGAAGAAATGTATCACTCCTCATAATAATAGTCATTGGAGCAAGCTCTCTTTGAGACAAACATTTTTTGAAATATTCCAACTTTGAATGATGATATTTGTGAATAGCACATGAGATATGGCTGACATGCTATGTGAAGAGTTCAGATTTATTTGTATTATACTTGTACACTGAGCCCTGAAGATCATCTGGTTGAGTGCTAGAAGCCACTCTCATGACTCTTTTGAAATGTGCCGAAAGCCACTTTACACAGCCAAATGCATTAGCTTTATGGTTGCTTCAGCAGTAGAAAAAAAAATGTTTATATAAAACTGTTGTGTTACAGTTTATTGGAGAGTGTCTGTTGGCATTCCCCAATAAATTGTAACAATGCAATTAAGTTTGAAAATTCTTGCTAAACTAAAGGTGCCCATGTTGCCCATGTTGGTGGTATAGTATCTTTAAAAAAAAAAATACTCATGTTATAAATCACTTATGAAAAATAATTTAGTACTTGACCAGTTAACTTTTCTTCCTAAATCTGAGCATACGATGTGGTAGCTAAACGTCAGAAAGTGATAATGATCAACAAACTGATAAGAGTGTTGTGTTATATTCAGATTTTGATAGATGCTCTTTGCAAATCCACAATAAATCTAGTCATTTGACATTATTATTAGGTCTGTACCTGACTAATCTATGGAACTCCTTTTGCCCACAAATTAATTAATGTGTCACGCAATATGTTTTGGGTGGACCTTTTCCAAATTACTATGGCTAAAATACACGGATCCTCCCACCAGTCCAGAGAACTCAGTACATTGATAACTAAGTTTTCAGTCTCTGTAAAATCTGTAGAAAGTTGGTTATTTGAACTCCACTGAGAAACATCATGGCCTGCAGGTCCCCACGTGCCTAATGACCGAGCAACACTCTGGAACATCCTGTAAAGGCTTTTATCTTCAGTTAACTGTAGCAAAAACCATCTTCTGTTGTTGAAAAGCATTCAGAACCTGATTTGTTCACCAATTTAGAATGGTAGTTGTTCATAAGGTGGGGGACAATGTCTGGGAGCTTATAAGATTTGCACTGCTCTGAAATGGAACAACTGTGGTGTCCTGTAAACTTTCCATAAAATTTGCCATGCAAAAGAGTTTATCATAATTTCTAAGAGATTCCATAAGACAGTCTGAGTGAATGAATTAGGTATGTGGTTGTATTGGCTTTTAGAGCATCGGCAGGTCCGTAATGTTGGTGGATTGGTAGTGAGTGCACTGCATGCCTATCAAGCCTAGAAATAAGCAGTCTGTCATTTACAGATGGAGGTCCCCTGAGGGTGAATTTGCTGATGCTAACTCATATTGGGGGCTACAATCCCCCCAATATATCCTCTGATTTAGGTTCACAGAGGGTAAATTTAGTGAAGCTACCCTTCTGCTTGATACCTCTACCTCAAGAATGTTGAAGTGGATACTATTACATAGCTGATACCCTACAGTCACACAGGTTTTCAATAGGCGAGTGCCTGAAGCCAATATTAAGGCTCTACTAAAAAGTTCTCTTACTGCATTTAACCCTTTACCCAACACACAGAATATCAAAATTTATTATTTTAATTACTATTTTTTTAAATTTTTAAAAAATATTTCAACAAAACCATATCATGTGATCCCTCATTGGAACAAGCTCATTGATATAATTTTGTTGAATTATTTTGAAACATTTATTTTTTTTCAACTGCCCAGTTTACAAACTACACGGGCAGATGTGGGCGATTCGTTAGGTAAAGGGTTAAAAGGCTATATATTCTGTGGATGGACTTCAAATTGGGGTTGTCAGGATTATTCGATTAGTCAGTTCCCCATCCACTATTGCAGTAGACAAAAGTTTCTATTTTTAGTCAATCATCATTCATTTTTATGTGTACCCATACTATGTATGGTACACATAATGCCGGGATCTGGGGTGGCCCTCCGTCGTTCGTCCATCCTTTATCTGTCTGTCCATCCATCCGTCCATCCCTCCATCCGTCTGTCTGTCCATCCGTCCATCCATCTGTCCATCCATCCGTCCGTCCATCGTCCGTATCCATTTCTTTGGCATTCGATAACTTGAAAAATATTGCTTGGATTGTCAAGTTACTTTATATTTGTGTTCAGATTACTGATGTGCCGAGCTGTATAGTTTTGGGTGTAAATCTGATAATTTGATCCTGAGATATTAACTCTTTATCCTTCAAATTGAGAATTCTTCCAGTCCCTTTGGCATGAGATAACTCCAAAAATATCAATCCAATTGTCATGTTACTTTATATATATCTTCAGGTTACTGATGTGCCAAGCTGTATAGTTTTTGGTGTAAATCTGTTATTTTGATCCTGAGATATTAACCCTTTATCCTTCAAATTGAAAATTCCTCCAATCCCTTTGGCATTCGATAACTTGAAAAATATTGCTTGGATTGTCAAGTTACTTTATATTTGTGTTCAGGTTACTGATGTGCCAAGCTGTATAGTTTTTGGTGTAAATCTGATTATTTGATCCTGAGATATTAACCCTTTGTCCTTCAAATTGAAAATTCCTCCAATCCCTTTGTCATTCGATAACTTGAAAAATATTGCTTGGATTGTCAGGTTACTTTATATTTGTGTTCAGGTTACTGATGTGCCGAGCTGTATAGTTTTTGGTGTAAATCTGTTATTTTGATCCTGAGATATTAACCCTTTATCCTTCAAATTGAAAATTCCTCCAATCCCTTTGGCATGAGATAACTCCAAAAATATCAATCCCATTGTCATGTTACTTGATATATGCATTCGGGTTACTAATGTGCCGAGCTGTATAGTTTTTGGTGTAAATCTGATAATTTGATCCTATGATATTAACCCTTTATCCTTCAAATTGAGAACTCCTCCAGTCCATTTCTTCGGCATGCAATAACTCAAAAAATATTAATTTGATTATCAGGTTACTTTATATATGTATTCAGGTTACTGATGTGATGTGCTGTGCTGTATAGTTTTTTATGTAAATCTAATAATTTGATCCGGAGATATTAACCCTTTATCCATCAGATTGGACACTCCTCCAATCCATTTCTATATGTACCCATACCATGTATGGTGTACATAATGTCGGCATCCGGGGTGGCCCTCCGTCATACAGCTTTCTACTAGTTGCACGTTTGGGTACCTATCTGACGATTTAATCGGCCTATTTTTTTGTTTGTTTGTACAAGTCTGGTTTAAATTGCACTGTATGAACAGTTAGATTATTAAACTTTGAAGTGTGTAGCCATAGTTACTTTAATATCCAATTGCCTTTGTTTTCCACACTGTTTTTGTATCAATTTATGGGAAATGACTGTTAATTGACTAACCATTGGTGATTAGTCGACAATGAAAATTGATAGTCGTGACTGCCCTCTTTCATTCAGCAAGATGCAAAAAGAATATTTTTATTGAATCGAAGCACTATCCAATAAATTGTAAGAAAAAAAACATACCTGGCTTTCTGTGAGTTAATTTTTGAGTTGGTTTCTGTTTTATCCAAACTGGATCCAAAAATATCTTGTACACATCCCAAGAAACATATTGTCTTGTTTTTGTCTGTGAGCTGGTACTCCTAAAGTAAAACAATCTGTATTTTTGGGTTGAATTGTTACCTGAACCTGCAAAGTATTGACAGTGGAGTTGCATAACACAATTAATACAACTTGAATGCATGCTAGTCACAAAAAGTTGAGAAACACCATTCCATTTACCATACCTTGAGTACAAATTTGCTCTGCTTACTGCATGCAGGTTATAAATTAAACTCCTGTTAACTCCTTGTTTAACTCCTTGGAGTAAAATAGTATTTTTATGGTTACAGACCATAGCTCACGTTTGACCATACAAATTCTGTTCTTTAAAATGTTTATTTAATGTTGATGCAAAAATTAATTTTTTGTGATATTCATATGCTAGCTTGAAAGGCCAAAATCGAAGAAGAAGAGACGATCTCCATCACCACGAGTAAGATACTGTTATCAGCCACCTTGTTATTTCTAGTAGACAGTATATTTAGATGCATCTAATCACCTTTTACCTCTCAACCTTGACCATATGTAGTTAGTAAGCTTGTTTAGTTGTTAAAAAAATGTATTGATGAATGTTTAGTCTCATGATGCATCTATAATGAAAACTGAAGCTTTATGTCACTTTGTCTTTGTTTCATTCAGTTATGTTGACACACAGTTTGTAAGAGCTTCCTTAGCTCTTTACAACAATACATAACTTCAAATCATTTCCTCATAGATACTTACCTGAGATTGCCCTTGATAGTGTCTCCAAAATCATTGCTCAGAACAAAGACGAACTAGTTAAAAACCCTGGAGTTTGTATGTTAGTCTAAGGCAGATGTTGAGAAAGTCATCACTATTACATATCATTTATGTATCCCTGCATGCATTTAATGCGTTTAAAAAAACCCCCATTGATTGTGACGTATCATTGGAATTGGCTCGGTGAGCTATTTCCAGTGATATGTAACTACCAGTGTGCTTTAAAACATAAAAAATACAATATAATAAAATACTGTAGGACATTTTGCAGTTTGGAAGAAAATAAGAGTCCTTTCAATTTCTTAAATTACACATTAATCCTTTACCTAACATGAAAAGCAGACGATACTTGCAAAATTATTGAATAACTAATTTTTTGCATCAAAAACATATCTTATGACCCCTCATTGGAACAAGGTCAGTGAGCTCGTTCCATTGAGGGGTCATAAACTATGTTTTTGATACAAAAAATAAAAAAATAATGAAAATTGAATTGCGATTTTTGTGGATAGCGCTGGCTGTTTTTGGCTATTACATAGGGTAATGGGTTAATATTTGTATAGATGAAAAAAATTCATGACAACATTCAGAATCCTGAAAACTAGCATCTTTGACCATAGTCAAGGCTGTGAAGTATTCCAAGGGACAGTTTATGACCTTTTCTGAACATGTCACTTCCAAAATTTAGTGAGCTAACAGGTATTTGATCTACTGTTGCTCTATACCATATTTTGGCATATGTACTAATTAAGGGAGTCATGTGGCCCCTTGGTAGGAGAAATGAACTTTAAATTGAATGGTCGATGGTTCTATCCAGATCCACATCTCCATCTGTGCTGTGTCCTTAGGCAAGACACTTAATCTCAATTGCCCTCATGAGGGCATGGTAGTGCTGTGTACAAGGGCATACTGCACATTGATGATGCACTTGCCTTCAATTGTACGTAACTCTGCTAGAGCCAGGTTAGTAAGCTGGAGAGTTTAACAGTTGCTCACCATTCCTTGATGGTTCTGTCTGGGTACTCCAGCTTCCACCACTCATAAACTGTGTGACATTATGCGACCATGGTTGTTGAAAGGGCCATTAAACCCCAATAAGCAGAGAAACAAACATTTCTACTATTTGATGAGAGAAAATGGAATTGCTGTATATTCATTATAGATTTTTTATGTGACTGACCATAAAATGTTAAAATTCTTTATTGTCTGTACTGCATAAATAATTTTATGTGATACATGAAATGCCAGTTCCCCCATGGGAACCCCAGGAAGTGAAGCAGTGAGTGTTTGCTGTGGTAAACAAGCTTTGTTTTACTGTTAAAAGAGGACCCGGTCACCAATGCTTGCGGTGGAAGTCCTCTAAAATAGACAACATGGTTATTGACTAAACTTGGCTTTATCTCCATGTTGTAGTAATGATTAGCCATTGTACAGATATATGTGACCTTAAACACCAATAAATAAATAAACAAAATGCCAGCGAAACCAAAATCAAAGAAAAAATTACACTCTAAATCACCATGATTAAGATACTGTTATATCATCTACCTTCTTGCTTCCAGTAGACAGTACAGTTATATGTATCTAACTATCACCAACAGCCTTTCAACTTTAAACTTCTATAGATAGTAAGCTTGTATAGTTGATGTAAAAATATTTCTTGTTGAATGTGTTAGTCTCAGGATGCATTATACAACAAAGACTAATATAAGTTATCTCCGTCAACGTGTATGGTATGTGGAAATTTAATACCTGGATGTCGTCTTTTAAACACTGCACCACAGGCGAGGTGTTTAAATGAGACATCCAGGTATTAAATCTCCATATACCATACATGTTGACAGAGATAGCGTTTTTGTCCCATTTGAAAACAATAGAAACATAGTGGAGAAAAATTTGTGGACGTGATCAGTTGGACCAAATTCGTGAATAATGGTTTTGTTTTTACAAATGCAGAAGACAACAGATAGAGTTACATCCCTTGGGTCATTAAGGAAACGAGTAAACAGTATTTTGTTGACATATCGTCCCCTGAGTTCCAATGTGTTGTGTGTACCTACTGGCACATAGAACATATTGGAACTGAGGGGATGATATTTGCTCTTATTTTATTTTTCTCAAGTTGTTTCATTTAATTATTCAGCTATTTAATTTATAACAGCAAAATATGATCGAATTGTCGGAAATCTGATAATATTTGGGACTATTTTCAGGTTTTTTGGTTAGATTTTTATATTGAGGCAAGCAAAAGTGAAAAGCTTTCTTTTAAACCATATACCCCCGATGTTTCAATTGCCCATATATCCTGGATGTTGCACGCTCTCATGTGGATGCTGGGTGCACCCTTTGCCATGGCTATTTGTCCAAAGCTTTCTGACCAGTCAAAAGACAGAATTTATCGGGATATAGAGACAAAGCTTTATATTGCTTCTCATTACTTAACTGGTAGGGTACAACTGGGTGCTTCATTAATTAAAATTTTGCTGATGAAGATTTTTATTACTTATGTGGACATCACTGCCGATGAGTGGAGTAGGACCAATCCATGGCAACTGTACTGTAGGCATTTGTTATACTGTTGTTGTGTACACATTTTTTTTGTTGCATTTCTGAATTTTTGAAAAAAGGAATTATTTCATCCTTCGAATGAAGATTTCTTTTTATATTAATGATCATGAGATGTCCTAATTATACAGTTTAACAAGTAGAAATTAACTTTATGTGATTTTCATATGTTAGCTAGCAAGGCCGATATCAGAAAAAAGAAAAAGACGGGGTGTAATGTAACATATCACTGTTGCCCACTTTGTTGCTTCTAGTAGATAGAATATCTAATCTTTAAAAATCTAGGAACCTTTAAACTTTTAACCAACACACATCATAACCAAATTTGTTACTTTAATTAATTTTTTAAAAACAATATTCAAAAGATTCAGCAAAATCATATCATGTGACCCCCTCTCTTTAGGTCTCATGATATGGCTTTGTCAAAAAAAATTTAATATGGATGCTGCCAATTTGTATTTTAAATGGTTAACAGCTGTAGATATTAACCTTCTAAAGTTGATATTGTGGAAAAATATCTCATTTATTTTAGTGCAATGAGCAATTCTGTAACAAATATTTAACTCCTTGCTTGTGGTTGGCGGATATTCCTGCCTGGGACAAAAAATCTCCTGCCACTAAAATAAGAATAATTTGAGCACTTTTAAACAATTTTCCCCTGTAAATTGTATCAACGTTTTGTTCAGTAATTTCTTGAATTAAATTATATTGAAATTTCTATCAAATCTAGTCCTGTCTGCTCCATTGCAGCCATGACTAGATTTGATGAAAAATACTTTTAAAATAAATTTTCCAAGCTCTTCCCAATAATGTGTCACAAACATTACTCTAGTGACAAAAGAAGTCTCTTTCTTGATCAGATTGTACCACACAGCATTGAGATTGCAAACATAAAATCCACAAAATCTAAACTGAAGCAAAAAATATAGATGGAAATTGCATCTGAAATGCAATGCTTTCAATTTCCTTTTTCAGTGAGTTCGGTTCCACAGTAATACTGTGGTGCCCACTTAATTAGATTTTTCTTAATTGAATAACCCTGTTAATTGAATATAATTTCCAAATGCAAAATCACTTACCATACCATCATTACAGATTTGACCTGTTAATTGCATGTAGGTTATAGAGTAAACAGTTGTTAATTGAATACAAAATCTTGTAATGTGTTGAGAAATTACCCAACAATCACAAAATCCTCCTTGTTTACAGACATATTTGGCCTCAGAACATCCAATAAAGGCATTTAATCTGTTTTATCTTGTTTGACAGAGCTCTATGAGAGGTCTGTTAAACAGACATAACAATAAATGTTCAGGTTATTTCAAGCCTATAGGAATGTGACCAAATCCCTGTTGATTGAATACTCTCATTAACTCTTAACCCACTGAGTATTTTCAAGATATTTTTCATCAAATCTAGTCATGGCAGCTATTAGGCAGCATGACTAGATTTGGTGAAAAATTTATCTACATTCAACTCAAGGAATCAGTGGCGAAAAATTCTATTCTGTTTACAGTTTGAAAATTTGATTAAATGTGCCAAAATTATACTTATTTCAGTGGCAACTGAAATCCTGTCGTGGGCAGGACTAGCCGTCAGCAGCACGTAAGGAGTTAATTGAATAACTTTCTGTGGCTATTCAGTTAACAGGGTTCCACTGTATAAGAACAACAACTATAAGAACTCTGAGAGGTTTAACATGGGCAGAAAAGCATACAGAGAACATAACCAAATCATGAACTATTATTATATGTGAAGTTAATAGATGATTTCAAGAATGATGTAAAATCTGTCCAGACCATTTTCACTTTTTAGCTCACCTGGCCCAAAGGGCTATTGCCATCACTTGGCGTCAGTTGTCCATAAACTTTTCACATTTTCAGCTTCTTCTCTGGAGCCGCTTAGCTGATGTGAACCAAACTTGGCAGGAAGGGTCTATGGGAGGTCCTCTACAAACGATCTTCATTTTCTTCCCGCCAGAGGCATTCTTTTATTCAGGTTGGTGGATTTTCAAATATGTTCTACTCTGAAACTACAAGGCCAAATGTTTTGAAACTTCACATGCTTGATGACTGGGACACCCTCTACCAATGTGCAAACATGGCCACAATTGCCATTTATAGTTATCATAGAAACCCTTTGGGAAATTACATTTTCATCTTCTTCTCTGGAACTACTGAACCAATGTGAACCAAACTTTGCAGGAATGGTCTATGGGGGTCCTCCACAAACAATACTCATTTTGTTCCAGTCTGTTGAAAAACTTTGCTGCCAAAGGCATTCTTTGATTCTGATTGGTGGATTTTCAAAAATCATCTCCTCTGAAACCAAAAGGCAAAATGTTTTGAAACGTCACATGATTGATGACTGGGACAACCTCTACCAATGATCCTCATTTAATATTGATCTGTTTGCAAACATGGCTTCAATTGTGACTTATAGCAGGGTTTCCGCTAGGGCAACCTGGGATCCCCCAAACGGCCCCCTTCCCCTCGCCCTAAATTCCCCTAACCACGCATTCCATAGTTGATACAACATTCGACAGTAATAATCACAGGTTACACCAAACAAGAGCTAAAAACACGTAAAATTATACACAAATGTCAGCCAGAGATTAATCAATGACACTCTCTGAGTTCACAAAGACCATGTGCGGGTCGTGCGGCAGTGTATGAGAGCATCAGCAAACTTCAAGTCAATCAGTGACTGACATCACAACTACATGCTTTTTGATTTCTGCATGATCGCTTCGGAGTAAACTGTTGTGACATATAGTGGTTGTTCTAGCGTGTTCAGACACATTAAAAAAATGGGTCACAAGGAAGGTTACTGCAAACGAAAGCTGTGACCTGATGATGCCAAGGGTTAAAAAAGATTCAAAGTTTTTTTTTCGAGCAGTGCCACCAATACTCCGGTAGATTCATACTGGTGCTGTGATCGATGTGCACGAAGACTGTAGGAAAATTTTTACGATGAATATTCTGCTAAATAATTTGAATTTTGAAGTGCACATGGTTTGATTGTAAACTCTTCCCAATTATTAATTCAAACTAATATAGTGACAACCTAATTATATAATACTCCGATACCGACATACAAACCTCATTAATGGAAAAAAATAGCCTTTTCGCGACGCAACCTCTTGTTCTACGATTTTCCCCAAATTACCGGCCCCAACATTTTTACCCCTAGCAGAAACCATGCTTATAATTACTATAGAAACCCAATGGGAAATCACATTTTGATCTTCTTCTCTGGAACTACTGAGCCGATGTGAACCAAACATGGCAGGAGTAGTCTGTGGGAGGTACTCTACAAACCATCCTCATTTTGTTCCCGTCGGATGGAAAACATGGTAGCCAGAGGCATTCTTTGATTCTGATCGGTGGATTTTGAAAAATGTTTCGAAACTTCACATTATTGATGACTGGGACACCCTTTACCAACGATCCTCATATAATGTTGATCATGTTGCAAACATGTCTACAATTGTGGCTTAGAGTTACTATAGAAACCCTATAGGAAATCACATTTTTATCTCTTTCTCTGGAACTACTGAGCCAGTTTGAACCAAATTTGGCAGGAATGGTCTGTGAGAGGTTCTCTACATCTGTTCCTCATTTTGTTCCCGTTGGATGAAAAACGTGGCTGCCAGAGGCATTCTTTGATTCTGGTTGGTTGATTATGAAAAATGTTCTCTTCTGAAACTACAAGGCCAAATGTTTTGAAACTTCACATGAGTGATGAATGTGACACCTTCTACCAATGATCCTCATGTAATGTTGATCATGTTGCAAACATGGCTGTAATAGCGGCTCATAGTTACCATAGAAACCCTACTGGAAATCACATTTTTATCTTCTCATCTGAAACTACTTGGCCAGTGTGAACCAAACTTGGCACAAATAATGTATAGAATGTCCTCTGAAAACAATCATCATTCTGCTTCACACAGATGAAGTAGCATGGCAGCAGCTGCATTCTTTGATTTTGAATTAAATAACTGATGATATGTAGTTCTGCCAGGTGAGCGATTACCGGCTCTTGAGATTGAATGTCTGGTTTAGTCATCTCAGTGGACTTGTTGTGCATGGGTGTTTGGGTGACAGACGTTTTATATTCTTTTTGACAGGTATAAAAGCCTTTCTTCTCAGACAGGTAAAAAGGACTCAGAAATCATAACAACCACTTGGCGAAAATGTGACAAGCACTGGACTCTACACATTACATATACTGGAACTGCTTGGCCTCATTGAACTGGATTAAGGCAACCCTGTTATTTCTAACTTTTACCTTTTAATGCCAAAGCCCGGTCAATTTAGGATTATTATACTCCAGCTAATCTGAAGTAAACTAGAGGAGTTGCCAAGAATTGCCACATGAGCCTATGTATCTCACACATGTAACATATACTCATGCAATGTCACATTGTAACCAGAGATGTTATATAGACAATAACAAAATTTATGCTTATAAATGTGACCTGTGTAAACAGCAACTACAACAATTCACACTGCATGTGCTACTATCTTTTTAAACTTCTTATTATCACCAGCAAACAAAATAGACAATGACCTACCAGCAGACTGTCGTCTCGACTTGAATAAACCCACACTGGACATTCAACTGAAAAGAGTAAAACACAAACAAGTAGTATTGCTATTTTATTCATTAAACATTCAATGTTTTGTTTGACTTCACATTCAAGTATTGGACTCCAGACTGGCCTCCTCCCATTACCATTAAATATAAAAAATATATAGGAATAAACAAGAAAAGATTAGTCCAATTGCACAACCAAAAGGTACCTCTAGTTGATCACATTATCTTAATACAAAAAGTAGAATCGAGAATCTATAACAGCCGAACATACTTCTACTTCCATTCTAAATCCTGGCCTACAATGTCTGTTCCCCTTTCAACATGCATGTCAGTACTGAGCTGACTGAGTATTAACACCACTGATGGACCAACACTATTGAGAGGCCTTTTTATTCACCTGGGAAGAGAGGTTTTTATCCCCACCAAAAAGAGTATAAAAAGGCTGTGACCCAAACACTCACAAGTCCCCTGAGGAGACCCAAAAAAGTCTAAACCAGACTGGACAGATTTTAGATAATTCTCAAAATCATCTCTTAACTTCACATCTAATTATGCTTTATTGTTCAAGAATGGCATGGAATAGTAAGCATTTCAGCCAGTAATATGTCAATAAACTCAGTGTCAGCGATTCGAACATTACCACTGTCATGGATAGACCAGAGATACCTCAAAAAAGAAAAAGGAAGGAAAAAGATAAGGGCAACCGCAGATACAGTGCAATAAGAATTAGTGATGCTCAGCCATAGCTTTATTTCATCAAAAAGATTGAGTCCCTTAATAACCTACCACACAACACCTTATCAACAACAGTTGATGTACTATCATTATATACCAACTTTCCCAATCAAGAAGAAGTTTTGCTGTCGTCCAATGCCTATGTAAGAAAAAACCTGATTGGGAAATTCAGTACAATAATCTGATGTCATCATTACACATGATCCGGCTGGTGAACAACTTTGAATTTAATGGCAACCACCACAGGCAGATCTATGGCACATGCATAGACACAAAATTAGCACCAATGCATGCTATTAATTGTATGGGTGAATTGGAGAAAAAAAAACTTCTTCAACATGCCACTGTACCACCACATATATATTGGAGAGAGATGACATTGTTATGATTTGGACCCTGAATGAACAAAAATTATAACACTTTCATTACACTATTGGAGCTGGGCATTTTTTTTCAGTTTCTGGTTCAGTTCCAGTTTTTGTGACAAACCAGAAAACCAAACCGCAAGACCTAGCAAAAACCAACCAAACAGGTTTACTATGTTTGTGCCTAAACTAATCAAACTGCTTTACTGAGAGGGAACTGGACCAGTGACCCCTATGAACTTTTGTCATTTAGTCTGTCCAGCTAGGGCTGCACGATATTCAAAACTGAATACCAGTATCGGTATTCAAAAAAAAATACTGCGGTATACTGGTATATCGAAAACTGTTCAGATATATGAACATAAGTACCACAATTGAGACTTCAGACATTACTGTTTAAATGAATTAGCATGCCTTGATGCGGTTCAAAAAACCTTTACCCAATGCAGACGATATCAAAATTTATTATTTTAAAAATTAGTTTATCAGATTTTTCTAAAAATTATTACAAAACAATATCATGTTACCCCTCATTGGGGGGTCACTTGATATAGTTTTGTTGAAATTTTTGAAAATTATTTGTTCAACTGCTGAATTTGTATATTACGTGGGCACATGCAGACGACACATTGAAAATTACATTGTGGGATAATAAATAATGACGATAAACCGATATTTTTGTAATTACACCGGTATTCAATCGATATTGGTTTGAATACTGGTATATATCGGTTTATCGATATACCGTGCAGCCCTATGTCCAGCAAAGGGGCAAATACAGTATGTTATCATTGTCACATTCTCCCTTATTGACTCGTCCACAGGACTAGTCAGTAAGGGAGAAAATGTAACAATGATAACACGGCAAAGATTAGATGAACTTTATTCATTTGCTTCCCTAATTTACGTTTTGTTATGGGCTTAGCAACTGATCTCCAAGACTACCTAAGAATGATCAGATTGAACTTAGGCTGAATCCAAGATATTTACAGGCAGTGCTTTTTGTCATGATTTGTGTTGTACAAACTATTGTGGGTCTGTCTTCAAATTAAGGAGCCTGAAGTATTGTTTAAAATATGTTCTTAACAAAAATTAGAAAAACTGAACAGAAACTGAGTTTTTTTCCTGAAGCCGAACCAAAACCAAATCTGAAAAAGAAAAACTGCCTAGCCCTATACACTTTAAGAACCTGGCCCAACCAGTGGCAGAACACTTCAACATGACCAACCATAGTTTTAATGACACACAATACCGAATGACATAAGTCCTCCTTGGAGATTATGAATCAGAAATCATAACAACCACTTGGTGAAAACTTGAAGAACACTGGATTCTACACATAAACACTGGAACTGCTTGGTCTCAATGAACTGGACTAAGGTGACCTCTGTATTTCAGATCATGAACAAATTGAGGTCCAGTCAGAGTTCAATGACCACTTTTGCTATGACAATATTGAAACATAACGTTATCAACTCATCAAATGAAATTTCATGATTGAGTTTTGGAATTTTAGAACCACTCAGACTGACATTTAAAAAGGTCTAAGACAAATGATGATATGGTCAATAGATATGACAGTAACTGGCAATATTTATTTTAGAATTTATTAATGTATAGAAGATCTCAAAAGAGTTCTCATTTATGAGCTTAATTATAAACAGAGTTTAGTAAGTTTGATTTGGAATGAGCTTGAGTGAGTACATTCAAATCAAATTTACTGAATGAGTTTTATGACAAATGTAGTCAATGAAAATGAGATTTGGGATTCTGTTTATCAATTAAATTAAATAAAATGAAAAAAAATCTATAAATCTTGGTTGCCTATCATGTATCACACACTGAGACATGCAGTTGCCACCCCTGTTATTGATTTATTGTTGCAGAAAAAGACTGCTAATATTCAAATATTAATGACATTATATAAATAATGACAGAAATTGTTTTTTAATGATATTAATCTTCATTGAATAAAAATTTATAAATTTTCAGCTTTAACCCTTGTCCTCCACACGATATCAAAATTTATTATTTTAAAAATTATTTATTTAATTTTTTTTTCATGAATTTAAACACAACTATATCATGTGACCCTTCATGGGAGTGAGATCAATGAGCTTGTTCATATGGGGATGCCACTTGATGCGGTTTTGTTGAAATATTTTTTTCTCAACTGCTCAATTTGAATATTATGCGGGCAGATGCTGCCAATTCATGAGGTAAAGAGTTAACCACATTTAATTGATAAGATAACATGTTAACCCTTTACCCAATGCACAGGTTATCAAAATTTATAATTTTTCAAACTTTTTCAAAAGATTTCAACAAAACCATATCAAGTGACCCCTTATTGGAATGAGCTCGATGAGCTCATTCCAATGATGGGTCTCATGATATGGTTTTGTTGAAACTTTTTGAAAGATATATTTTTTTCAACTACTAAATCTGAAAATTATGTGGACGGATGCTGTTGTTTCGTTAGGTAAAGGGTTAAACTTAAAATAGCTGTCATATCCTGTGAAACGTTCTATGCACACTGGTGTCAGTCATAATTCTGTGTTTGTAATTAGTTTAGTTTAAACAATATTCATTAAAAATAATCATGTAAGAATGTATATAAACATGAAAATACATAAACTGAAATGAATCAACAGTAAGCTAATAGCTCACACAAGGCAATCTCCAAAATGTTGCTGAACATTTTACTTACAATGTCTGGTACAGAAGTATTTTATTTTCTTTTGCATGATTTCATATTTGCATAAATAATGATGAAGTAAGAAAGAAAATAGCTAAAAATTAGTTAACAATTAGTTTGCAAAAAGATATTCAGCCTGTATTTGGAACATGATGCTTTTTTGTTCACTTACTACTGATTCTATATAATGTTTTTACCCCATGCTATTGAATCAGGTATAAGTATACTTGAGTGGAAAACAGAGAAATGTTTAATATAGGAGTTATATACGATCTCATGCTGTCATATTTTGTTGTTGTAGAAATGTCCTTGCAATAATAACAACATTTTTGTGAATAAGTTCTGAGACATGTGTATTCAGATTGGCATGTTTGATTTTTCAGGTAAAGGGCAAAAAGAGATCAAATAAAGAAGTAAGGCTTGAGTTTTATAATGCCTTTAAGTAGCATGTAGCTGTAGCATCTAATTTAGCATTTACTATAGAAAGTTACAGCATTACACCAAATTCTTTACTTTATTCTGAGTATTGTGCCATTTTTTTCTAACTCTTTATCTAATATAAAGACAATATCAGGCCAGTGACATTCACAAAAATCACCATTCAGTTTTTTTTCTTTCAATTTTTGCCACTGAAACGAAGCTTATGATCCCCTCATTGTAATGAGTTTGCCAAGCTAATTCCAGTTGGAGTTATAATTTGTTTTGGAGGCAAAAATTGCAAATCTTTAGTTAGGCCTAAACAAGTTAAAAGTCTGTTTCTCAGGCCCTCCCATGTGGTCCTTTTGGCTGCTAGATGCTCTCTGTTTATGACCAATGCAAACATAAAAAATGAAAAATGGTTTATGTCTGATATTTTACCCAAGTTAAAAAAATTGCTAACTTTGTCCCTTGAATGCATGAAGGCTTTGCAATGTTTTAACATTGCAAAGCCTTCTTGCACTCAAGGGATCAAATACACATCGCATGCTGTTCTTTAGGTTATGAGGCCTAAAACTGAATGCAAACCAAGAACATGAACTTTTGATGTCTAAGAAATAAAATAAAAGAATTTCACAAAAAAATGGCCCTGGAAACAGAAGATCTACATTGTGGGGCCGTCATAAAGATTTTTTCCAACAAATATCCTTTAGTTGTATTAGGTAAACCTCTCGTTGTGTTAGGTTGAGAGTTAATTTTTCACTTAACATGTTGGCTAAATCCACTCAGTGCTGGCCATATCCACATCTTACTATATATATTACAGTTGCTGGTTGTTTAAGACCATGACTACAGAACTTGACCCTTATTTTCTGGAATTGTTTTTTCGAATTCTTTTTGTTCAGGTGAAAACTTTGTCACTTTTCTGCTGTAACAAGTTGCATTTAGTGAAAAAAACTTTATTGATCGTTATGGTGATCTTTATTGCTAATAGATGTGTTTTATAGTGATTGTAGTTTTCTCGTAACCCTTCTCCTTAGTATATGTGCTATTATTTTTCCTTTTTTTCAGCCCAAATCTGTGAACTTGTACTTGTAACAATTTAAGTCCACTCCAATATGTGAACTCTGAGAGTTTGTGTTTAAATTTGTTTCTTCAAACTCAGTGGCCCCAGGGCTTTCAACTTGCAGCAGGGGTTTAGTGCCGTGACTACAGTACGTAACCCTTATTTTATTTATCCTTTTTTGAGATGAAAACTTAATTTAACTGTTGTAAGAAGTTCAAGTAATTTTTAGCTTAACTTGACAAAGTCAAGATAAGCTATTGCCATCACGCGTGCGGAAGTCTGTTAGTCTGTGAGTTTGTTAGTCTGTGAGTCTGTTCACATTTTCCTTTAGCACAGGCTACACTCCGCAGTTCTTGTCTGATTGTCACAAAATTTCATATGCAGGTTTGGGGTCATGTCTAGATGAGAACATTCCCTTTTGGTCGCGATCGGTCAACCGGTATGGCTGCCCGAGCCCAAAACCCCAAAACCATTAGCACAGTCTACAGGTCATATTTATGAAGGGATTTCATTGTAGCTTGGTAGGATGCCTCTGTATAATGCCTAGATGAGAACGTCCCCTTTCGGGCATAATCTATCAACCGTGATGGCTGCCCAAGCCCAAAACCCAAAAACTTTTAGCACAGTCTGCAGGTCATGTTTAATATGGAGGGATTTCATTGTAACTTGGTAGAATGACTCCTTATGATGTCTAGATGAGAATTTCCCCATTTGGGTGTGATCTGCCAACCGTGATGACTGCCCGAGCCCAAAACCCGAAAACCTTTAGCACAGTCTGCAGATCATATTTATTGAGGAATTTCATTGTAACTTGGTGGGTTGACTTCATATAATGTCTAGATGAGAAAGTCCCCTTTTGGACGTGATTGGGCAACTGTGACGGCTACAGGGACCCAAAGCCCAAAAACCTTTAGCACAGTCTACAGGTCTTATTTATGAAGGGATTTTATTGTAGCTTGGTAGGATGACTCCAAATAATGTCTAGATGAGAACGTCCCATTTTGATCATGATCATTCAGCCTTGATCATTCAGCATAGGCAAAAGGTCATATTTATGGAAGGATTTCATTGTAACCTGTTAGGTTGACTCCATATAATGCCAAGATGATGACATCCCCTTTTGGTCGTGATTGGTCAACTGTGATGGCTACAGGGTGCCCGAAGCCCGAAAACCTTGAGCACAGTCTACAGGTCATATTTATTATTAGCTCACCAACTTCAAAGAAGTTGTGAGGTTATGTAGTGGCTTCATTGACATTGTCATCATATGTACATGTCCAATTTTGTAAGAATTTGTGTTTAGGTCATTTTCTCAAAGTCCAGTGGGTACAGGGATTATATATTGAATATGTACATTGTAGTGGGGTATAACAACAGTATCCAACCCTAATACTGTGACTTTTTTTTCCAATTTCACCTAAGGTTCGTTTTTTTTTTCACCTAAATTTGTCTGCCCAAACTTAATCAATTTCTGGTTGTAAGAATTAGTGTTTAGGTCTGCTCTTGTGCAGATTGTGAGGCCTTAACTTCTCGTTACTGTGTATTTTTTTTTAATTCAATAACATCTTTAGTTATTAACTCTACTATATGTGAAGATTGAACTGAAATTCAGTACAAATTTTCATGTTTATATTGGACTTCGTCAATTTTAGGTTGTAAAATTTTGTGTCAACCCTTTACCCAATATGAAAAGTAGACAACACTTGCAAAAAAAATTCTTGAATAACTAATTTTTTTCATTTTTTGTCTCAAAAACCTAGGTTATGACCCCTCATTGGAACGAGCTCAATGAGCTCGTTCCAATGAGGGGTCATAACCTAGGTTTTTGAGACAAAAAATGAAAAAATAATGAAAATTAATAGGCAATTTTTTAGAATAACACTTGCCGGTTTTGGCCATTACGTCAGGTAAAGGCTTAAGGTAAGTTTTGTTGCTATGTGTCTTTCCATGTGATTGATATTGTAGACTCAGGTTACTGAAGTCCATTGCAGTAATTTTTAACCTATCACATCATTATTCAACCCCAATACTAGGACTTTTTTCCAATTTCACCTAAAATTGTCATTTCAAACTTAGTCAATTTCTAATTGTATGAATGGGGGCGCGGTGGCTCAGTAGGTAGAGGTGCAGGCTGCAAGCCGAGAGGTCCTCGGTTCGAATCCCACCTGCGACAACTGCGTTGTGTCCTTGGGCAAGACACTTCACCTCCATTGTCCATGTGGGGGCATGGTGACGCTGTGCACTAAGGCGTACTGCACGTCGATGGTGCACCTGTCTTCAACCAATTCTAACCCTGCTTGTGTGGAGTTAGTATGTTGGGGAGCTGACAGTTGCTCGCCGATGCTCGGTGGTTCTCTCCGGGTACTCCGGCTTCCTCCACCCGTAAAACTGTCGTGGTCATGATTAGCCATTGTGCAGAAATATGTGACCTTAAAACACCAATAAATAAATAATTGTATGAATTAGTGTTTAGGTCAGCATTTGTGCAGATTGTGGGACCTTAAGTTCTTGTCACTGTGTAGTTTTCTATTTTGATAAAATCTTTAGGTATTAACCCCACTGTATGTGGAGATTTAACTGATTTTTTTCCATTTTTCAGTTAAAACTTTCATGTTTTTCTCAGACTTAGTCAATTTTAGGTTGTAAAGGTTTGTGTTACAGTGAGTTTTGTTTCTGTGGGTCTATTCAAGTTATTGATAGTGTAGACTTGAATTACTAAAAACCATTGCAGTAATATTAACTTCGTGCTAATTACAATATATCTCATTAAAAATTTTATGTATCCAGTATTTGGGGTGATTTTAACAATAAAAATGCAGCTTCAAGGAACTTTCTTGACATTAGCTTGACTGTATCAAGCATGGATGTAGGTGAGCATATGGGATGTAACATCCCTCTTATTGTTGTTGACACTGTTTGGGTTAAATTACCACTGATTCTCATTAACCCAAGCACACTGAAAGATACTAAAATCTCATGCTGAAATTTTTTCAATACTGAAATTAGGAATTTAACCAATTCATTCTTGTATGGCTGAGCTCACTGAGTACTGTCAAGCAAGATTGAATTGGTTAAATTCGAAGGTACATTATGGGAAAATTTGCAGGTTAAAATATTGATATTTTGTCCTCAGTGTTGGGTGTTTGTTCATTGTGACCTTTGTTTGTCTACTGCCATATACTTCCATATAAAACTATATGCACACAATTTGAAAGAATTAACAATTGCTTTGTAGGCAGTGTTTATTGACTAGTTCACTGCAGGAAGTTGCCTAGTTTACTGTAGGAAGTGCATATATGGTTTGTCTTTTAATAGGATTGAAAATCATAATTTTTGTTTTAATGCATCATTCATTTACCTGCTGTTGACTTTACAAAGTTTCTTTCCAAAAATTCCCAACAAGCAATCTCCAAAAATAATAAAACACTTTTTAATAAAAAAATGCAGTTTATTGTTAACTCTTGAAGGTCTTGAATTAGTTTATTCATTTTACACCAAAGGAAAATCTGCAGATGATGGCTTGCCAGTGGTTGTTAGTCAAATCATGGCTGACTATATGTATGACTAAACACTACTTCTGCAATAATTTAATATATTTTTATACTGTACCAATGACCCAGACTTAGCTGGTGCTAACTCTTAAATTCTAGGGCCAAACACAAATTTTGCACCCTCCCCCCCCCCAGTCCCCAAAATTTGCATCAAAATCCAAATAATAGATGTCCTATGTGGTCCTCCATACTTCTGTCCACTGCGCATGCGCAGTGTCCAGGAAGTACCAAAATTGGAGCCAAATCCTCATTCTTTGTTTGGCCCTTCAATCAGTAACATCTAACTGATATCTGTGCTTATAATCTCAGTTAAAATGATGCCAGACACAAAATCATGAAAGAAATGGTGAATCTAAGGATGAAATAAGAGGATGAGAGGAAGAAACAGTGGAAGAATGTGTTCAGGGCTGTAACTTATAATTTTTATGCAAAATTATTTCATGTTCCCTAATTTCGGGACATAGGCCTGATGTTTACATTCTTGTTATGAAATTTCCACTGTTTGTTCAGAGTTTCCTCTCTCCCTTTCCTATATACCCCCTTTGCTATTCTCCCATGCTTTTGGCATAATTTTTGTAATTTTTTTACTGAAATTTCTTGGGAGTTTTGGCTTGGTAACAGAATGTTTATTCTGTTTTTCCCCATGGTTACGTCCTCACCCTAGGGTGGTTAGGCATTTTGGTCATGCATCTACCATCCAATGTACTGCAGTTTCTTCTCAGGAAGCCTCTGTTTTACATCGGATAGTGTTAAAATTGGTTACTGATTTCGGCTCATATTTTCAGTGCCTGGAGTCTTGTTTCCAGTTTTTATTCACTTTTGTTTATGTTGACAACGGTTACTCCTGACAGTGATTCCTTGTCTTCTATTAGTTCTGCTCATAGCCAGATACATTAATATTGTCCGTAGGTGTAACATTAATTTTTAGACATGTTTTAAAATTTTTGTCCACACTTAGGCTTTTTTTTGATCCATTTGGGCTCATCGTTCCCATTGGGAACTTGGGCTCATCTTGAAATTTTTTCAAAAAAATGTTTTCTTTTGAATTAATTTTCGAAATGTTTGTAATGGATTATTATTATTATGTATCTTTGTTTTCAAGGGTTGGTGCGAGTACGATGACTGTTTAATATTTTTTCAAAATGAAAGAATATTGTTCAATTGTAAATCGAGGAAGTCTTCCTCTGATTCTCATGTTCATTGTATTTGCTGTAGTCTGTGTACTCGCACTAATTCTTGCTCAGTGTGTGCCAATTCAGATGACAAACGTTGGAGACGTGTGTCACGGTATATTGTTGGTGGTGAAAGGTCCATGCCGGTCCTCTCTCCACAGGGTCACTCTAGTTTTTTCAGTCTCTTTTTCAGAGGAACAAGAACAGGGTGATGTTTCTGTGATGTCTTGAAAAGTGTGCTTCCGTCGTCACAATAATGAGCTAGTGGCAAAGTGCTCAAAGGAATGCGGCAAGTGCCTAAGAGGTCCCACGTAGGATCGTCGGTCACTTGTCTCCCGCTCGCTCCCCCAGTGAAGCAATCATTCTCGAAATGGTTGTGAAGCCGGGTTCATCCGTTGCGGTCCAGGAGAGGAGAAGGGGTGTTGCAAGCACTATAATCTCGGATCACGCACACCCGGCGACGACAGATCGGAGGATGGAACGGAGGAAGCCAGTCAGTCCGGTAGCAAGCTCGTCCAGGTCTACTCGGACCGCGAGCGAGAGAGGCTCCCTCTCTCTTACAACAACATCTGGGCCCAGATGTTGTTGTATGTAACGTTCGTTAGTCGGAGCATACGTCCACTCCTCCTGCTCGGGACGTGCCGTTGCATAGACAGTCCGACGTGGCTTGTCTATTGGCTTCCTCATCCTCACGTCAGCAAACATGGCCGCACCTTGGCTATGTGACCGCAGATATCCAGCCTGCTTTGCCGACCAGGGAGTCCATGTCGACCAGGTCACACCATCCGCTAGCCAAGGACACAAGGCCTTTCCAGTCGGGACGTTCGCATATCAGAAGTATGCAGGAATTAACGTCCCAGGAGCTTCCAGTGGCTAAATTACGTAAGACCACGGCTCCGTGACTGACTTGCTATCACAGATAGCTCAATTCATCGCAGCATCCCAGCAGCCATCAGAAACTTTTTCAGTAAAGAAACTGTCTGAGGAAGCTGGGTCTGTTCGCTCCCCTGCAGAGTCAGAAAGGGACGACCGAGATTCTCGTGGTCCAGTCGGATGGTAAAAGGGAATCACCGGAGCTGAAATTTTCCCTTTCCGAACAACTTAAGATGGCCGTAGATTTCATCCGTCAACACCTTTTAGAAGTTGTTTCTCCAGACCAAAATGCTGCGTTACCTGATAAGAAACTGAAAGCGTCATTGGACACAGATTTATTCGGCTGGAATAGGGACATTGTGCCTGACTTACCGACACAGTCCAGAAATGTCACAGACATTTGTACTTCTTAATGACGCTATATTCAAGCTAGCCTCTAAGACTGGCAAATCAGGTTTCTTATCGTCTCATGCTCTACAGCTGCCTTTCATCAATCATAGAAATAGATTTGAAACGGCTGGACAGGTCGTGCCAATAGTTCCTCTGCATTTAGACGACCAGGCAGACGAATTGGAGTTGTCATTGCCGGCGTCTATGTTGATTTATTCCAGTACACTGGGACGACTATCTTGTCTAACAGAAAAATCAGTTTAGACGCATTATCTTACGCAGATCACCTTACCAGAGCGTTATCATTACGTCTCGAAGGAAAGAATTCCAGGTTGTTCAAAACTTCCTTGAGTGTTCTTTTGGGGGCCATAGCATATTTTACGTATAACTCTGCCCTTTCAGTGGCAATATGGAGTTAGTCAGACGTGATGCTGCCCTGGCTGCATCCACAAGAGTGGATGGTAAGGTGAAAAACTCTCTTACAGTCGCTCCGGTCTCAGGAGAGATTCTCTTCAACGGTAAGCTTTCTACAATCTATAATCAGATTACTAAGAAAGCTTCGGATTGAAAAAGTCAGACTCAGCAGGGAGGAGTAAGGCAGGCACTTTGGGGGCGAATATGTCCAAGGGAAGTTCCTATAGAGGATCTAAGAAAGCCTCTACGTCTTACTCCGGAGACCGTCAGAATAGCGACTCAGGTAGGGGTATTAATGCTGGCCGAGATAACCGGTCAGATGCCCGTAGGTCGACTAGGTGAGGTGCGGATCGTGGAGGACGTGGTTTCTCCTCACGCAACCCTCGCAGGGCCAGGAGGTGATGGTCTAAACCTCTATTGTGTTCCAGTGGGCGGAAGGCTGTCAAGATGCTTTACCAATTGGTTGTCAATTACGGACGACCCATGGGTGCAAGGGGGTTATTTCCGAAGGTCTAAAACTGTCCTTCAAGGAAAAACCTTCGTTAACTCGAAGTCCACTCTGGACTCAGCTTCCGTTAAACGTTCAGAAGAGATATTCACTTCTATCAGAAGTTCCATCTCTTCTGGACAAGAACGCTATAGATGTCGTAGAAAACCAGGAATCTCCAGTTTTCTATAGTCACCTGTTCCTGGTTCCAAGACCAGACGGCTCGTTTTGTCCAGTTATAGATCTGAGCTGGATAAACAAGCTGATCGTGGCTCCAAAATTTTATACGGAGACCATCCGATAGGTCAGACCGAGCATTCGAGTGAACGATTATGCTGCAAGCATAGATCTCAAGGATGTGTACTTTCACGTCATGGTACATCTGGCGTTTAGAAAGTATCTTTGCTTTGCTGTCCTAGGAGTTGTTTATCAGTTCTGAGCAATGATGCTCTGGTCTGAATCTAGCGCCCTGGGCCTTCACGCGATTAATGATCTCGGTAATGACTCATTTCCGAGCTCATTTGTCTGTGGTAACATTCTTTAGAGTTACGGCAGCAAGTTAACGCTTCAGAACGATGTTCAGAGTCTTCTTCAATTGCTCCGACGTCTCGGTTTCATAGTAAACGAAAAGAAGTCGGATCGAGTGCCATCCAAGTCATTCACCCACGTGGGAATGAGCTTTGAGACTCACAACAATCTCGTTCATCTGCCGTTAACCAGAGCGATATTAGTCAGTTGTTACGCTCGCTTTTGTCTTCACGCAGATGTAGTTACAGCGAGAGAATTCATGAGACTGGCAGGTTTGTGCGGAGCCGCTGTGGATCTTATTCCGATTGGGCTGCTACGCACTCGTCCACTCCAGATATTTTTTACTCAGAATTAGAGTGTGAAGACTCATTCGCTCAAAACGAACATCGTCTTGTGAAACATGAGATTGAGACTTGTGCAGATATTCAGTGGTTAACTCAGGGAGTACCACTGCAACTGCTGCATCCGATTTTTACGATATTGACGGATGCGAGCCAAACAGGTTGGGGTGCAACTTTGAGCCCATTAGATTCCAGGTGCCAGGGTCTTTGGGATCCACAGTTCCTAAACAAGCACATAAACATCAAGAGATGATGTCAATTGGCTTGCGCTACGTCAGTGGATGAACATTATTCAGAATTCGCATGTTCAAATTCTGTCCTACAATTCGAGAGTAGTAGCATATATTCGGAACCAGGGAGGCACTCATTCCATTCCGTTGTTCTATCTAACAGAAAGAATCCTTCTGTTTGTCCTAGAGCATCAAGTTCTTCTATCGGTCTGTCATATTCTGGGTCGTCTGAACGTTCTAGCGGACTCCCTTTCTCGGAAAGGTCGTATGTTGCCGTCAGAATGGACTCTCAACAAACGAGTATTCAGACAGATTTGCTACCTATGGGATCGTCCTATGATAGACTTATTTGCAACACATCTCAACAATCAGTTGCAGATGTATGTGTCGTCATGCCCTGATCCTCGAGCGTTTGCAGTAGGCGCCCTCTTGATCTCTTGGGACGGAATGATAGGATACGCGTATCTCCCAGCCCCGTTGATTCAGCTGATATTGCTAAAAATCAAGCAATCTCACTGCAAGATTCTATTGGTAGCATCTCTGTCACCCCAGAGACCATGGATAAATCTACTCAGGTGTCTGTTGTGGGACATTCCGCGGAAGCTTCCTTCACGGGAGGACCTTCTTTCACAGGGGAAATCACACACACTGCATCACAACCCGCTAGGTCTCAACCTTCACGTATTTCCGTTGTGCGGTCCTTCTTGCACGGCAAGCATTTTACAGGACGAGCAGTGAACGCAATTTCTAACTATAGGAGGACCTCCTCTTCGCTAAATTATGCTGCTAAGTGGAAGGTTTTCTCTCGATGGTGTAGGGATCATTCTGTTGATTTTATCATCCCTCCATTCCAGACATTGCTAATTTTTTGGTCTACTTGTTTGATGAGATCAAACTGCAGCCAAATACTATTAAGGGTTATAAGTCTATGCTATCGGATACCTATCCTCATTATGATAGCTTACAGATTGGATCTACTGTCTCTTTATCTAAGTTATTGTAAAACTTTTCGATAAATAGACCTAGAACCCTTAGGTTAATTCCTAAGTGGAATTTAGCTTGGGTTCTTCTGAAGCTAAAAGAAGCGCCATTTGAACCCCTTGATACAGTGGATTTCAAATACTTATCTTATAAGACAGCTTTTCTCTTAGCTTCTCTTCTGCTAGAAGAGTTAGTGAGCTTTATGCACTATCTGTTGATGATTCTCACTATCGTAGTTTTGGTAATACTATTACATTGACTACTAATGTTGGATTTTTGGCTAACAATCAGGCTCCTAATGAGTACCCTGAATCTATTGTTATTAAGGCTCTTCCATCTCCAGACGGTCATAGGCCTTTGCTTTGTCCATTTAGAGCTATGTGTATTTACATACGTAGATCTGAGTTTATCAGAAAGGAACGTAAGCGTTTCTTTCTGTCTTTGCTGCCTAATAGAAAGGACATTACGGTCCATTCTATTGCAAGGTGGATTCTATTAACTATCCGTACTGCTTATGATAAATTATCTTCATCTCAGCAGTCTGTGCTTAAGATTTAGGCGCATGAAGTAATAGTGCTGTCTTGGGTCTACATCTTGCTAATAGTGTTGCTATTACCGATTGATGAAGGCTGCATATTGGTCTCAGCCTTCCACGTTCTCAACTTTTTATCTTAGAAATATTGAGTCCATTTCTGGTGACCTGTGTTGTTTAGGTCCGTTATCTGTTGCTCAGAATGTCGTCCACTAAATAGTTGCAACTATAGTTATGCAGGCTTTCTGTTCCGGCAGTGTCTCTGTCCTGCTGCCCTCTTCGTTCTGAGGTATTTGATCCAGAGCAAGGGGAAGGGGGGGGGGGGGGGGGATGGTGTTCCCTTATATCACCTGCTTTATAGTGAAAAGCAAGGGAATACCTCCTCTGGAGTCAGTAATTCTGAGTCGGTGCCGGGATGGTTTTAAAGTGTAAAGCTAATGTCTGTCTCATTTATGTAATATTTTTAAAGTGTAGCTCGGTATGAAGCATTTGTGTATGTCATGTGTCATATGAGCTTTAATATACAATCCTCGGACACTTTTAAATGAGTATAAAGAGTCTCATTCTCTGGACTATCTTTATTTATCAGCTTTCCTTTAATAAATTAAGTATAATGGGTTATACTGAACGTTAATAGAGATCATTGATGTTATTGTGCCCAATTACGGAATGGTATTGTGTCTTTCTTTTTTGGTATAAACAAGAAAGATACATGTAAAGCCTGTTCTCCTCTTCTCCCTGAGGGGATAATTCTGTTTACATGTAATTGAGTCTATTGGATTATTCTTTATGTCCTAGGCCCTCCAGCCTTTTTTCTATTCAGCTAAGTCTGGGTCATTGGTACAGTATAAAAATGTTAAAAAATTTATAGTAATTTATATATTTTTTATACTTACCAATGACCCAGATGGGGATGGTCCTCCCATGAGTTGGGAACTCATACCTCCCCGCTGATTACATAACGCTTACCAGGAACTGGTTGTAAGAATGAGGATTTGGCTCCAATTTTGGTACTTCCTGGACACTGCGCATGCGCAGTGGACAAAAGTATGGAGGACCACATAGGACATCTATTTTTTGGATTTTGATGCAAATTTTGGGGATTGGGGGCACAAAATTTGTGTTTGGCCCTAGAATTTAAGAGTTAGCACCAGCTAAGTCTGGGTCATTGGTAAGTATAAAAAATATATAAATTATTATAAATTTTTTAACTTTTGTGGAGGATTCTCTTATGAATGCAAGTTTGAACACATGTTCTGAGGCCATAAAATTTCTCTGTCATATCTAGATTTAGGCCTTTAACCCTTTACCTAACATGAAAAGCAGACGACACTTGCAAAAAAAATTCTTGAATAATTAATTTTTTTAATTTTTCTGTCTCAAAAACATAGGTTATGACCCTTATTGGAAAGAGCTCGTCTTGTTCCAAAATAGGGGTCATAACCTATGTTTTTGAGACAAAATATGAAAAAAATAATGAAAATTAAGTAGCGATTTTTGTGAATAGGCTGGCCGGTTTTGGCCATTACGTTGGTTAAAGGGTTAACTGTTTTAAATCTTTAAAGCCACCACACATTTGAGCAATTGAGCTCAGCTATTTGGCTTGTAAGCAATAGGGTTCAAGTGTGTGTGGTGGTTTTACTGAGGCAAATAGCTCACAAGTCAAATGCCCCACACATCAGACATGTTTGATACTATTTGACTTGCTTGTCTGATTGCTCAAGTGAGCTGGGGAGGTGAGCCAGATAACTTACATACTCTATGCTATTTTTAATGTTTGCAGCAGAGTTCTCAGTTCTGTGATTCACACCAAGAAACTTACACTTTTCATATAAGGTGACTTGTACAAAATGACAGCTTCCTCAGCAGAAGAGGAATACACATGTGAGGAAAACATAATAGGCATTAGGCCTAAAACAAGTAAAAAATCTGTTTCTCAGCTCCTTTTGACTGCAGCATGCTCTCTTGTTATAACCAGTGCAAACTTCAAAAAAAAATAATTAAATCGTTTATGTCTGATATTTTACCCAAGTTAATAAAAATGTTAAATTTGTCCCTTGAGTACAACAAGGCTTTGCAATGCTTTAGCATTCCAAAACCTTCTTGTACTCAAGGGACGAAATACACAACCACTCATCCTACTCTGTAGATTATGAGGTGAGGCATAAAACATAAAACAAACCAAGAACATGAATTTTTGATGGCAAAGATATAATTACAAAAATAAAATAAAAAGTGCCTGCCCACTTGCAATTTTTACAAAAAATGGCCTGAGAAACAGAAGATTTACTTTGTGGGACCGTAGGTGGAGACATTAATGTCTTTCCCACATTAGATCTGCCGATTTCAAAAATAGAGAGAAGAGGTATAAGGTGATCAGTGAAATTGCTGCCTTTATAAAGATGACACACATGTAAAATACATTTTACTTCCAACTTCCAAATCGACCACCCCTGATGCCAATCAAATCATTCCCAAAATTTTCAAACCAGCACATACCGGACCTGGTTATAAATTTAAATTTCTGTTTTAGGTATATGTGCACAACTTGTCACTTGTTGGGTTAAAATAATTGAAAAAATATCTTCCTGATCAGCGAGTGATAGTAAATCATGAAACTGCAGATTGGAATCCGAGAAAAGTCATCAAAAACTGAGCTAAATTGCTCAGGTGTGTGGGAAACATGACTTACATGCAATCTGTCTTGCAATCAATGTGACTGAGCTCAATGCTCAAGTTATGTTGGCTTTTACCTTTTGAATTTGTCACATTCACTCACAACCATTACATATTGAGCAATTGAAAAAATTATTTAAAACTTCTTTTCAACAAAACCATATCATGTGACCCCTCAATGCAACAAGCTCATCGAGCTTGTTCCAATGAGAGGTCACATGATGGTTTTTTTTTAAATTGTTTGAAAAAATTCCAAAAAATCCCTAAATTTTGATGTTGTGTGCATTGTTTAAAGGGTTGTGCTGGTACCCAAATTTTGGCTGTACAAAGAAGAAACTTTGCATATTCTCTGTATAATTTTGTATAATCTTTACTGTTGATTAAAGCCATTGCATGAAATGTGTGAAATCTTACAAAAATTATTCTCCGTCTCTGAATGCAATCTCTTTCTGTCTATGCTGCATTTGATTTTTTCCCCCATCTGCAACAACCATTCAAACGTATCCTCTTAAGCTATATGATAACCCATGATAGCAGTAACATCTTAGCTGACCAATACTCATTTATCTTATTCTGTCTATGTTTTTGAACTTTTATCTCATTCCTTGGGATGTTGGAGTATGTGTGTGTCTGTGTGTGTGTGTGTGTGGGGGGGGGGGGGGGGGGGTCAGGAGGGATCATTTGGGGGTCACGTCCTTTTACCATCCAGAAAGGAGAGGGAGGTATCATGTGTCGACACCTGAGTTGCACAACCTTGTAACAGGAAATTCTCTTGTAGTGTGGCAGTCGTCAGTTCTATATTCTGCAGTATCTATTGGTCTACCCACTTCATGAATCAAAGCACCACGGCAAGCAAGTAACATAACATGTGAGTGGTTGCATTTTGAGTTACCTTAATCCTTTACATAACAAGTTGATCACATCCGCCCGCATATTTATGCAAATTCTGCAGTTGAAAAAATATTATTTTAAAAAAACTTCAACAATTACGCCATTGCCATTGCATAGAAATATGGGACTTTAAGTATTAATAAACAAATAAATATGATAAGGACAATTTGAGTCGACTGGGGTGAGGCAAAATCAGCATTGGATAAAATTAAGATGACGAATTGAGACAAAACTGATCAAACATTGAAAATGGCATTTTGAGAATTTAATATCTTCTGACACACAATCATTGCACCACATGGTTGCAATGATGGAGTCAGCAGGAAGACGGCCAATCTGGCCATGCTGTCTCCCAACAGAATGCCTTCGTTGAATCTTACTTTTTTCATGCTAATGTGAGTATTCTGATATGCTTGTAAACGTTGTTTTCTGTTGAATAAATTTACTAACTTACAAAACCATATCATGTGACCCACCATTGTAATGAGCTCATTGAGCTCATTCTAATCAGGGATCACATGATACGGTTGTATGAAATTTTTTAGAAAATAATAAATTTTGATATCGTCTTCATTGGGTGAAGGGTTAAGAAATACATGTGTAACCTATCTGTTGAATATGATCAAGTGGAGTGTTCAGTTCATTGAAATATCTAGAATCCAAAAATATGGGCCCGGGATGATCATTCAGAGCCTTGTTCTTGGAAAAAAAATGCAGCTTTGTTTCAAGTGAGATAATCTTCACAAGTTACCTTTGTGATGTGGTTTGCCCCTCTTGAACTTCTGACATCCTGGCTCATTCCATCATCTCCCGACCATTGGTCTACTCTATTTTACCTGCTCTTGGATTGTCCGCTCATGAAAAAAATGAAAGTGGATATACAAGTCTAGAAATAAGCAATCTGTGATTTGCAGAATGAGGTTCCCAGAGGGTGAATTTTCTGAAGCTACCCATACGGTAGGCGAGAATCCCCCACAGCAGGGTAGCATCACCAAATTCCCCCTCTGCAGATCTCTTTCTGCAGATAACAGGCTGCTTATTTCTGGGCTTGGTGATATTTTGTATATTTTAATTTAAATTTTTTGCATATTGTAAAGTGGTTTGAAATTTGAACAGGGAAGACTTTAAATTATCCTGAGTTGGACTGAAATTATTTTATATTTTTTAACAATTTACAAAGCAATTTTATTCAGTAATATGTGTTACTAATTTTGTAAAAAAAGAACTTTGTGCAAATTAGCAATCTGTTGAAGTGACATGTGTTTGACAGTGAATATTAACCCTTAACAGTCTATTTCCATCTTTTACAACCTCAAAACAGATGCTCTTAACATGCCATCATGATGAGGTTCTGCTGACAATAGGCAAATTATCTAGGCAGTGGTTTCTAGTTACAGTCTTGGCTGCCTATTAAAGCAGCCAAGACTTGAGTAGAAATCACTGCTTAGCCACTGGACATTTTAAGGCTGTGGACTGGTGGAAATTCACGATATTTGTCTAGGTTTAAGGGTTAAATCAGTATGGAGGATTAAAAATTATGTAATCATGTAACCCAATTGGCTGTTGTATTAAATTATTAGTTTTCTACTTTACAAATTTTGCTCATTTGCAGTGGATCATTTTATAAATAGAACGTCTCTTGAGTCCCCAGTTTACATCAAAATACGATTCAATAAATTAGGTATGGACCAAACTTTAGTGAGGTCCAGATGTAACTTATTGGACGAGTATTGTAAATTTGGATATTATCCGGGGACAAGATTGTTTTTATTATATGATTCAAAAACCTCACAAAAGACACTTAAATGGAACAAGAAACAAGCAGTGGCTTCTTTTAGGCCTTCGATTATGCTACAGCTTGAGATGCATTGTTTGTCCACAGTGTCTGCATCAGGAAATAATCCCTATTAAGGACTAGATTTCAAAGTATTTAATAACTAAAATTTAATGAAATAATTTTAAAGTAAACATCAGCTACTTTCAAAGACAACAAATGTTTGTTATTCCTCATTTCTTGAGTCTGTATCTATGATTATTCTCTGGCACTTGATGGGTCATGCATTACCATTTTTAGCTCACCTGACTGAATGTCAGGATGAGCTATTGTGATCACTCACCGTCTGTTGTCTGCCGTCCATCGTCAGTTGTCTGTGAACGTGGTGTTTGCACCTGCCCTTCCTAAACCACTGAACCGATTTTAGTTACATTTGAGGTGATTGCTTGTTCTGACATCGCATTTTGTTTTTTATCAAATCAACCTGCCAAGCCCCATAGGGAGGGGATGGGGGAAAATCTTCCAAAAATGAAAAAAAAACTTCTCATGAACCAGTGAGTGCAGTGACTTGATATTAGGTATGTAGCTTCCTTATGAGTTGTAGAATCAAGTTTGTGGAGCAATATTTACCTTTGTAAAGGGAGGATCAAGATTTTGATGGTCCAATTTGAACCAAATTTGGTATGTGGTATTATTGAATCATGCAAAAAGAAATTTTCCTGTGGGAACCGCAGGTTCTAAAAATAGAAATATTTTCAAACGCCCATAGTTCCCAAACCCCATGCAACAGAGAACTGTTATTTGATATGAAGTATGAAACAGTGGGAGTGTGTGTGTGTGTGTGTGTGTGGGGGGGGGGGGGGGGGGGGGGTGGAGGGGGGGAGTCAGGTTTGTTCAAATCAAGTGTCTGGGTTAATATTTGGGCTTCCCATCAGAGCCTGAATGTTAACTTAATGCAATATGAGGAAATTTCTTTAAAATTCATATTCACCAGGCAGAATCTTTTCATATTGGTATACAACATCTGTAGTAGGGTCATATTCAAGTTTGTTCAAATCTGGTTCCTAGGTTAATATTTGGGCTCCCTATGGAGCTGGTGTCCGTGCAATATTTCCAGTTTCAAGAGTTATCTTCATACCACAGCAAAACATTTCTTCCACAAGGATAGTATCACAGCGAGGTCATTTACTCCCCTTTACTGTGTTTCGGGAGTTCTGAGATCCCACTGACCTTGACATCTTGAGTGCTATTATGCCTCCGACCTCCTTGAGGTTTGGTGGGTATATAGTTGCCATCTCCATCCTTACGTCTGTCCATCTGTCCATTATGTCTGCCCATACAAACATTTTGGCATTGGTTGTCAGATTTTGATGTCCTTTTGGTATGATGATGGTGCCGCATGGGTGAAATGATATCCACATATTGTGGGTTTTGTCCACACATTCATACCAGAGTTATTGCACTTGTAGGATTTAGACAAAATAGTAAAATGAACATTTTGCATTATAACTTTTATCAAGGTTGATAAATGAATAAATAAATGTTAATAGACCAGTATGGGGGAAAGGATATCCACATATTGTGGATTCTGTCCATGCATACTTACCTCTGTTATGCCTCTTGTTAGACTTAGAAAAAACTGTCCCTATGAACTTTTTGCATTGTTGTTTTTGTCAGTATTTTTTATTGAGTGAGAATAGAAAATTAAAAAAATCTTTATATAACGTCCATTTTAAATAGGTATGCAGGAAAAGTTTAACCAAGTTAGTCTTCATGTGTGTGTGTTTGTACAAATTGGCAGATATTTATGCCATCTTAAGAAATACCACCTTTCTAATGAGCAGCATATACTATCCATGGTATTGGAGGAGGGGTCATATGTAATGCGTCATGTTGTTCATTTTTCTTGATTATTTTTGGGGGGCAAAATTCTGATTTTGACAGAAGTAGTGTTTCCTCACTCGCTATTTACAGGAGACAGTAAACACTGATGGAAGGATATCACTCAGGCCTGTATTTCAGTCTGTAGCTTAGGCAGAACTCAATAGTAGCCTTAACTCATTGCATGCTGCTAGCATATATTCCTGCCCAGGACAGGAAATCTCTTGCCATTGAAAGAAGTATAATTTGAGGATACTTAAACAATTTTTCCACTGTAAATTGTGTATAGATTTTTAAACCAGTGATTTCTTGAACTTTTTTATCAAATCTAGTCATGAGTGCTGTTAAGCAGCCTTAAATAGATTTGAGTAAAAAAATATTTGAAAATGACTCGGTAGGTCAAGAGTTAAATGCCATGTAATGATTTCTAGACATTCATGGACCTGGATTACTAACTGCCTTTCACATGGCACTAGACTGACTTCAAAGACTTTATTTACAGTGGCACGCCAAGCGTTCAAACCCATGCTGAGAGAGTTTCCTTTGGTACCAACTGTCTATCAAAACTATACTGAACCATGTACACCATTCAGCCACTGACATGCACACCACTCAACCGCCTAGATAAACTATACTGAACCATGCACACCACTCGGCTACCGACAGACCCTGCCAGTCTGTTGGTGTCCGAGTGGTGTGTGTGGATCAGTATAGTTTCTCTAGGTGGTTTGTGCTGAAGGAAACTCTCTCAATGTGGCTTGGAACCCCTGGTATGCCATTGTAAATAAAGCCAGCACCCTTTCTTGATTCTATGGCACACAGAAAATCTGAAAAAGAGACCCTCTTGCTGATTTCCATGACGTGCAGTATGTAGAATTAAGTGATGCAATTATATGATAAGTATCTGACTTCAAAGATTTATAAATGTTTGATGTGGCTGATCTTGTATCTCTTTGACTTGATGATGTGGACTGGAGCCACTGATCTCTTTCCAACTGGATCATGTGAATGTTGGTGAATAACGTTCTGACTCAATTTGCCACATTGAAGATGATCAGTAAGAGAACTCCTCCCTTTCGATGACTTTTGATGTGAAAGCTGTTATGATGTAACTTTTTGGCATGCATGAAATACAGGAAAAACTCTACCAAGGGTTGTTGATTTCAGTCCCCCCGTATTCCACTTTTGTAGTGTTCTGTCTTAGTACCCATATTATGCAGTATTCAGATTTTTTCCCCAAGTTTTGAAGTGTAACTGCTCCAGTTGGAACTAGACATCCTGTTGCAATTAGCGCAGAAAATGCTTATTAATATTAGTTAATGCGCTCCTAACTTCAGAAGAATGAAGTAGTCTGCAATACACAAGAACATTTACGTTCAAAGCAAAATATAATGTGCCATTAGCGAAGTCGGTAGTGAAATCATGAACTAAACCATTCAAACAGAAAGAAAATATTGAGACTTCAGTATGTGGAGGGTGGGTAACTACTAAATCATTGTGGGATAGAATTTTCACTCAGTAATTAATTACAATTTCTGAGGATAAGACACAGGAAGCACTTGCAAACTTTCAACACATGGACCACTGGGTGCAGCCCGGTGGTCCATGTGATGAAAGTTTGCAAGTGTTTCTCATACTGTTAGTCTGTTATGAACAATTATAAATACTTTTCACTTGGAGTATATATGGCACTGCGATTAAGAAGTAATCCTCTCTCTTCATTCTGTATATGTAATCAAATTCTAATATCTATTACATATATATGTATCCCAGTAGACATTAGGAATGATGCTAGTGATGTCTGTTTACTAGTATAGAATTGTTGAGCACACTGTTTTCTACAGAAATTGAGTTAAGCTAATGGGGCATTTTGAGCATGACAGGTACAAAAAGTGCACTTACTTAGCACGCTATTACTCCAAAAGTGTGTATAATACAGTAACAGGACTTCTTGTTTCAACTGTATATGTAGTTTGATCAAGTTTCTCTGCTAATGCATTATAGTTGAAGGCCTATTTGTTGAATCGAATGAAACAGATACATAAGTTTAAAGAAGCGCACAGTTCACTGGTGAAAGATATTCTGTATTGACAGTGTCATTTATAATTACCTTTCATTGCAAACTTATGAACATGTACTCAAAGCTTGAGATCTAATATATTTATATTTGTGGTGTTTCCCAGTTAATGTCAAACATGATTTACATTGAAATAGGATTTTGGCTTGGCACTGGAAACTGAAGAATCCTCTAATAAACGTTAGTGTAAGGTGGTAAAGCAATAATAATGGAGAAGACCTATAACAAGATGCTGTAAACTATTGATTTTTACTGGTAGCATGCTGGAAGCCCATATTTGGGCGTTATTCTGAAGTACCGCTACCACAGTTTAAAGGCTTTATATTCTGTGGATATGCTTCATATTATCTTTGATATTATTTTATCTGTTAGGATTTGCCTAGTTCCAATTTATGGGAGAGTGCCTAAGGGCATTCTCCCATAAATTGTAACAAGGCAAAGATGCACAAACAAATTTTAAGAACCAAAAACAATTTAGAACTATACCAGTTAAGGAGAAAAAACATGAACAGTGTATGAAAGGGATGCCAAGAATATGAAAATACTGGCACTTTTCTCTCCCACTATACAGTAGATCAATATTTGCCATTGTGCACAAATTAGACTAATTTAAAGGCCTGAATACTTGAATTCATGTATTAGAGTCTGAACACTCCAAGGGATATTACAGTGTAATCATGGATCCTTAAAACCCTTGAATGTCTGAATTTAGATACGGTTTGCGACTGGTACCAGCAAAAGATTTTTTGACGCTGCAAAAAAAGAAATGCAACCACTTTTGTCTTGTTTAACCAAGATCACTGAGCTCTAACAGAAAAAGAGTTAAATGGATGAATTATCAGTTCTGTAGGAAAATAGTGCCTTTGAAAGGAAGGCTAATACAGTAATTGAATGTCTCTTAATTGAATAATCTATTAATTGCATATAACTTCCAAATGCAAAACTGTTGACCACACCTTCAGTACACATTTGACCTGTTAATTGCATATAGGTTATAGAGCAAACTCCTGATAATTGAATAAAAGTCATCTTGTAATATGTCAAGAAATTATCCTACAATCATCAAGTTTTCCTTCTTTTTAAACATATTTGGCCACAGTACATCCAGTATGAGCATTTACATTATTATATTTTGTTTGACAGAGTTCCATGAGTTCTGTGAAACAAGATATAATAGAGTACATTCTCAATGTATCTTTAGCATTCAGGAAAGTGACCAAATCCCTGCTAATTGAATATTCCTGTTCACTGGTAGAGTGCTGGAAGCCCATATTTGGGCTTTACTCTAATGTGTAGATACAACAGCTTAAAATCTTGATAATCAGTGGAAGTGCTTCATATCATCTTTGAAGTGAAATTATTTAGTCTAATTGGATTTGCATTGTTGCAATTTATGGGAGAATGCCTACAGGCACTCTCCCATAAATGGTAACAACACAAAGATATATGAACAAATTCTGATCACCAAAAATAATTTAGCATCCTATTAACTGAATAATTTTCATTTGAAAAGTGGCTCTTCGATTAACTGGGTTCCACTTTCATTGTCCTTGGAGTTAACTCTTTTACCTAATGTAATGGCCATATCTGAAATGTAATATTCACAAAAGTCATCTTTCAAATTTTATGATTTAAAAAAGATTGTCCCCATATCCCGGTAAATTCTGTCTTTTGATTGGCCAGAATGCCTAGGACAAATTGCCATGGCAAACAGCGCTTTCAACATCCAAGGTATATGAGAGCATGCAACATCCAGGGTATAAGGGCATACAAAACATCGGGAGTATATCATTTAAATGAAAGTTTTTGGTATTTGCTTGTCTTGATATAAAAATCAAACCAAAAAAACTTGAAAATAGTCACAAATATCATCAGATTTCTGACAGTTCGATCATATTTTGCTGTTATAAATTAAAAGTCATAATTAAATCAATCAACTTGAGAAAAATAAAATAAGAGAAAATCTGTCATCAAATATTTAGCTTCCGATATCTGTCTGGCTTTTTCAAAACCCAAGGGCTGTAACTCTATCGGTTGTCTTCTGCATTTGTAAAAACAAAACAATTATTCATGAGTTTGGTCCAACTGATTGTGGAGCGTGAGAAACGTGTCCACAAATTTGTTTCCACTTTGTTTCTATTGTGTTTCAAATGGGACAAAAACATTATCTCCGCTAACATCTATGGTATATGGAGATTTAATACCTGGATGTCTCATTTAAACACCTCACCTGTGGCTCGATGTTTAAAATCCGACATCCAGGTATAAAATCTCCATATACCATACATGTTGGTGGAGATAACTTATAATGTTTGCCCCCAAAACATAGTTTTGGATCCCGCATTGGAATGAACTCATCAAGCTCATTCCACTGATTGGGTATAAATTATGTTTTGGAGGCAAAAAATGAAAATTCTGATTCTTCAAGAAAATATTTTGCTAATGTTATCATCTAAAGGTTTTGGATAAAGGGTCAAATATAACCCACTGAATTTTGTTTAAATTAGTTAAATTCTAAGTGAGAAGTATTGAAAATCAATGAAAAAGTTTGAAATCATGGGTTAGGAAATTAACATTTGGTTGCTAGGTATTATTATACGTCATATATGATTCTTGTCTTCTGATTCGGCAATTACCATTTGATAAGTTTGCTTTTTGTCTCCACCCGTTCCTGGACAACATTACCAAACACCGAAAATCAACATGTGCTGCCTCTGATCATTTCTGAAGTTTAATTTCAGACTATTATTTTAACCCTTTACCTAACATGAATAGCAGACGATGACAATTGAAAACAAAATTCTTGAATAACTAATTTTTTTCATTTTTTGTCTCAAAAACATAGGTTATGATCCCTCATTGGAACGAGCTTGATGAGCTCATTCCAAAGAGGGGCCATAACCTATGTTTTTGAGACAAAAAATGAAAATATAATGAAAATTAATGGGCTATTTTTGAGAATCGCACTGGACGGTTTTGGCCATTGGGTAAAGGGTTAAATGTTATTATATTGAAGTTTGTTGTTGATATTTATCACTTGTGTATGAATTATTTCAGTGGACATTCGGTGTAATAATAAAAAAACATACTGACTTTTGTTGAATGTGTTATGGTATATTATTACCCTCAGAAAAAAATTAATTCCCTGAAATTTCTTCTCCTATAACACATTATATAAAGGTCAGTATATGCTTTTTATCCCTTTACCCAACACAGACAATATCAAAATTTATTATTTTAAATATTATTTTTTCAAATTTGTCAACAAATTCCAACGAAACCATATCATATATGACCCCTCATTGGAACAATCTCATCATATCTTATGGTTTTGTTGAAATTCTTTGAAAAAATTTTTTTTTTCATCCTGATGAATTTTTATATATTCTGCTGGCGGATGCGGCTAATTCGTTATGTAAAGGTCTATATTGTGTTTTCTTCATGTTGTAACAACTGAAAAAGAAATACTGCACTGATAGCTGTAAACAGGGGCATCGCGAAGATGACCAGTTGTAAGGAGATGTATGAACCTGATATGTTCTGACTGTGATGGCTCAAGTCCCGACTGATAAAATATTCCAACTACATCATCAAGATATATGCCTTGATGATGCAGTTGGAATATTAGTCAGTTGGGATTAAAGTTAAAAAAAAACTCTCGACTTCTTGGATCTTTATTGTGGATAAATAGCAGCATTTTATTCAATTAACTGGTTGATTGCTAGAAGCCACTATCATGGATCTATTAAAAAGTGCTGGAAGCCACATTAGTGACTTTACACTGTATACATTAGCTTGATGTTCACTTAGCAACAGAAGAAAGATTTGTTTTATAATATTGTTTGGTTGCAACTTATTGGAGAGTGCTATTGGTACTCTCCAATAAATTGTAAGCAAACAATTATTTATGAACAAAATTTTGCCTAACAAAGGCTACTCTTGCTGGTAGCATTGTTTCTTAGAAAAAAAATTACTCATGTTTCAAATCACCTTTAAAAAATAATTTAACACCCAACCAGTTAACACATACTGTACCAGAACTCTAAATTGGTCCTGCTGGGCCCCTCAACATCCCAGACCGGGTACTATGGACCTCCATCTTTATGGCTGTTTGGGTGTGTGACATAAGTCCAGGCATAAAATTGAAAGAACATGAATACTGACAAGAGCAAATTGATATCTATGACTCCAACCCAGATGAAAATGTCCAGACTGGAAAAACCTCATAACCCCTCACTACCCCCCTTAGTGACACCCCTGACTGTACATACTTCAGATTCATCATTGTGGATTTTAACATCTCAGCTAATTTGTATATGACATACTGTTTTTTTCAGGAAGTAAAACCTGCTACTCCTCCTCCAATTTTATCGGGTGAGAAAGGAGCACAGAAATTTAGTGTGCCACAGTTAGTGATGAAGATCAAACCTCCAGCACCTCTAACAGGTAAGTTTTTTTCACATTTTGTAACCCTTTCTCCAATGCACAGGATATCAAAATCTATTCTTTTAATTATAGTTATTTGAAATTTAAAAAAAAAATTCAGCAAAACCATATCATGTGACTCTCTTGTTGGAACGAGCTTGGTCCAATGAGGGGGTCACAAGATATGTTTTTTTTGGAATTTTTCCAAAATTTTTTTTTCTCATCTGCTTAATTTGTAAATTACGCAGGCACATACTACTGATTCATTAGGTAAAGGTTAAAAACAGTTTTGCTCCATAGTATGTTTAAAAAATGCCAACTATTTTTCTCTGTTTCTCCAAAATATAGATTATCAGATGTATTAACTGTCTCAGAATCTCTAGGACTGGAAATCCTTATATTGCACATTTATTTCATGGGCATACCTCATGCTGACTGTTCTGGAAAATCAATAAAAATCAAACTCCACAATCCCAACATTTCTATGAACTTGCCCTTTTATCCCTATCCTACCGCAAGTACATGAGAGGTCATTTCTGTAATTTCTTGGAAGGAACATTAAACAGAATTCAATGAATGCTTTGTTTCATTTGTTCCTAAAGAGGTTTTGTTCCTAAAGAGATTGAGAACTGTACTCTTGTATTATATTGTCCCAAACAAGGGAGGTTTGATGAAGGTTATACAAAAGAGCATCGCACATTCACAGAGCTTAAAATTCATGCAAGAATCAGAATTGATTCTCGCAAGGAAAACATTGAGAAGCAACTTTGATTCTCATAAAATGTTCATTTGATTTCTGTCATCATAGATTCGGAGAGTGTTCTCAAAGGCCTGAAGAATTCTACTTATTCTTTGCCTCCTTATAATAAGATAACATGTTGACTTAGCAGTCATATCTAGTGATGTCTTGGCTGCCTTTACAGGCAGTCAAGACTTCATGAGAAACCACTGCCAAGTTACTGTAACTTCTATCAGCACACCCACCAAAAGGCTGCATGTTAGAACATGTGTTCTTCATGCACCTGTGAGACGTGAAACTCACTAAAATTTGATCTTGGGGTGACTTTTCAGTAAATATATAAATATGAGGTTTGTTTTGTCTAAATTATTTAACCCTTTACCCAACGTAATGGCCAAAACAGTGCTATTCTAAAAAATCGCCAATTAATTTTAAATTTTTTATCTCAAAAATATAGGTTATGCACCTCATTGGAACGAGTTCGTTCAGCTTGTTTCAGTGAGGGGTCATAACCTATGTTTTTGAGACAAAAAATGAAAAAAATTAGTTATTCAAGAATTTTTTTTACAAGTATCGTCTGCTTTTCATGTTAGGTAAAGGGTTAAGAACTGAAAATTGTTTTTGCCGCAGTATTTCGTGAGAATCAAAACTAATTCTCGTGAATTCAGACCAGTTATAAGGCCTGATTCACAATATCATTTCATTCCCCCCGTAATTCTCAAGCTCCTGTAGCTGATTTTGTTTTATCCCCCTGAAAAAATTTCAAGAGGATATAGCCGTGGCACTGTCTATCTGTCTGTCTGCCTGTAGATTGAGTTGGTTTCCACTCTCTAACTAAATTTATGCATGGCCTTCTGAAACCAAACTTGGCATGTGGGTTAGTCATGATGAGAGAAAGAAGCTTATTCATTTTGAGGTGATTGTGCCAAAGGTCAAGGTCATAGTGACCTTGAACTTAAACATTTACCAGAGTTGGCTTCTCTAATTAAAATTTTGCTCGTCCGATCGATACTAAACTTGGCTTATGGGTTGAGCATGATGAAAGTAAGAACCTTATTTATCTTTGGGTTATTGTGTCAAAGGTAAAGGTCATAGTGAATTTGAATTTAAAGTTTTATTGGTCAGAGATGGTTTCCGCTCGATAATTAAAATGTTGTTTGCCTGATTGAAACCAAATTTGGCATGTGGATTGGTCATAATAAGAGGAAGGACCCGATGTATTTTTTAGATCGTTATGCTGAAGGTCAAGGTCACAGTGACCTTGAAATTAAACTTTTATAAGTTAGGTCTGGTTTTGGGTTTCCTAATTATTAAAATTATGCATTCCCAATCGAAACCCTACTTGGCATGTTATGTGAGCATGTTGAGAGGAAGAACCCTGCATATATTTTTATACTGTACCAATGACCCAGACATAGCTGGTGCTAACTCTTAAAATATAGGGCCAAACACAAATTTTGCCCCCCAATCCCCAAAATTTGCATCTAAAACTAAAGAAAACATGTCCTGAAAGGCCCTCCACACTTCGCCCCTACTGCGCATGCGCAGTGTCAAGGACGTTCCGAAATTGGCGCCATTAATCATTCTAAGTTTGGCCCTTCATCAGTTAACATCTGACTGATCTTTGTGCTTTTAAATCTCAGTTTAAATGATGCCAGACACATAAATATTAGTGAAATGGTGATTCTAAGGAGGATAGAGAAGGAGGAGAGGAAAAGAATGTGTGACAGAATATTATCAGGGCTGTAACTTAAAATTTTTTAATGAAATTATGTTAAGTTACCTATTTTCAAGGCAGCAGCCATTTTGTTGTCATTCTGATTATTTAGTTACACTGTTTTTTTAAGTGTTTTCCTCTCTCCCTGTCCTTTAAGTTCCCCCTTGCTATTCTCCCATGCTTTTGGCATAGTTTTTGTAATTATTATTACTAAAATTTCTTGGGAGTTTTAGCTGAATAACAGAATGAATTCTGTTCTTTCCCCATGTTTACGTCTTCACCTACGGGTGGTTAGGCATTGTGTTCTGCATCTACCATCTGATGTTCTGCAGTTTCTTCCCTGGAAGTCTCTGTTTTGCATCAGATAGTGTATTTTTGGTAACTGATTTCGGGCCTGGGTGCCTGGAGTCTTATTTTAGTGTTTTTACACTCATTGTTTACATTTACAACAGCCCTCTGTGTGAGGGGGGGATTTCTAAAAAATAATATCTTTATGTTATTTTAATCATAACTAGATACATTATTATTGTTCGTAAGTGTTGAATAAATTGTTTAAAATATTTTTAAAATTTTTGTCCACACTTAGGCTTGGGATCCATTGGGGCTCAACGTTACTTTTCAGAAACTTGGGCTGTTCTGAAAAAAATATTTTTTCAAAATATTTTGATTTCAATTATTTTTTCTATATTAATGGATCATATTATTATTATGTATTTTGATTGCCAGGGGTTAGTGCGAGTACCAGGACTTGTTTTCTTTTCACATTGAAAGGATATTGATCAATTGTTTTAAGAGGAAGTCTTCCTCTGACTTTATCATTCTATATGTGGTCAGTGTACTCGCATTACCTCCTGTTCTGTATCGTATGATTTCGATGACAATATGGGAAGCGTATGTCACGGTATGTTGTTGGGGATTTGGACACTTCGGTCCTTTCCCCGCAGGGTCACTCTACTTTATCAATTTCTATTTCAGACGATCAAGATTAGGGTGATGTATCTGTGATGTCTTCCAACAGTGTGCCTCCGTCGTCACAATTAATGAAGGGCTAGCGGAAAAGTGCTCATGTAAATACGCCAATTGCCTAAGAGGACCCTAGTAGGTTCGACGGCCTTTGACGTCCGCTAGCTTGCCCGGTGTAGCGTCCATTCACCGAATGGTTCGGCAGCCGGGTTCGTCCGTTGCGGTCTAGAAGGAATTTTGGGGTGATGCGAGCACTATAAATTAACTTAATGCACACCCAGTGACGGCGGATCGGAGGGAGAACGCAGGAAGCCTTTTAGTCCGGTTCATAGCTCGTTCCGGTCCATCCGGACGGCAAGCGAGAGAGGCCCCTCTCTCGTTCAACAACATCTGGCCCCAGATGTTGTGGTACAAAATGTGTCGCAAGCGGAGCATACGTCCGTCGCTCGGGACGCTCCGTTGTATAGGCAGTCCGCTGAGACTGCTAAGGCTTCCTCTTCTCGTCAGCACACACGACCGCACCTTGGCTGCGTGACCGCCGATATATTACCAGCTTCGCCGATCAAGGATTCTTCGGCGACCAGGTCACACCATCCGGTAGCCAGGGACACGAGGCCTGCAGACTCCGGACGTTCGCATAGGAAGTGTGCGGGAGTCAACGTACACGGAGCTTCCGGCGGCAGTGCATCGTAAGACCGCTACTGCACAGGCCTCGGGAACGGACGTGCTTTCCTTAATAGCACAGTTTATCGCAGCATTCCAGCATCAACTGAATCTGTCGCATATATTTTATCCGACGATGCTGGGTCGGGACGCTCCGCGGAAGCGGGTACGGACGTCCGAAAGTTTCATCCGGTCCGACGGGATACCGAAAGGGATTCGGAGGATTTCGAGCTTTCCCTTTCGGAACAACATATGCTGTTGTGTATGTCATCTGACTTGGTCTTCTACAGCTTCTTTCGTCGGACCAGAATGCTGCGATGCCGGATAAGAAACTGATAGCGTCGGTGGACTTAGAAATTTTTGGTTCGGTTCAGGGACATCGTCCCTCAGTTCCGACATAGTCCAATAATGTCACACAAACTTTCGAATTATTGAACGACGCTATATATATTATTATTTTATGCTTGCTATCCAAGCATTTCTGGTTTCTTGTTCGAAGAGTTATGGAGATGTCTTTCAAAAGTGTGCCTCTGTCGTCATAGTTAATGAAGAGTTAGCGGCAATAAGTGCTCATGGAATATGTCTATCGCCTACGGAGTGACATTCGCTAACTCACCCGGTGTAGCGTACATTCATCGAATGGTTCGGCTGCCGGGTTCGTCCGTTGCGGTCTAGGAAGGAGATTTGGGTGATGCGAGCACTTTAATTACTTTAGTACTCACCCAGTGACGGCAGATTGAGGACAGATCGGAGGAAGCCTGTTAGTCCGGTTCCTGGCTTGTCCAGGTCCGTCCGGGCTGTGAGCGAGAGAGGTCCCTCTCTTGCCCAACAACATAGGGGACCGCATGTTGTGGTTCAGATATTTTACATTCGGAGCATATGTCCGTTGGTCGGGATGCTCCGTTATATTGACAGTCCGAGAGACTGTCTTTAATGCTTCCTCATCCTCACAGCAGGGCACACGACCGCACATTGGCTACGTGACCTCGAGTATCCGATCAGTTTCGGCATTCAGTGATTCCACGGCGAATAGGTCGCGCCATCCGGTAGCCAAGGGACACGAGGCCTATACACTCCGTTCGCTCGCATATTGGAAGTATGCACGGGGTAACGATCACGGAGCTTCCAGCGGCAATGCATCGTAAGACCGCTTCTCCTCAGGCCTCAGTGACGGACGTGCTATCCGAGTTAGCACAGTTGTTTCGCAGCATCCCAGCAATTGACAGTTTCTCGGTCGAATCAGGAATTATCCGACGGCGCTGGGTCAGTGCGGTCCGCGGTTGCATCAGCTACGGACGACCGAACGCTTTATAGGGTCCGACAGGATGGCGAAAGGGATTCGAAAGATTTCGAGTTTTCCCTTTAGTAGTATCGGAAGATGCCTTTCATATCTTCTGGCATTATCTTCCAGTGATTATTATTTCGGACTTCATTGCTGCGATCTTGGATAAGAGACTTATAGCGTCATTGGACTCGGATTTTTCGATCGGTTCAGGGACATTGTCCCTGACTTACCGACGCAGTCCAATATTGTCATTACAACATTTTTTTTATTTTTCGACGCTATATATATATATATACAAGCCTGCTACTAAGCATGATAGTTTAGTTTCTTGTCCGCGTTGCTCATTTCTGCCATTTTATCATTTATACAAATAGTTTATTTTGGCAGAGCAGGGCATACCGAGAGTTCATATGCGTCTAGACGGTGTGATTAAAGACTGCATATATTCTTTTTCGCCGTTTATGTCTTTTCCAATTTCAATGTTGGGAACAACATTATGTACAGTAGACTTAACTTAGACGCTTTATTATACGTAATCCGCCTTACTGAGGCGTTATCATTACGTCTTCAAGAAAAGATTTACGGGATATTATTCTCAATGTAATTTCTTTTGAGGGCAGTAGTTTGTTCACGTATAACTCCGCCCTTCAGTGGCTGATTGGAGTTAGTTAGACGTGACGCAGCCCTAGCTACATCCACACGCGTGGATAGTAAGGTTAAGAACTCTCTCAGAGTCGCTTCGTTCTCGGAGGAGCTTCTCTTCGACGGCAACTTTTCGGCAATCCATGAATTGCTCGATTTATACGTTCTCTTGTCTATCTAGTGTTACAAGAGATTCAGACTGGGGCAAACATTCGGTGGTTGACTCAGAGAGTGCCGCCACAGTTGCCGGACCCGAGTGTGGCTGTTATGACGGTTGCCAGTCAAACAGATTGGGATATAATACTGATCCCTACGGATTCGAAGTGCCAGGGTCTTTGGGTTCCGCAGTCTTTTAGCAATCAGTTTAACTTCCGCGGAATAGGCTTGCTTTATGTCATTGCATGAACATTATTCAGAAACGCATGCCCAAATTCCTGTCCTTTAATTCGACAGTAGTGGCGTATCTCCGGAACCAGGGAGGCACTCTTTCGTTTCCGTTATTCAATTTAATGGAAAGAATCCGTCTGTTGGTTATAGTACACCAAGTTCAGTTTTGGTCCGTCATATTCCGGGTCGTCTGATTGTTTTATCGGACTCCCGTTCTCTTACGGGTCGCTTGTTGCTGTCAGAATGGACTCTCAACAAACAAGTATTCAATCAGATTTGCTATCTATGGGAGCGCCCAATGATGATTTATTTATGAAACAGCTTGCTAATCAATTGCAGACGTATGTGTTGGCTTGTCCAGATCTCTGAGCTAATATTGTTAACGCTCTATTGATCTATAGGACGGAATGATAGGATACGCGTATCCTCCGGCGCTGTTGTTTTAGCAGGTATTGCTAAGATAAACAACCACAATACATTTCTGTTGATAGCATCTCTATCTTCACAGAGATCATGAGTAATTTACTCTCTTGTCTACTGTGGATCTTAACGTGAAATCTTCCTCTATGTGAGGATCTTTTTCACTGGGTAAATCGTGTCATCTTTATCACAACCAGCAAGGTCGCAACCTTCATGTATTCCGTTGTGTGGTCCGTATTGCATTGTAAGCACTGTACTGAACGAGCTTTGGACGCGATTTCTTACTATAGGAGATCCTCTTCTTCGCTATTCTATGCGGCTAAAGTGGAGGCTCTTCCGTCGTGGTGTAGGGATCATTATGTCCATATTGTTGATCCGTCCATACTACTCATTGCTATTTTTTAGTATACTTGTTTCACAAGATCTACTGCAGCCTGTTATTATTTAGGTTATAGGTTTATGTTACCTCATACCTATGCACTCTACGATAGTTTACAATTGAGTCTTTTGTCTCTTTATCTAAGTCAGTTAGTAACTTTTTGATAAATAGACTTAGAATCTTTAGATTAAATTCCTATACGGATTTTAACTTCGGTTCTTATTTAGCTAAGTAATCATTTGAGCCTCTGGAAACAGTAGTTTTCAAATTCTGACCTTTTAGACAGTAATTCTGTTGGTTTCTCTTTTACTGTAGAGTCAGTGAGTTTCATGCACTATCGATGGATGATTTTCACTTTCATAGTTTCGGAATCAATACTTCCGTTACTATTTAGGTTGGATTGTTGCATAAGAGTTAGGCTCCTATTATCCGGAACCTATTATTTTAAGGTCCTTCCGTCTTCGTATGGGCATAGGCCTTTACTCTTTCCGGGTACAGTTTATGTATTTATAAACAGATATCTGTTTATTACAAAGGGCGTAAGCTTCTTCTGTCTTTGATGTCTAGTAGAAGGACGTTACGCTCCAGTTTATTGTTAATGGATTCTATTAACTATCGGTACTGCTTATGGTATATCATTGATTTAGCAGTTGTGCTTAAGATTTCGGCTCATGAAGTAAGAGTTCTTCTACTTCTTGGGCTTACTTTAATAGTGTCGCTATTATAGATTTTTGAAGGCCGCTCATTGCGCTCAGCCATCCACATTCATGAATTTTATCTTAGAAATATCGAGTCCATTTCTGGAGGCCTCTATTGTTAGGTCTATTATCTACTGCTCAGAATGTCATTCACTTAACAGTTGCTACTATAGCTAGGTAGGCTGTCTGTTTCGGCAGTGTCTCCGTTCGGCTGCCCTCTTCGCTCTGGACTATTTGACCCAGGGCAAGAAAAAGGGGGGGGGGGGAGGGTGTTCCCTTGGGTCACCTGTTTTACTATGAAAACAAGGGGATACCTCCTCCGGAGTTAGTAATTCTGAGCTGTTATTGGGATGGTTGTTTAGTGAGAAGTTTAGGTTTTTAAAATTCATTCAAGTCTTAGTTTTTAAAGTATAGCTTTTGAATATTGCATATGTCAACGGACATGATTATGCAATCCTCAGACACTTTTAGGAGTATAAGAGTCTCTATTCTCTAGACTTACTTTATTTATTGGCTTACTTTAAAAATTATTAGTATAAGGATTATATTGGATATTAGAGTACATGGATGTATGAAGCTCAATTTTGGAAGGTGTTGTATCTTTCTAATTTATCATAAATAAGAAAGATACATGTAAGGCCTATTACTTCTTTTTCCCTACAGGGGATGACTCTATTTTATTTTATTGAGCGTATTCCATTTTGCTCTATGTCCTTGGCCCTCCAGCCTTTTTACTATTCAGCTATGTCTGGGTCATTGGTACAGTATAAAAATGTTAAAAAATTTATAGTAATTTATATATTTTTTATACTTACCAATGACCCAGACGGGGATGGCCCTCCCAGGAGTTGGGAACTCTTGCCTCCCCGCTGAGTACATAGCGCTTACCAGGCACTGGTTATTAGAATGATTAATGGCGCCAATTTCGGAACGTCCTTGACACTGCGCATGCGCAGTAGGGGCGAAGTGTGGAGGGCCTTTCAGGACATGTTTTCTTTAGTTTTAGATGCAAATTTTGGGGATTGGGGGGCAAAATTTGTGTTTGGCCCTAGAATTTAAGAGTTAGCACCAGCTATGTCTGGGTCATTGGTAAGTATAAAAAATATATAAATTACTATAAATTTTTTAACTTTTAGGTCATTGTGCCAAAGATCAAGGTCACAGTGACCTTGAACTTAAAATTGTATCGATCCTGATCGAAACCAAACTTGACATGTCATCAAATACAGGTAATCTTATCTGTATTATTTGAGTAAATAAAACCATCAGTGGCTGTGTTAATTTAATGTATTATATTATCAAGGTTACTGTATGAGGGTGATTTTTTGAGGGGATTGGCCACCCCTGGTGGCTACCTCTAGTTTTATAACTATTTCTATGGCTGCAGATGGTAAAAGTGAAATTGAACCCAAATAAATGATGAAAGAAAAGGCATTTTATTCATAATTGTCATGAATCATTGAAATACACTAAATTTATAGAATTTTTAAAGAATTTCACTTAAAAATAGTGCTTGAACCTTGTCTTTGGCCATCCTATCATGTCTCTACTATTTTAGGGTCAGGTCATGTCATCTCCCCATTGGTTGGGAAGTATGCCGTGACATCATCAACCCACAATCTCAGCTGCAGGATATTGGTTTGTTATCTTAGAATCCATCCAGACTCGAAATCGTTGCCCAGGATTGCTGGTGCGAGAGACCAGTAGTCATCCACTAATTTGATGCCTAATGGGGTCAAAAATAGATGCTTTGTGTATAGGAATAAAAATATCCTCTTTCTATTTTGTGTCCAGAAGTCTTGGGTTGAATGTTAATCCTTCACCTAACATGACTTCAGGACTTTTTATTTACACTTGTATATAAAAAAATTCTTGAATAATTAAAAATTGTCATTTTTAATCTCAAAAACAGCTTATGACCCTTCGTTTGAATGGACTCAACAAGTTCATTCCAATGAGGGTTCATAAGCTCTGTTTTCAAGGGGAAAATTGAAAAAATATTGAAACATTTGAATGGTGCTTATTGTTAAAATTTCTAGAGATATTGCCATTGTGTTAATCCTTAAAGGTCTTGAGATTAAATTTTTGCTCTGCGATGCCAGTCTACAACCTGGGATTTTACAATCATTTCTAGGCAAGTCTTGCCTAGCAACAACTGCCAGAGTATTTATAATGTCACTTTGAATTTACCCAGAAACTGTATGTTGGGGGGGCTTATGTTTTGTTGCAGTAAAAAGGTATCAAAACTGGAATTATACTCTTAGCCATTTACCTAATGTACACAATATAAAAATTTGTTATTTTAATATTTGTTTTCAAACTTTTCACAAAATTTCAGCAAAACCATATCATGTGACCCCTCATTGGAATGAGCTTGATGAACTCATTGCATTGAAAGGTCATATATGGGTTTGTTGAAATTTTCGAAAAATAATTTTCTTAATAACTGCTCAGTTTGTTAATTACAAAGGTGGATGCAGACATTTCATAAGATAAAATGGTTAAGTCGGTAATTTTTAGCTTAACCCTTTACGCAATGAATCGCCCGCATCCACCCGCGTAGTATGCAAATTCAGCAGCTGAAAAAATATTATTTTTCAAAAAATTTCAACAAAACCATATCATGTGACCCCTCTTTGGAACGAGCACATTGAGCTCATTCCAAAGAGGGGTCACATGATATGGCTTTGTTGAAATTTTTTAAAGAAATTTAAAAAATGATATTTAAAATAATGAATTTTGAAATCGTCTGCGTTGGGTAAAGGGTTAACTGATGATAAGCTATTGCCATCATGTGTGCGAAAGTCTGTGAGTCTGTTCACATTTTCTTTGGCACAGGCTACACCCTGTAGTTCTTGTGCGATCATCACAAAATTTCATATGCAGATTCGAGGTCATGTCCAGATGAGAATGCACACTTTTGGTCACAATTGGTCTACCCCCGTGATGGCTGCGAGAGCCCTAAACCTGAAAACCTTTAGCACAGTCTACAGGTTGTATTCATTTATGAAGGGATTTCATTGTAACTTGGTAGGATGACTTCACATAATGTCTAGATGAGAACATTCCCTTTTGGTTGCGATCGGTCCACCGCGATGGCTGCAATGACACTGTATAATGTCTAGATGGGAACGTCTCATCTTAGTCATGATTGGTCAACCGTGACGGCTACATGTACCCGAAGCACGAAAACTTTTAGCACAGTCTACAGTAGGGCTGCACGATATTCAAAACAGAATACCGGTATCGGTATTAAAAAAAATACCATGGTATACCGGTATACTAAAAACTGTTTAGATATCTTAATATAAGTACCACAATCGAGACTTGAAGCATCGCAGTTGGAACGAATCAGCACGCTTTGATGATGCGGTTTGAAAAACCTTTACACAATGCAGGCGAGATCAAAATTTATTATTTTAAATTCGGCCAAAAATTTCTATAAAACAATATCATGTGACCCCTCATTGGAACGAGCTTGTTGAGCTTGTTCCAATGAGGGGTCACATGATATAGTTTTGTTGAAATTTTTGAAAATTATTTTTTCAACTGCTGAATTTGTATATTACGTGGGCACATGCGGATGATTCCTTGGGTAAAGCGATAATATTATTCATTCTGAGCTACAATTAAAAAACTCAAGACATCTTGAAAATTTAATTGTGGATAAATAATAATGACGAAAAACTGATATTTTTGTAATTACACAGGTATTCAACTGATATTGGTTTGAATACCAGTATATATCGGTTTATCGAAATACTGTGCAGCCCTAGTCTACAGGTCGTATTTATGAAGGGATTTTATTGTAACTCGGTAGGATAACTCTGTATAATGTCTAGATGAGAGTGTCCTATTTTAGCCCTGATCAATCAGCTGTGACAGTCGCACAGGCACGTGACATAGATTTGTTTAGCACTGTCTACAGTTCATATTTATGAAGCAATTTCATTGTAACTTGGAAGGATAATTAGTACGATATCTGGATGAGACTGTTGTAATTTGGTCATTATCGATCAGCCGTTACTGCCACCTGGTCACTTGACCTAGATTCCTTTAGCACTGCTTGCAGGTTGTTTTTGTGAATGGATTTCATTGTAACTTGGCAGGATATTTTGATATGGTATCTAGATGAGACTCTCCTATTTTGGTCATGATCGGTCTTCCGCGACTGCCAAACCATCATGTGAACTACATTCCTTTAGCAAAGTCTACAAGTTATATTTATGAAGGGATTTCATTGTAACTTGGTAGGATGACTTTGGTTGACATACCTTAACTGTTAGGGCCACATCAACCCAGGTCTTAATTCTTTAGTACAGTCTACACACAAATTATTCTTATTGAAAACATAGCCTACAGGGAACAGAAATTAACATATTCTCAATTATCACAATTCTTGTCTTATTTCATAATCCTTTCATAAACATTGGAACATTCTCCTTTTCATCAAACACTACACACAGTCAAGTTAAGCTACAGTGTCATTGACACTTTCATTGTTATATCTTTCAGGTTGTCAAATGACTTCATTGTCTCAGGCCTGCAAGAACATAGACACAGGAGATGTAGTAGGAATGGGACATAATCATATTGTTACACAGTCACATCTTGAGCAAAGAGATGCTGTGTTTAACCATCTGCATGAAAATCTGTTGAACTATTTGCCAAAAGATGACAAAGATGGCTGTTCCACATACATGTGAGCTAATTCCTTCACCCATTTCCAATTTGGAAAACTATATCAGTATCTAGTTTAAAATTTTACTGTTTTCTTAACAAAACTTGCCAATGATACATGCAGACCTGAAAATAAGCAATCTGACATTTGCAAAATGAGGTCCACAGAGGGTGAATTTGATGAAGCTATCCCATACAGTGGGCCAATTTATCCTCTGGGTACCTCTTTCTGTTTAGTTTTGAGACCCTGATTCAGATTGAGGTTCACAGAGGGTAAATTTGGTGATAGGTAGCACCACTAAATTCACCCTCTGGGGACCTCATTTTGCAGATGATGCTTGTTTTCTGGCTTGGAGACATGTGCAATATTTTTCATTCATTAACCAAAATTTTTTGTCAGCGACAAGCAGCTCGAAATGTCGCGATATTGATTGGTTGGTCTGTCTGTTGGACGATCTGTGACCAACAAGTTTTTAAACTCAATGACTTTTAAAATACATAATGGAATAACATCATATTTGGTATGCAAGTGTGTCTTATTGATATCTTTTCAGGTGTTATTCAGAGTATTTTTGTCAAGGTTATTACCCTTTAAGGACTTGAAATTTTGTCTTTTTTTCTTGGGGGTTTGATGGCACATTCAACAGCCAGGATCACCTCATGTCAGCCGGTTTTATGGGTGGAGGAAGCTGAGGTACCCAGAGCGAACTCCAAATAGCAGCAAGCAACAGTCAGACTCTCCAGGTACAAACTCCGCACAAGCAGGCCAAACACTTTTGAACCCCCCCTCCCCCCCCCCCCCCCATAAACACACACTCCCAAAATTATGCCAAATCAATATTTATTTATTTATTGCAGTTTAACGAAACTTTAGACAACCAGGGTCACGTCGTGTCAGACAGTTTTGCAGGTGGAGGAAGCTGGAGTACCCAGAGAGAACTACTGAGCAACAGCGAGCAACTGTCCGACTTCCCATGCCAAATAAAAAAAACTGGAGTCTTGTACAATCCTCCATACATGGCTTCTACACATGTGAAGAGCTAATGAAGTGTCCTCAATTTCCAACAATAACCATTTTTTTGTTTGGCCTGGTGTAAACCATCTTGTTTTCTTAGTTCTCTGAAATTTCTGTGTTTTCCTGGCTTCAAACATTGGATCAGGAAAAGAATCAAAGAATTTAGAAACATCATCAGAAAAGAGGCAGATTGTGATTTGTTCAGGGCTGTGCTTCAAAAATTATGTTTTAATTGATTAAATCTTGTGTCAAACATTTCCTGGTCAATCCCTAAAAGATCACCATTCAACAACTATTTAATTATGTTTTATTTATGTCTGCTTAATGTATTCTTCCCTTCTCCCCAGCCATTTCAGTGTATTTGGGCTTTTTTAAGAAGATTATATAATAATAATAATAATATATAACAAATTATGCCCCTTTGTTTATGTTAGAAATTGCTACCAAGGACATCAGTCTTTGGGTATCCCATCAAATTGGGTCCTGCTCTAGTGCATATTGGCTTTTGCCTGTTTGGTTATATTTACAGATTTTTCCAGTTATATTCGCTCAAGTAGATTTCACACAGATGTAGTACTCTTCCAATTAAATATTTTTACTTGCAGGTGTACTTGGATTCCATTGTGGTAATTATAGCCTGTATACCTGGCTGTGATCCTGATATGTTTTAGATATTATCAACTCTGAATGGGCTTATAATATCTATATTCAGCACTTCCAGTCCCGCTATCTGTGTAACTAATCAGTTTTTTTGCCAACATTGCTAAAAATACCATCTGGTTTGAAACATTTCGTATCACCTCTACAGCCATTTAGTGTTCCTAAGGCATCATATTCCAATATATAATCTACATTTTATACCTTGCCTCAGTTAATTATGCATTCAGTAAGGTTCTTACCACATTCAGCATATTATGCTATACCTAGATTTTCCATGGTTTATAGTCACTTAGTGTTCAAAGACCTTCGTTATGCATTCAGTAAGGTTCTTACCACATTCAGCATATTAGGCTATACCTAGATTTTCCACGGTTTATAGTCACTTAGTGTTCAAAGACCTTCGTTGGTTCCGAAAATAATTTTTTTTTTTATATTTCTGGGACTAACTGGTATTCATGTACTGAGTTTTGATTAAAATTTTTTTTCTATTCCAACTCTCAATTTTGTCTCTATCTGCATTTTGTTTTTCTTGTTTCCAAATTTTAGAAAAAGTGAAAACTTTTTGCTCAAATTGTTTCACCAAGAAGTCAAGCAGTGATAATCATTCATCATGCTTAACTTGCACCAGATGTAACCCACAAAATACTTGTGATAATTGTGAATAATTAGAGAAGGAATATTGGACTAAAGTTCAACCGTTTGTTTTAGGCAGAGATCCAAACATGCCTAAACTTTCTCATTTTACTTCTGCCATATCAGGAAGTTTGGCAGAAGAATTAATGATGCATAAATTGTCTTCATCCTTCTTCGACGGACTGGGTTCCACAGAGGCTGTTTCTGTTGAGGGAGAGCTGACATCGAAGGTGCTCATGAACAATAAGTCAGCAGCAGCCTTGAGGTCAAGGACTGGTGTTACTTTGACTGATACCTGCTCACAGGAGGGTGGCCACAGCAGCAGCATGTAATACGTTCATGCAAGTGGGAGATAGAATGTACCAGCTGTGCATCATCATAGTCCTTTTCACTCGCCGGGTAAAAGGTTCAACCATCAAAGTCATTGTTTACCACACAGACATCGCCTCCATTCAGATTGGCATTCTTCATATGAAAGGAATAGAGATTCATCACACGTCAATGCCTATTCTTCTTCACATCATCGATTATGCAAATGTCACCTTCTGGCATCTCTATGAAGATCTCCGTCTAGACATGATGATCGTCCATTAGGTCCAAATTCCGAGGCAGGACGTGCCTTTGTAAAAGCTTTAGATTTGCTCTTGCATGCATTCACTATGTGGAATGTACCTTCAGAGCAATATTACTCTTCAGAGACAGCTTTATATTACTCAGATTCTCAATCAGAATGTTCGGATGACAGAGATCAAGGGTTATCATACCCCCTCTGTTCTTGTAGAGTCTTCAGATGACGATAGAAGTCCATCTCTTTCCATGCAACACATGGAAGTGATGCATTTTATTCATCAGTTCTTTCTGGATCATTCTTCCTAAGTAGCAACAAAGTGCTTCATCGCTCACAAAACCGTCATCCTCTTTGGACATGGTTCATTGTCGATGGTGCATAAATCATTGTCACCAGATCTTCTTCCTTCTTTGGCAGACTTGGATTCCTCAGAGGCTGTATCAGTTGACGGAGAACTGGCATCGAAGGTGCTCATGAACAATAAGTCATCACAGCAGTCATGGGGTGAAGGACTGCTGTTACTTTGACTGATACCAGATCATAGGAGGGTGGGCCATCCTTCATAGGTTTTGCTCTGGCAACCTTTAAAATGTTCACACAAGTGGGAGATAGAACATACCCTCCTGGTGATTCACAGGCCTTGTCGTTAAGTGGATGGACCAGAATTACTAGAAGCACCTCCACCACTACATCTTCTGCAGCACTCCCTCCAAAGGAAATGCAAACCATGGTTCATTAACCAGCTTAGACACTCTCTGGGTAAAAAGTCAGAATATTTGTCTGCCCCACTGACATTGCCACCATGTGGATTGCCATTCTTCATAAAAAAGGAATAGAGATTCATTGCACATCGACATCTATTCTTCTTCACATCATCGTTCGTGCAAACATCGCCTTCCAGCATCTCCATAAAGTTCTTCTGGACATCATGATCGTCCATTGCATCTGGATTCCGAGGCAGAACAAGCTTTTGCAAAAGCTTTAGATTTGTCCTTGCATGTGCTTTCTATGCAAAATGCCCCTTCAGAGCAATATTACTCTTCAGAGACAGCTTCATATTACTTGGATTCCCGATCAGATCGCTTGGATGACAGAGAACAAGAGTAATCCCGCTCTGTTCTTGTAGAGTGTTCGGATGACAATAGCTGTCCATCTCTATCAATCAACACATGGAAGCAATGCATTTTATTCATCACTTCTTTCCAGATCTTGTTCCTAAGTAGCTACAAAGTGCTTCATTGCTCACAAAACTGTCATCCTCTTTGGACATGGTTCATTATTGCAAGAAAGAGGAGTCTGTCTCTTCTTATCCAATCTCATCATGTGATAGAGACTTTTGATAGAATTAATGCTCCTCTTTTACAGAAAGCTGATACAGCTTCCTTTTTATCACCAAAGGATTCAGCTTTACTGTTTAGAGAATCAACCTTCTTCAGGATGGCCAGTCCATCCATTCAGCCTACACCGCTTCAATTGGATAGAAAATCTCATGATCTTAACATCCAGTTGCCATCTCAGTGTACCATCCGTATGTCCCTTCTGGATCAAACTATTGAATCCTCCAGGGGCTTATTGGATGTTCTATCCTTTGCTGATCATATAACTCATGCTCTGGGTAAAAGACTGGATAAAGATGAATTTGAAGACATACTTTCTCCACTGAGAGTGTTAAGTCACTCTATTATGTCTTCTCTCCATACAGAAGCTCAGTCTGGTGGTAATCAGAAACTGGTTAGATGGGACAATGCTTTATTATCAGCATGTAACCTACTGTCCTTTCCATAACCCCCCAATGGTAAATAAACTCTGGAATAATACAAAATCAAGAAAATATCTTTTAGTTTTCAGCTCCTGATTACGTGTAATATATTTAACTTCGCCCTCGTTATGTTTCTGTGATTTTAGCTCGCTCGAAAATTATATGAACAAATTTTTTAATTCTCTGTGGGAATTTGTGTGTATTTTCGGAAGAGCGTCCATTTTGCAACTATGCACAAGTGACGTAACTGGGACGGTTCATTTGAGAACAGGTAAAATTTGAATTTTCACGGCTTGCCTTTGCAGAATGCGTGTTTTGAAGAAGTTGGAATATCAGTTAGTCGTGATGATGGTTCAAAATAAAACTCAAGTCTTGTTCAAAACGCGTTAGTAAATTAGTGAATAAATAAAATATACATGTATTGTAGTCGTGACGTAAATTATTTTATTAATATGTGCCGTACCAGTTTTCCAAATTTGTCATGTCTTGCCGACAACTGCCATCAGTAGTATGTTGCTACAGACCTCCATTTAGGCTTTGATTGTTTGTGTGACAGTGACACGGGTACAGGCGAAAACTGCCCCCATCCAAATATATGGCCTACAAGACCTTGTTTTAATTTTTTACCTTGGCACGTCCTTTGAATTCGGACTCCGCCCCCCCCTCCCCACACACACATACACAAGATTCTGATTTCTGTGTCAAATAATAAAGGAGGTGTATCCTGAATCCAGGTTGGATAGATTCCAGGGCCGAAGAAAGGGTAGGGTTGGGGGAGGGGTGTTATTGCTTTTAATGTTTAGAAGTCACTGAGCTAAACAACAAGAAAACCATGAGATAGTTGGGAGGGGAGTAGTATGTCTCGCACGTTTGGGGCCTCAGTTGCCGGACCCCGGAAGTGACATCATGTCACGTGACCTAGTGGCACCATGTTGTGTTGTCATGGTAACCCACGTGAGTGGCTATCTTGTGACATCATCTCCATAGTGATACGTGGTGTGAGTGCGCATGCGCAGCGCGTGTTGTTAAGATGATACGTGTTTCCGTTGTTCATTTTGTATACTGGAGGCCGCCATCTTGGTTTCTATGGTAGCATGTGATTGCTATGTTACCTAAACTCTTCTTATAGGACAGGGGTATGTTCGGAGGGTATGTTCGATTGAACAGGGGTATTTTTCCGATTTGTAAAATTACCACAAACAACAATCCCTCCAAATCACCAAAATCTATCCCAAATCACCGAAATTTACTTTATTTGATACGGATTTCCCATGTTATTGGTTTTATTGACTTAGCATGTAGTGCTATAGTACTAAGGGGGTATAAGGGGTGCGTTCAATTGAACAGGAGTAATGTTCTGGCTTTGAATTCTCCCAGAATCCCTTTTTGGATCCCCATCCCATGACGTTTTTCCCATTAAAAGACACGTTCCTTTGGTCATTACCCAGTATTCTCTTCTTCTATCTATATATATGCAATAGTTTTCATCTATCTGGCCATGTTCCTTTGTTCTAGAGTATACTCCACTAGCTTTCAAGAGCCTATTAGTTGGGACAGTTTACCTTATTATTACTATATTTAGCAATTTCTGGTCTATTCTTGTAACTTCTGACCCTATTCCGTGTCTTGTTGTTTCATTTATCTAGATCATTTATATAAATTAAAACGAACCAATCAGATTGCTTAATTTCCCATAACCTGTATGCAGAGTTATCTCCCTTCTGTACAACAAAAGCCAATATCATTCCCAAAGCCAATATCATTCCCAAAGCCAATAAGGTATCGAGCAGTTACTGATAAGTCATTGCTCGAACGACTCGAAGCTCATCGAGCAAATGAGCCTTAGAGCAATTGCTCGATCGAGTGACTCGGAATATTGCTCGAATGATTCGAAGTCCGTCGAGCAAATGAGCTATCGAGTAATTGCTCATTTGAGTGACTCCTCGAACGACTCTTCGACTCATTTCAGTATTTGAGGATACCTATGGCCCGGCATTGTATTATTTGAGGATACCTATCGAGGATGCCTTTTATAGGATACTTATCTGAGGATACTATTACCTATATCACAAGGCATACCTATCCCAAATATCCCTTATAAGCTAAAGAGCAAGAGAGTAATTGCTCCATGAGCAATTGCTCGAACGACTCGAAGCTCATTGAGCAAATGAGTCTTAGAGCAATTGCTCGATCAAGTGACTCGGCATATTGCTCGAATGACTCGAAGCTCATCGAACAAATGAGCTATCGAGTAATTGCTCGTTCGAGTGACTCCTCGAACAACTCTTAGACTCATTTCAGAAAAAAGGGGTGCAGAAGGCCATATGTTTTCCAAAAAGGGGGGCCGGAATTGGGGTGCCTTCTGGAGATCCCTTTTGTGTCAAATGAGCTATCGAGTAATTGCTTGATCGAGTGACTCGACATACTGCTCGAATGACTCGAATCCCATCAAGCAAATGAGCTAACGAGCAATTGCTCGTTCGAGTGACTCCTCGAACGACTCTTAGACTCATTTCAGAAAAAGGGATTCCATAGCCACAGACGTTTTCGAAATAGGAATTCTTAAAAAGGGATTCTGTAAAATGGGATTCCTATTCGAGTCCATAAAATCTGGATTCCGTGTTTTAACTATTTTAACAGTATGAGCTATACTACTGAGGGGAGATATTTACTCTCATTATTAACTGCGCAATTTACAACAAATTTATTAGAGAACCTTAGGCTAAATACTCGGTTTCAAAACGAAACACAGAAAAAGGCAGAATTTAAATGAATTAATTTTGCCATTCTCGCCACTGGTGCCGTTCTCGCCACAATCAATTGGTGCCGTTTTCGCTCACTCGGTACCGTTGAATCCAGGTGCCGTTTTCGCTATAACCCAACACAAGTCAAAGTAACCAGTTTTCTTTTAAGAAAATATATAACTAATAGCATGAGAGAATTGGCATCTTCGACTACAACCCTGACGAATACGTATAATCACAAGAAAGTTTATTGGAAAATTGTAGAGGGGGAGGGGCATCGCGAATACGTCACTATGTGATCATGCTGCCCCCCCTCCCATGCCCCACCCCACCATTTCTCATCAAGCACCTGATGAATCTTCTGAGGGAGAAATCACTCGGCAAAGTTGATCAGAGAATTTATATAATATTAATCATATTTTGTCTTCACTGATTATACCCAAAACGACCCAAAACATATGTACAAAACGAACGCGAATTATTTTGGCGAAGTCCAAGTTCAATGTTATTGAACTGGTTCGGATGGGTGGTGGTCGAAACATGACACGTCCTGAATAGCCATGTTATTCTTTTAAAATTTAGTTCAAGTTATATGCTCCGCCAAGACTTCAAAGAGTATGGGCTATAACTTCACTGGCAGAGAAAAATTGGAACATGTGTCTATATGTCACTTGGAGAGGTGGAGTGCATTTTTTTGTGAGCATTGTGTACACAGTCAGTGATGCCAGATCGAGGATCTGCCACCAGCTGTCTCAACCCATACTGTCTTGAATCTGTTTCCTTGCAAGACACATATGTGATAAACCAAAGATGGTTAGCCCATTTCCCCAAACTTGATTTCAGTGCGATTTGCTTGACTTAATTGTATTCTACGCAGTCCAATGGCAGGACAGTGCTGGAGTGGACTTCAGGTGGTGGTGGTGGTGGTAGGTTGGGGGGGGGGGGGGGCATCACCCAAAGTCCACTCATAGTTTTTTGAGAGAATTATTTTTTGTTCTTGGCTCGAGGGGAATTTTGTTTTAGGTCTCATGTTGGTAAATTTGGCGAAATGGAAGTAAAAGCCGGTATTCTGACAGCAGCATACTTTAGAGCTTGATTTTTCGATAAGGAATCCGTGTTGGAAAAAAACGTTACATGGGGGCACGGTGGCTCAGTTGGTAGGGGTGCAGGCTGAAAGTCGAGAGGTACTCTGTTCGAATCTCACCTGCGACAACCGGGTTGTGTCCTTGGGCAAGACACATCACCCCATTGCCCAGGTAGGGGCATGGTGGCATTGTGTACTAAGGCATACTGCTCCTCGTGGATAGAGCACCTGTCTTCAACCAATACTAACCCTGCTTGTGTGGAGTTACCATGTTGTGGAGCTGATAGTTGCTTGCCATTGTTCGATGGTTCTCTCTGGATACTCTGGCTTCCTCCATCTGTAAAACTGTTGTGGTCATGATTAGCCATTGTGCAGAAATATGTGGCTTTAGACACCAATAACTAAGTAACTAAAAACGGTACATAATTTGGTTCTTCAATCACAAATCTGTTGAAATCAGTGTTTTGGTCTTCAATCAGAAATCTGTTGAAATCAGTGTTTTATCGCCGATTGAGGTGGGCTAAACCCCATACATTGAAAAATATGGGGTTTATCCCCCAATCGGCGATAAACTTCGACTCCACTGAAGAATTTTCATCAAAAAGGAATTTTCGGCAGAAAACCCTTATAAAAAAGTACCATGGTAAATCCCAAAACACCCTGGTAATACTATGGTATTACAAGGGTATTTTGGGATTTACCCTGGTTTACTATGGTACTTTTTTATAAGGGAAACATTAAATCATTCACAAGTCTGCTTTCGTCCACAATGTTTCTAAAGCTGTAACAAAATTTATCAGTGTGAACTTCAAAATTTTATTTAGAAAGCCTCGACAGTTATTTTCCGACATATTTTATTTATTTTACAGAAACGGTCATCACTTTGTGATCGTAAGTTTCACTTGGGCCCGAATTTTGCAACAAACATACCGATGTTGTGGAACGGTTCAGATTTATGTTTTGATCTGTATCCAAATCCATCAAAACACAACTCCTTGCAACAACCTCAAAACCCTCAGGTAAAAATAGATTATGCTATCCGTTACGTCATTTGTAAACAAACATGTCGGCTGCTGGTGTAAAATGACAACAACGGTGAGCTTTTGAGTGAAATCAGGGGAAAATGAAGACCCGCCGATAAGGTAGTAATGCAAAAATTCGCTCCTTAACCTATTCTTTAATTTGAGTGGTTGTTTATAATTGAATAACAAACAGAACAGGAGATACGCGATATAGTCTTACTCCAAGTATGTTATGGAAAATACAGTAGACAAAGTTCTTAAAACTTATCTTAGAGCAGCTACTGTGACTGGTTTTCGCTCTTTAATGATCAAGTCACATTTACACATGAAGAGGTTACCAAACAAGCCACAAGTAGTTCTTATTCTTTGTCAGATTGCTCCAGATTTTTCTAGTTTCAAGAAACCAAGGTACTCTGGTTCTAAGAAATCTTGTGGTTCATTTCACTCCAAATCTCTAGCTCCTCGAAACCAGTCTCTGGTTCTCTCGGGTCAGTCAGACAAGGGACATTTGCAGCCCTACAGAGGCAAGTCAGGTAGGGGGAAACAAAAGTTTTGAGGAGGTTCAAGATGAGGCTTTCAACCTCTGTTGTCTTCCAGTCACTGGAAGGCTTTCCCACTTTTTCCCACAAAAGATCCATGGGTTTTGCAAGTTATTCAAGGTGGATTAATTCGTTTTTCCAGAAGAAAATCTTCTTTGTCAAGAATTCCCATATATACAAATCTTCCTGCCAACCTTACCAAAAGGAACTGTCTTCTCAAACTAGTAACTTGATAATCTCCTAGAAGGAAATAGAGATTGTAGAAAATATTTTGTCTCCTTGTTTTTATTGAAGAATCTTCCTGATGCAAAAGCCAGCAGTTTCTTCCGACCGGTTATAGCTATAGGCCTAAGCTGGATCAACAGGCTCATTCACGCTCCAAAGTTTTATATGGAAACCATCTAGTTGGTAATGTACAGTACCTGAGGGAACAATTTTGTGGCAAGCATCAACCTCAAGGATTCATACTTTCACGTGTTGATTCATCCGTCATTCAGGAAATACTTGAGGTTTGCTGTAAACAGCAAGGTTTATCAGTTCCAGTTATTAATGTGCTTTGGATTAAACTTTGCTCTATGGGTGTTCACTCGGATTATGAACTAGGTCATGTCTCACTTCAGAGCTCATTCAGCCTATCTGCACAGTATCCTCCAAAGACATTTCCACAAGAAAACTGGTCAGGATGTCGAGAAGCTTCTCACTCTTTCTAACAGTCAGTGGAGTTTCTTGTCAACCTACAAAAGTCAGATCTAACCCCTTCATCCTTCTTTCAGCATCTGGGAATGGAATTTCAAACTCATCTGAATCTTGTCCATCTTCCCCTGTCCAGAACTCATCTGATAAGAACATTTTCCCCCTATTTTATTCAAGCGGGAACAGTGACTGCGGGGGAATTAATAAGACTTCTGGGTCTGTGCAGAGTAGCAACCGACTTGACTCCACTTGGATGTTTCTTCACCTGGCCTCTCCAGTGTTACTTTCTAGAAAACTTTAAGGCTGTGGTCAACAGTCTGGATTACATAACTTGTTCTCTGGCTATCAAGGAGATAATTCAAATTTGGACAAATGTGGAGTGGATGACGCAGGGGATACAGTTGGTTACCCCCCTCCCAATCATTCACTCTAATGTCAGATGCAAGTGATCAAGGATGGGGTTCTACCTTTATAGCTGTCATGGTCAGTGGACTCCTCAACAGTCCTTTCTACACATCAATCAGGAGATGTTGGCTATTCTCCTTAGTCTTTTTCACTGGAAAAGTCACCTTGCACACTCTGCAGTTCAGATTCTTTTAGACAACTCAATAGTTGTAGCTTATCTATGGAACCGAGGTAGGACCCACTCCTTTCCAATGTTCAATATAACAGAAAAGATTCTTTTGTTCACTCATCTTCAAAGCATCTCTCTTTCAGTCTGCCACTTTCCAAGTTGGCTCAATGTGATCGCAGACTCTCCGTCCAGGCACAGACATATTCTTCCAACAGAATGGACTCTCAACAGGAAAATCTTTCTAGCTATCAGCAACCTGTGGGAATGTCCCATGATAGATCTTTTCACAACAAGATGGAACAAACAGCCCCAGACATTTGTGTTTCTGTGCTCAGATCCATTAGCCCTTGCAGTAGACGTTCTGTCAATTTCGTGGAATGGAGTCATTGGCTATGCCTTTCCTCCAACTCTGTTAATACTTTAGGTGCTTCAGAAAAGCAAACAAGCACTATCAAACTTATTCTGGTAGATCCTCTGTCTCAGAGATCATGGGTCAACCAACTCAGACTTCGGTAACTTGACATTCCGCTTCATTTATCTCTGTGGGAGGACCTTCTGTTTCAAGGCCAAACTTACAAACTCACAAACTTCACAGCAAACCAGCAGTTCTCAACCTTCATCTCTTTTTTAGCTCACCGAAGGGAGATTAACTTATCACTTGCCGTCCGTCGTCGTCCGTCGTGAATTTACATTATCGACTACTCCTCACAAACTACTAGATCAAATTGAACCAAATTTGGTGTGCATGTTCCCCATCATATGTCAATTCAAACTTGTACAAAGAAACTTGCCGCACCCACAGGGGGCACCACAAGGGGCATAACTCTGATAGCACCCATGAATTTCTTTCCAAAATTCAAAAAAATCTTCTTCAGATTCACCAGGCAGAATTCTTTCCTATTTGGTATACGTCATCTCTGGGGGGACAGATTCAAGTTTGTTCAAATCGGCCCACTGGATTCATATTTGGGCTCACTATAGAAGCCTGATTTTGAACTTTGTGCATTTCAGGCAAATTTCTTAAAAAATCTTCTTCTCCAGATCCAGCAGGCAGAATCTTTTGATATTTGGTATGCCACATTGTGGGGTGGATCTGATTCACGTTTGTACAAATCTGCCCCCTGGATTCACATTTGGGCTCAGTATAGAAGCCCGAATTTGGACTTAGTGCATTTCAGGCAAATTTCTTAAAAAATCTTCTTCTCCAGATCCAGCAGGCAGAATCTTTTGATATTTGGTATGCAACATTGAGGGGTGCATCTGATTCAAGTTTGTTCAAATCGGCCCCCTGGATTCACATTTGGGCTCAGTACAGAAGCCCGAATTTGAACTTAGTGCATTTCAGGCAAATTTCTTAAAAAATCTTCTTCTTCAGATCCAGCAGACAGAATGTTTTGATATTTGGTATGCAACATTGAGGGGTGCATCTGATTCAAGTTTGTTCAAATCGGCCACCTGGATTCATAATTGGGCTCACTATAGAAGCTCGAATTTGAACTTAGTGCATTTCATGCAAATTTCTTAAAAAATCTTCTTCCCCAGATCCAGCAGGCAGAATCTTTTGATATTTGGTATGCAACATTGAGGGATGGATCTGATTCAAGTTTGTTCAAATCGGCTACCTGGATTCATAATTGGGCTCACTGTAGAAGCTCGAATTCGAACTTAGTGCATTTCATGCAAATTTCTTAAAAAATCTTCTTCTCCAGATCCAGCAGGCAGAATCTTTTGATATTTGGTATGCAACATTGTGGGGGTGGATCTGATTCAAGTTTGTACAAATCGGCCCCCTGGGTTCATATTTGGGCTCAGTATAGGAGCCTGAATTCAAACTTAGTGCATTTCAGGCAAATTTCTTTAAAAATCTTCTTCTCAAGATCCAGCAGGCAGAATCTTTTTATATTTGGTATGCAACATTGTGGGGTGGATCTGATTCAAGTTTGTTCAAATCTGTCCCCTGGATTCACATTTGGGCTCAGTATAGAAGCCCGAATTTGAACTTAGTGCATTTCAGGCAAATTTCTTAAAAAATCTTCTTCTCCAGATCCAGTAGGCAGAATCTTTTGATATTTGGTATGCAACATTGAGGGGTGGATCTGATTCAAGTTTGTTCAAATCGGCCACCTGGATTCATAATTGGGCTCACTATAGAAGCTCGAATTCGAACTTAGTGCATTTCAGGCAAATTTCTTAAAAAATCTTCTTCTCCAGATCCAGCAGGCAGAATCTTTTGATATTTGGTATGCAACATTGAGGGGTGCATCTGATTCAAGTTTGTTCAAATCAGCCACCTGGATTCAAAATTGGGCTCACTATAGAAGCTCGAATTCGAACTTAGTGCGTTTCAGGCAAATTTCTTAAAAAATCTTCTTCTCCAGATCCAGCGGGCAGAATCTTTTGATATTTGGTATGCAACATTGTGCGGTATATCAGATTCAAGTTTGTTCAAATTTGCCCCCTGGGTTCATATTTGGGCTCAGTATAGGAGCCCAAATTTGAACTTAGTGCATTTCAGGCAAATTTCTTTAAAAATCTTCTTCTCAAGATCTAGCAGGCAGAATCTTTTGATATTGGGTATGCTGCATGCTTAGGGGGGTGAGATTCAAGTTTGTTCAAGCCAAGTCCCTGGGTTCATATTTGGGCTCACTGTGGTAGCCCGAATTATAACTTAGTTCAAAATGAGGAATTTTCTTTAAAAATCTTCTTCTTCAGGTCCAGCAGTTGGAATGTTTTGATATTTGGTATGCAGCATCCTTAGGGGGGTGAGATTCAAATTTGTTTAAGCCATGTCCCTAGGTTCATAGTTCGGCTCACTATGGGAGCCCGAATGATAACTTAGTTCAAAATGAGGAATTTTCTTTAAAAATCTTCTTCTTCAGATCTAGTAGTCAGAATGTTTTGATATTTGGTATGCAGCATCCTTAGGGGGGTGAGATTCAATGTTGTTCAAGCCATGTCCCTAGGTCCATATCCAAATGATAACTTAGTTCAAAATGAGGAATTTTCTTTAAAAAATCTTCTTCTTCAGATCCAGCAGTCAGAATGTTTTGATATTTGGTATGCAGCATCTTTAGGGGTGGGGGGGGGGGGGGGAGATTCAAGTTTGTTCAACCCATGTCCCTAGGTCCATATTTGGGCTCACTGTGGGAGTCCGAATGATAACTTAGTTTAAAAATCTTCTTCTTCAGATCCAGCAGTCAGAATGTTTTAATATTTGGTATGCAGAATCCTTAGGTGGGTGAGATTCAAGTTTGTTCAAGCCATGTCCCATTGGTGCATATTTGGGCTCACTGTGGGAGCTTGAATTGTAACTTAGTTCGAAATGAGGAATTTTCTTAAAAAATCTTGTTCTTCAGATCCAGTAGTCGGAATGTTTTGATATGTGGTGTGTAGCATCCTTACGGGGGTGAGATTCAGTTTGTTAGAGCCAAGTTCCTGGGCCATATTTGATCTCCCTGTGGGAGCCCAAATTATAACTTAGTCAATATGAGGAATTTTTCTTTAAAAATCTTATTCAGATTCAGCAGTCGAAATGTTTCGATATTTGGCATGCAGCATCCTTAGGGGGTGAGATTCAAGTTTGTTCAAGCCAAGTCCCTGGGTTCATATTTGGGCTCACTGTGGGAGCCCGAATGATAACATAGTTCAAAATGAGAAATTTTCTTTAAAAATCTTCTTCTTCAGATCCAGCAGATGAATGCTTTTGATATTTGGTATGCAGCATCCTTAGGGGGGTAAGATTCAAGTTTGTTCAAGCCATGTCCCTAGTTCCATAAAATTTGTCTCTCATGACTTCATTCCTTCTGTAGTGTTGATGAACCATTTCTAACTGAATGTGACCCCAAATACTTCTTTGAACCACTTTGGCCGGTGAGCTAATCGATTAAGGCTCCTTTGGGCCTCTTGTGTTGTCAGGTCATTCCTCAGACATAAGAAGAAGAGCATTGGACCTCATCTTCTCTAAACTATGCAGCAAAGTGGGGAGGTTTCTTTGTTTGGTGTCAAGTCAAAGGTGTAAATTATCTGCATCCTTCAAGTCCTAATATTGCAGATTTGGCTTAAAAAAATAAAAAATCTGTTTCTCAGGCCCTCCCGCATGGTCCTTTTGGCTGCCGCATGCTCTCTTTTTATAACCAATTTAAACTTAAAAAAAATTAAAATTAAATGGTTTATATCTGATATTTTACCAAAGTTAAAAAAATCGATGAATTTGTCCCTTGAGTGCAAGAAGGCTTTGCAATGCTTTAGCATTGCAAAGCCTTCTTGCATTCAAGGGATGAAATACACCACCACCCATGCTATTCTGTAGATTATGAGGCCTACAACTTGAAGCAAGAACATGAACTTTTGATGGCAAAGAAGTAATTACTGAAATAAAAAATAAAATAAAAAACTGCTCGCCCGCATGCAATTTCACAAATAATGGCCAGAGAAACAGAAGATCTATTTTGTGTGGCCTTTTCTGGTGTTTCTTTTTGATGTTGAAGAAGAAACTTCAACCGATTACAATCAAAGGATATCGTTCTATGTTGTCAGACACTTGTGCTCATGAAGGCCATATTACAGGTTCGGATCAATCCTTGTCAAAGTTACTGAAGAATTTTTCCATTAAAAGGCCAAAAATGTTAAGGCTAATTCCTAAGTGGAATCTAGCCTGGGTCTTTTTAAAATGCCAAGAAGCTCCATTTGGACCTTTACAATCTGTGGAGTTTAAATTTTCGACATTTAAAATTTTATTCTTGCTTGATTTTTGCTTCAGCTAGAAGAAAGAGTTAGTGAACTTGATACTCTGTCTATTGAGGATTCACATTATCATAGTATGTGTAATTCTATTATCCTTACTACACAAGTAATCGTTTTAGACAAGAATCAGGCACAAGATAAACTACATGCTTCTATAGTTATTCCTGCTTTACCGCCAGTCAATAATTCTAGTCCCTTAGTATGTCCAGTAAGAACTCTAAGAATATATGTGAACCAATCTAGTTTCATAAGGAAAGGAAGAAAAAGACTCTTCCTTTCTCTTATCCCAGGTAGAAAGGATATTTCAGTTCATAACATTTCTAGATGGATTCAGTCTACTGTCCGTATCTCTTACAGAAATTTATCCAATATGGATAGTGGAGTGAATAGAATCTCTGCTCATGAGGTTAGAGCTTTATCATCCTCCTGGGCAGGTGCTAATGTTATTGCTCTATCAGATAATATGAAGGATGCTTACTGGACACAACCTTCAACATTGACATCTTTCTACCTGAGGAATCTAGAATTTGTGGCAGGGGATCTAAGATGTCTAGGTCCCATGTCTGCTGTACAGAATGTTATGTAATTTAAATTTCAAGCTTTTGCATTGTGACACTTGACATTTATTGTGGCCTTCCTCTTTGTTTTTCAAAGTATCTCTTGCAAAACAGGGGAGTGGGGAGGGGGGGGGAGAGTTTTCTCACATACAGTTTGACTTTATAATGAAAAGCCTGTGAGCCTATCTCTTGGCTTTGTTAGACCACAATTAATGCCAGTGTTTGGTATATAGTATATTTGTATATAGTTTTAGAAGTCATGAGGTCATTCCATACAATATCTCATCATTTATAATCTTGATATAAATCGTCTCATATTACCTCTGGGCGCATTTATATTTTGGTCCCCTTAACCTAAATTATAGCATTTGGGATATGCTCTTGTCTTACAACCAGTATTACAGGTATTTCATACAACAATGATATTCATCTATCACTCTTGCAAGGATGTAAATAAATATTATATTGTCCATAACAAGCTGGTTAAGGATTCCTTCTGTTTGGAGTAAACAAAAGCCTGCTTGTTATTGTTTTTTCCTTTCTGTCCTGTTTTAGCCCTCCATCCTATTATGTATTTAGCATGTCATGGCCAGTGGTTATGGTGAATAAATAAAGAAAATTTCAAGTTATTTCTGTATTTATCATTCCTTCTACTGGCCCAGACAGGAAGTGCCCTCCCATGAGTTATCATCCCCTGTCGATGAAGTCGGGAGGGGGTTTTGAAATGGTGTTTGTCCGTCGGTCCATCAGTCTGTCAGTCCATCTGCCCATCCGTCTGTCCATCTGTCACAAACTTCAGTGGATTTTTTTATGAAACTTGGTCTGAAGTACAGTGGAACTCTGTTAATTGAATAGCCACTTTGCCAATGGCAATTCAATTAAGAGGAGTATTCAATTAACAGGGATTGTGTCACTTTCCTGTATTCTAGAGATAAACTTGGAATTTATTCTATTATATCTTGTTTGACAGATCTCCATGAGCTCTGTCAAACAAGCTATAATAGTTTAAATGCCTGTTTTGGATGTACTGAGACCAAATAGGTCTATAAACAAAGGAAAACTGCAGAGAGTCAGGGTAATTTCTCAACAGGTTGCAAGATTTTTTATTCAATTAACAGAAGTTTACTCTATGACCTATATTCAGTTGACAGGTCAAATTTGTACTGGAGGTATGGGAAATGTTTTGTGTTGGGAAGTTATATTCAATTAACAGGGTTATTCAGTTAAGAGATATCCAATTAAGTGAGCTCCACTGTATCAGTATTAAGTGTAGATGTGCATTTGGTGAGGAATTTTTGATGCAACAAATTTTGCTTGGTTATGGACCTTGGAAGCAGCCAAATTTCCATCACAAAGGCTTATCTGCTTAACTCCTCCTACATTTTTTATTGGATTTTTACAAAACTTGGTCTGAAGTATCAGTATCAAGTGTAGATGTGCATGTGGTCAGGAATTTTCGATACAACAAATTTTGCATGGTTACGGCTCTTGGAAATAGAAAAATTTCCATCACAAATGCTTATCCGGTTAACTCCTCCTACATTTTTTATTGAATTTTTACGAAACTTGGTCTGAAGAATCAGTATCAAGTGTAGATGTGCATGTGGTCAGGAATTTTCGATGCAACAAATTTTGTGTTGTTACGGCCCTTGGAAATAGCCAAATGTCCATCACAAAGGCTTTTCTGCTCAACTTGTCCGATGTGCATTTGGTCAGGAATTTTTGATGCAACAAATTTTGCGTGGTTATGGACCTTGGAAACAGCCAAATTTCCATCACAAATTATCCGATTAACTCCTCCTACATTTTTTATTGGATTTTTACGAAACTTGGTCTGAAGTATCAGTATCAAGTGTAGATATGCATGTGGTCAGGAATTTTCGATATGACAAATTTTGCATGGTTAACAGCTCTTGGAAATAGCAAAATTTCCATCACAAATGCTTATCCGATTAACTCCTCCTACATTTTTTATTGGATTTTTACGAAACTTGGTCTGAAGCATCAGTATCAAGTGTAGATATGCATGTGGTCAGGAATTTTCAATGTGACAAATTTTATGTGGTTAAGGCCCTTGGTAATAGCAACATTTCTGTCACAAATGTTTCTGTTTAACTTCTGCATTTTTCATTAGTTTTTTACGAAACTTGGTGTGCGGTATGAGTATGACGTGTACATGTGCATATGGGCAGAAAGTTTCGATTCGAATAATTTTTCCAGACTCATAGCCTTTGTCGACTTGGATTTTACCAAAATTGTAGGTTTTTGGAGGATATCTTCAGTTGCGATTAAAAAAATTAAATGATTTATCCCCTGCCGACGAAGTCTGGAGGGGGATATTGAAATGGTGTTTGTCTGTCCATCAGTCCATCCATCTATCTGTCCATCCATCACAAACTTTGCCCGCTTAACTCCTCCCACAGTTTTCAGTGGATTTTTACGAAACTTGGTCTGAAGTATCAGTATCAAGTGTAAATATGCATGTGGTCAGAAATTTTCAATGTGACATATTTTGTGTGGTTACAGCCCTTGGAAATAGCAAAATTTTCATTACAAAAGAATTGTTATTGGTGGGAACTGAGGACACTTTCTTGTATGGAGGACTGTACAGGACTCTAGTGTTTTTTTTTTTATTTAGCTTAATTTCTGGGGTGGGGGTCAAAATTTAGTGTTTGGCTATTCTCCTAAGTCTTTTTCACTGGAAAAGTCACCAAAGAGTGCCAGCATGTCCGGGCCAGTGGTAGGTATGATAAATACAGAAATTACTTGATATTTCTTTTTTAAAGCAAGAACTGGGGAAAAGATTTTAGCAGCATTTGAATTGACATTGTAGAATGAGTGTGGATTCAGTAGATTCATAAGGTAAAGGTTTGTCAGGTGCAGTATTTTTTTTTAACCCTTTACCTAACATGAAAAGCAGACGACACTTGCAAACAAAATTCTTGAATAACTAATTTTTTTCATTTTTTGTTTCAAAGACATAGGTTATGACCCCTCATTAGATTGAGCTCGACGAGCTCGTTCCAAAGAGGGATCATAACCTATGTTTTTGAGACAAAAAATGAAAATATAATGAAAATTAATTGGCAGTTTTTGTGAATAGCGCGGGCCGGTTTTGGGCGTTACATTGGGTAAAGGGTTAAACCAAATAGATGCTTGTTTCATTGGGGTGAACTTCATAACAGAAAAATTAAACTGTACCAATATTTGGAAGTTTGTTTTAATTGTTGAACCATATTGTCAGATGGAAATATTCATTACAAGGTCTTTCAGCACAATAGCTCATATTTATGTCAAATAGCACTCATTGATTTCAGGAGGAGACCAGTTAACCCCTGACCAAAGATGAGTCCGATGACACTACCAATATTATATTTTATTCCCAATTAACTAAATTTTTCTATTTTTTTTTCTTCCAAAATGACTAGCTAGTTTCAACAGTGAGTCTCCAACTATGCTTTGGAAGCAAAAATTGAAAAAATAAATTGTTAAAAAGCTCAGAGAAAAGAGTAATTTTATTGAACAACACATGCTGCTGAATACTTACATAAGACTTAGCTGGTGCAACTTCAGTATTATTAAGGGCCAAACACAAGTTTTGTACCCCCCCCAATCCCCAAAATGTGCATACAATACCGAAAATTAAAAGTCCTATCTGGCCCTCCATACTTTTAGTACTTGCGCATGTGCAGTACCCAGGAAGAGACCAAAATTGGTGCCATCATCTTTCTTCTGTTTGGCTCAAAGTCAGTAACAACTGAACTGACATCTGTGCTTCAAGTTCTCATTTTTAAAGATGCCAGACTCAAATCAATGATGGTTTTCATGGAATCAACAGTGTAACAGGATGCTGGAAGTGAATAACGGTGGTTTCGGATGTTCAGGGCCGTAACTTTATAATTTTTATGTAAAATTATTCATGTTCCCCAATTTCGGGATATGCTTCTGAATGTCGTCATTATAATATAACTCCACTGTTGTTTTGTTAGTATTACTTCCCTTCCCTCTCCTGAACCCTCCTGTTATATTCCCAAGCTCTTTCGGCTTTTTTATTGAAGAATTTTTGATTAAATTCTTGGGAGTTTAACTTGTAAACAGAATAGGTATTCTGTTTATCCCCAATGTTTACATCCTGTCTTTTTCTGTTCAGGATGTTTTTGTATTCTTGCATCTTCTACCAGATGCATTGTTTTTTCTTCGTTTGAAGATCTAGCTTTGCATCAGGTGGTTGTTGATCGGTTACAGACTCTTGGCTTTTGTTGTGCCTGTTGTTGGTTAGTTTCTGTTTTTTTCCTCTTGTCTGGTCAATAACGTTTTGGATTCGTATTAATTCAATGTTTAGTTTAAAAACAATTACTGTTTTTCTATTAGGATACATAGTATATCTTATTCCGGTAGTTTAGCTTTAATTAGTTAGTGGTTGTCCACACTTTGGCTCTATCGGGATGCCCTAGGGCTCATAAGGTTCCCTTGGGGATCTTAGGCTTCATTCAAAATTTTTTGAAATTTTTTAAAACATTTTATTAGAAAATTTTTGTTATTGTCTATGTTATGTATCCTTGTGATGTTTATTTTTGGGAGTGCAGCAGTGTTTTTGGCTTCATTATTATTGTTGCCTTTATAATAGTTGGTACTTAGTACTAGTGTAAGTCCAGGAAGCCTCGGAATAAAGGCTTGTTGCTTGCCGATAGTCGCGGCACTCCTTCAATACTTGTACTATGGGATGCGAACATTGGAAATGGGTGTCGACCTGTGTGGTGGGCGGTGAAGTTCCGATGGGAGCCTTCTCTGCTGGCTAATACTAGTCTTTCAGTCTCTTTTTCAGAGGAACAGGAACATGGTGATGGTACTTTGACACCTATCCGTTATGCGCTGCTGTCGTCGCACTCTGATGAGCCCTGCTCTGATGAGTAAAATAGAGCTAGCTGCCAAGGTGCTCATGGTATTTGCACAGGATTAAAGCCGGAGTAGCTTAATTCTCTGCATGCAGCTAGCTCGACCGGTGCTGTGGTGGTTCCTTTTTAGGGAGCCAAGATGTCGGGTAGGTCCATTGCGGTCGAGTAGTATAATGTGGGTAGAGCGAGCACCTTATAATATAATGCTCCCCCAGTGACGATGGCAATAAGGAGAAGAAACCTTTAAGTTTCTCTACGGGATGGTTGGCGAGATCTGGGGTCAGATCACGAGTTGGAGAACCCTCTCCGTCCCCGTTATCAGTCGGGGTCTACTGTGTCCATTGTGAGAAACTATAATGAGTCGGAACATGCGTTGGGATGTTCCTTCCACAATGCAGCCAACATCGGTTGCATGTTATGGCTTCTTTTACATGGAAGCGCACGCAAAGAGGATTTCTCAACAGGATACTCAGTGAGATCTGGGGCCAGATCGCAAGTTGCAGAGCGTTCTCAGTCCCGTTAGCAGTCGGGGTCGACTGTTTGTCCGTTGTGAGAAACTTCAATGAGTCGGAGCAATGCGCCTTCCACACTTCAGCCAGGGTTGACTGTTGTTACGGCTTCCTCTACTTCCATGAAAAAGCCTACAAGTTTCTAAACAGAATGCTCGGCGAGGTCTTAAGCCAGACCACGAGCTGGAGATCCCCCTCCGTTCCGTCAGCAGTCGGGGCCGACTGTTTTCACTTCGAGAAACTTTAATGAGTTGGGACGGCCATTCACGCTTGCTATTCGGGACGCTCCTTCCATGCTGCAGCTGGGGCCGGTTGCAGCTCTGGCTTCTTCCTCTGCTTCATCGATGAAGCATGTTAGACCGCAGACTAGCTGTCTGACTTAGCATTTTCATGCGGTTCCATGGAGATGTTCCCAGTCTTCACCACCGAAGTCGGATTAACCTGTAGCTAGTCGTTCGAGGCATTTTTATACGGGACATACATCAAAAGATCTGGGGACAGATCTCCGTCCCGTGAGCAGCATTTGATGAAGAAGTGGTTAATCGCTGCTCTGCAAGCCTCTTCATGGACTTACTGCCGAAGATTGCGCAGCATATCGCAGCATCCCAGTAGTCGCAGGTTCATCAGCAGAATCCGGTAGTGATCTGTCGGTCAGTGCTGGGTTGGTCCAGTCATCTGTACATTCGGATGGTGTTGACCATGTTTCAGAAGGAACATTCAGATGGTGAGAGGGTTACAGAGGTTGATTCTCCATACCTCACAGAACGGCACATTAAGACTATAAATTTTTATTCCTAAGCTCTTCAAATCTTGTTCCATCTGAACAAAAGTCTGCGTTTCCTAGGCAAAAAAAGCTTACGGTACCGAGCGAAGGAAAGACGAAGATCTTTCCTTCCTGGATCTTTTGGCTCAGGTGTTGAAGGCTTTTGGTCCGATTAACGACGCCTCCCTTGGCTTAGCAAAAATATAAGAAAGGCAATGATCTATTCCTTACGAAAAGAAGATCGATAGCTCAAAGATAGGCTGAGACAGCTGTCTTGTTGGGAATAGAGCTGTTAGAAGGAATAAGTACATCTTTTCCTTCTCGGTGTTGTATTCCTAGGCGTCAGAGGCATTTAGTGCTATTGTGGACGCATAGTAGCCTTATGTACAGTTAGAGCCATAGTATCCTTATGTATAGTAAGAGCGGTCCTTTCTTATACATTAGCGGCTAACATCGTAAGTCTCCATTTAGTAAGCTGTCTAAGGCCGTAGGATAACACACAGATATCTGTCTTCACCGATATGACTTCTAGGCTGTGTTAGCTATGCTGAGACTGCTAGCTTTTTGGAATAAGGCCATTAGAAGGAAAGTTTATGTTTTCCTTCTCGGTGTAGTATTCCTAGTTGTCACAGGCAATTAGTCCTATTGTTGTCGCCTTAGTTTGGCTTATGTGAATTAAGAGTGGTCTGTGTCTATATATCATTAACGGCTAGCGTCATAGTGGCCGTATATATTTTCACAGCTGTCTTTTTCTTATACATTGCAGCTAAAGTTGTAAGTCTCCATTTAGTGAGCTTTCCAAGGATGCAGGTGACACACATATTTGTCTTCATGGAGATGAAGACTGATAAACTGCGTTAGCTAGTTGAGACTGCTGTCTCTTTGGAATTTCGGTCGTTAGAGTTATCCTTATTCCTTACCTTGAGCGACTAATGTTGTAAGTCTCCGTTTAGTGAGCTTTCAAGGTCATAATTTCACCGAGATATCTGTCTTCACGGGATGAAGACTTATTAGCAACGCTAACTAATAGGAGACTGCTGTCTCTTTGGAATTAGGGCCATTGAAAGGAAAGAGTATGTTGTTTCCTTCTCGGTTTTGTATTCTTAGGCGTCTGGGGCATTTAGTCCTTTTGTTGATGCCCTATAAGAATCAAGTGCGACCCTTTTTTCCCTTAACTTGAGTGACTAACGTTGTAAGTCTCGGTCTAGTGAGCTGTCTAAAGTTGCAAAAATTACACCAAGATATCTGTCTTCACAGAGATGAAGTCTTCTAAGCTTCATTAGGTAGGCTGAGACCTCTGTCTTTTGGAATGGAACCGCTAAAGGAAATAGTGCTTTTTTCCTTCTCAGTGTTGTATGCTTAAGTGTCATAGACTTTAGTCTTATTGTTGACACCTTATAGCCTAGCTAGAAGTATGAGCAGTGTTTTATCCCTATCATTAGTGCTAGCATTGTAAGTCTCCTTTAGTGAGCTTCTAGGATCGCAGTTATCAATCATTTAATTGTCTTCATGAATAGGAAGACCTTTAGCTGCTTTGGCAAGGCTGAGACCACAGTCCTATTGGACAAGGTACCGTTACATGAGAAGAGTTTGTTCTCTCCTTGGCGGTATTGTTTTTGTATTAGCTGTCTGAGGCTTTTAGCCCTATTGATAATGCCATATTAACCTAGTGTGATTAATGAGCGCTCTTTCGAATGCCTATAGTTAACTCCTTTTCAGGATTATATTCCTGCTATAATCGGTACAAGGTGCAAGGAGTTCATCCAGGTTTTTATGATCGGGTGCCAGAACATAGTTTTCGTCTCCCACTTCATTTTTATCAAATCTATTGTTGTGGATTATATTTCCACTCGATGGATAGGATATTATGTCTATATGGTGTATTATTTTACGACATGACGTACTGTCTTGATTTCAAGGGATATGTCGATGCTGTTTCAACGGGTATATTCCTTGCAATAGTGTCATGTTCATCACATCCCCTGCCGTCCTTAGAGGCATTATGGAGTTGGTCAGATGTGAGGGAGCCCTATGGTTTCTACACTATTCTAGATAACTAACACTAAAGCGTTACGAATCGTGCTGGGTTAGTGTCATTATGCTTGCTTTGACTGACTATAAGCTCTTTAGCTGTATTACTCTTTATTGAGAATTGCAGCAGCAGTATAGCTTGGGAATGTAGCGTGAAGTTTCTTTTTCATATAGTGAAAAAGGAATTTGTCACTGTTCCAAGCTTTAATATTACTGCACCGGCCTTAGTTATCTAGCAATTCAAGTAATGTGGGTGAGGGGTTGATATGATTTATTCGTCGACCCCTTCCCCCTCCCCCCTGCCAATATGTTAAGAGGCAGGTGATTACAGGGCAGGACGTAGCGTAGTGCCCTTCCTGTAAGCCTTGTATGCATTCAATTATATGCATGTCTTTCATTGCTCTTCGATTGGCAGGTGGGTTGTGGTCTGACGGTGACATCAGGGGCGTATCCACTCTAGTTCGTTTGCTTCCAGTGGTTGATCGGTCATAAGTTGTATATGAGCATATGATTCCTGAATAGTAACTGTTTTTGGATTCCAAATTCTATCCTGAATACATTTGGTTGCTATTGCTAGCCTTCGTGTTCCTGTGTGGCAGGCACGTCGGTTATCTGGGCTACATTCTCCAATGTGGAAATTAGTCCATTCTGAGAAGTTACGCTCAGAGTTGTCTGTTTTTCTTATGATGTATGAGTCTATTCATTTGCATCATTTTATTCCTTCAAGTTTCCTGGTTAGTTTTTGTATTGCTCGGTCATGCCTTTGATACAGGCTGTATTCAAATGAGGATACAGGCAGGATTCTGTCAATTGTGTGCATAATATGTATATATTATTAGGCAGATGTATTATGGAATGGATTCTCTTAAATTCTGGCTCTGCTTTTGAATAGAGCTTTTGAGAATTCTGGGGCTAGTTGGATCAGTTCTGGAGTTTCCAACAGGCCGTCTATGCATACGTTATCTATTTGTGGCTTCATTATTCGGAGTGGTATATTCTTTCTCTGAATAGTCATTGGTTTTAACGGACCTAGGGAACACTGAATTATTTGGGGACGGTCCGTGACAGGTTTTTTAATCGTATCCCGTTCCATGTTCTGAATCCCGTTTTCAACCGGAAGCGGTACACAAGGCATATTCCTATTCTCATATATTTGTACGGTTACAATTCGGGGGTTCATTATTGGAATTAATTGTACACCTGAACGTGGTCGTCTGTCTGTAGGCTCAGAAGCATATAAGTTCTATCAGTTAACTTTCCATTGGGATTCAATTGGACAAGTTTGAGGTTGTACATATTGACATCACCGGTTTTCAACCTATCTATGTATTCCGGATGTGGCATACGTTTTGAAGCTTGTGATTTTAATAATCTGGATTGCCACGATATAGCCTTAGCTGCTGATGTGGCATTAAGCACCAGTAAATTAATAATAATTGGCCGGGTGCTTTTTAAATGAATATATATATTATTTGGTAACGCTTTTTCTCGGATTCCAGACTGCTTCCCTCTTTGTTTTGAAGCTTATTCCTTCAGAATAAAGGGGGGGGAGGGGAGGGGGTGGGGGTGAGGGAGGATTTTCTCTTTACCTCTTCTGGCCTTATAATAAGTGTGTAACTATGAGTGAAGCTGTTATAGTCTGTAGATTATTCTGTTATGTACAGCTTGATACATTATATATGGCGTTTCTTTATGGGCATTCGTCTCTCACTCTCGGACGCGGTTTTCCTAATTTTAAGTGTCTTATTCCGGATTAGCCTGAAAATTGGGGGCTCATTACACCAAAGTAGCGTAATCAATTATGCTAAGTAATAGGGAATTACTTGGATATTGCTCCTTATTTCGGTGGTATGTCTTCTCTATTGTTGTATAGAGAGACATATAGGTAATTCCTTAAATTTTTAATCTCCTTTATACCTTGGGAGTTCTAATGCAGGCTAAGGAGCTGTATTTTGGTCTGCTATTTCTTTAAGTCCTAGGCCCTCTGCCTTTTTACGATTCAGCTAAGTATGGGCCATTGGTTTTAGTATAAAAATATGATAAATTTAAAGTAATTTGTATATTTTTTATACATACCAATGGCCCAGACGGGGATGGCCCTCCCATGAGTGGGCACTCATACCTCCCTGCTCAGTTATCACTTCTGTAGGCACAACTAGGAAGAATGATGTTGTCGCCAATTCTGGTCTCTTCCTTGGTACTGCGCATGCGCAAGTATTAAAAGTATGGAGGGCCAGATAGGACTTTTAATTTTCGGTATTGTATGCAAATTTTGGGGATTGGGGGGGGGTTCAAAATTTGTGTTTGGCCCTTAATAATATTGAGGTTGCACCCAGCTACGTCTGGGCCATTGGTAAGAATAAAAAATATACAAATTACTTTAAATTTTTCATATTCGTCTCCTTGACTGCTACAGTGCTAAATTACTGTTCAAACGTCATTTGTAAATTGACTATTTTTTTCCAAAGATATCATGCTACCAGCAAAAGGAGCCTTAGTTTTTAACAAGATATTGCTCATAAATAATTATTTGTTGCAATTTATTGAAGAGTGCCACTAAAGTGGCTTTCAGTACTTTTCATTAGAGTCCTGATAGTTGCTCAAGCACTCAGACCAGACCTGCCAGATTAATCATGGTACCTACCATGTCCTTTTTGATTTGGCTAACCTGGTCTCATCGTCCCAACTAAATATAATGACCTAACCCAATTGACTGTCTTAATAATCTGTTTATATTGTACTGATGGAGTGCTGTTTTATAACATACTGTTGGAAAATTCTCACAAAGCTCTTTCCACCAGTATCTTACATAACAATGATCAACAAAGGCAAATATGCCATGTTTCTGTCATTATTTTAACAAACCTCAGCACAGAAACAGCCACAAACTGCCCCTTTTATGTGGCTCTGAAAAAGTTTTTCCTTGAGAACTTTACCAGTAAGATGCATTTATCTTGGCAGTGTTTTTACATATATGTTGGCTGCTTGTACAGGCATCCAACAATAATGTAGATACACTGTTAAGTCATCTGCAGCGTCATAAATATATATGCAGAAATTATTAACATAAAATTATTCTGAGGACTTGTTTGTTCATCTTTAACCTAAAGTAATGGCCATATCCAACCAGCTTTATTCAAAAACTCTACATTAATATTTCAAAATTTTCCATTTCTTTACCTCTAAAACCTAGTTTATGACCAGTCATTGAGTCGAAGTCAACAAGCTCATTCCAGTGAGGGTTTATCAGCTATTTTTCAGGTAGAAAACAGCAGAAAATGAAATGTTTTGTTCTTCAAGAAAATCTTTTCAAGTGCCATGTCTGTTTATGCTAGGTAAAGGGTTAATTCAATTCAGTTCAATTCAATTTTAATATGAAACTAAGTCCATAATTATTGGCATTTTTTGCACTCTCTCTCTATGAATATACCACTGCTTATTATTTTACAGAGAGCCATTTTTCCATTTCCTTACTGCTGGAAGATTGGATTCCATAGGACTTGAACAAAATGACCAGGCTGGTAAGATATCCAAGTACCATTATATTCAGATTGTTGTTTGAAGTTTCTGGAATGATGCTAAGCTGTGTTGTTTCTGATGCCTTTACCTGAAAATCTTTTCACAAATAGTGCAGCCACTCATATCAAATAATATAAAAATATTTTTCCTTCCTAAAATGTATGTAATGACTATTGCATTACTGCTATTGTAAACAGCATTGTAAGTCTTAATGTGCAATTCATTAGAAATATTTCCCCCCCCCCCCCCCCCCCCAAAATAGAGAAACTAAATTTTTTTTATTAAGTTTCATTTGATGATGTGTCCGAGTGGATAGATGTGCTGATCTCTCATGTCAGCAGTTACAGGGTAGACCCTCAATCGACAAACTTCCAAAAGTGTCCGATCATTTTCTATTAGCAGAAAATTGAGAGGATAGGTGCTGTCAAGGTATACTGCCCCATTGAGTGGGGACATAAAAATGGTTATCCCTGATATGGTGAGAGACATACAGGCTAAAGATTCATACATAGTTTTCGTTAAGATAGGATTATGAATTTGCCACTATGAAGGTCATCCCAATTAGCCCTAACCATTGGTCTGAGGAGATGTTTTACCCTTTAGCCAATGCAGACGATATCAGAATTTATTATTTTAACTACTATTTTTAAAATTAAAAAAAAAATTTCAACAAAACCATATCATGTGACCTCTCACTGGAACGAGCATGATGAGCTTGTTCTAACGAGGGGTCACATGATATGGTTTTGTTGAAATATTTTGAAACCTTTCTTTCATCTGCTGAATTTACAAATTACGTGGGCCGATGCAGGCGATTCATTAGGTAAAGGGTTAATAGAAGTAGAGAACTTGCTCACTATTTCTTGTAAAATTAATAAGCTTAAACAAAGGCCTTTATTCAGGCCATAAAAAAGTTTCGATTCTCAAGGAATCCCTCATTGAAATTGCCCCCCCCCCCTCCCCCCCCCTCCACCTCCTGTTGGATGTTTTTTTTTTTGCCTTGCCGTGTCTTCGTTCCAATATTATCACAAAATTGGGTAATTCAGAGAGTGTTCATTAATATTTACAAGGAAGGGACAATGAAACTGAAATCTGAAGAGCATAACTAAAGATGCAAAATAGTTTTATTTTTAAAATGAAATAAGTTTGTATAATTTTGCACTTTCTATATTTTCTGTGTGTGAAAAGACAAATGAAAGCCATGCCTAAATGAAAAAAAAAATAAAACTGTCCCAACATCACTAATTTGAAAAAAAATTGTCTGAAAATCAATTAATTTATTTTGTGTGGCCTAATTAACACTTTGTTTTAAGTCATTCGCACACATTTATTATAATTTGGGTATTTTAGGTCATTATGGCCATGACAGGCTATTGATCTCAACAATATTCATTAATCTCCCACAAACCATCAGTAGCGTGAATCAACCATGGTGTTTTCTTTATGATTGCAAGGCAGAAATGACCATGGCATTTTGTTTATAGCCATTTGGCACAATCAATGATGATGTTCTGAATGTCACTGAATACCATAAGGATGTAAAAATTTCTTTTGTGTGGAACATCCAAAGCACATACAACACCAAAAAACTATTTTACTGCATAATTTGGACTAAGGTGGTAGAAGAATTTTGAAAGTATCTAAACTGAAAGTATTGGTTAATTTATAACTCATATTATTTTAGAACTAAAATGAAAGGCATGAAAAACTTGCATGTAAATAATTAATAGTTAGGCTCCACAAAGTAGATCTTCTGTTTCTCCAGCCATTTTTTTTTGTAAAATTGCATGTGGACGGGCATTTTTTTTATTTTATTTTTTATTTTTGTAAGTATTTCTTTGCCATCAAAAGTTCACATTCTTGGTTTGCTTTATGTTTTAGGCCTTTTAATCTATAGAATAGCATGGGTGGTGGTGTATTTTGTCCCTTGAGTGCAAGAAGCTTTGCACTCAAGGACAAATTTAGCAATTTTATTAACTAAATATCAGACATACACCATTTAATTTTTATTTTTTTAAGATTGCATTGGTTAATAAAAAAGAGCATGCGGCAGCCAAAAGGACCATGTGGGAGGGCCTGAGAAACAGATTTTGAACTTTTTTTTAGGCCTTAACTGGTTTGGTGTCAAAAGTCACTATCTTGGCTCTTTTGAAGAGCACAGTATGCTTTAACTTGATCTTTGCTAATTGGTAGAACAAAAAATGTTTATATGAAATCATTTTGTTACAAATTTATTGGAGAGTGCCAATGGGCTTTGAGAAAAGTACTCATGTTACAAATCACCTTTGAAAAATAATTAACTGGTAGAGTGGTAAATTATTTTTGACTATCAAATCTTGTACACATGTCTTTGCCTTGTTACAATTTATGGGAGAGTGCCCATAGGCACTCTCCCATAAATTGTAACAAGGCAAACCCTTACAGATTAAATAGTATCACTTCAAAGATAATACAAAGCACATGCACTGAATATGAGCTGTGAAGTTGTGGTACCCGCACTTCAGAATAAAGCCCAAATATGGGCTTCCAGCACTCTACCAGTTAAGCACTCTACCTGTTGGCGGGATAATAATTGAGACATTTCATATCTGCCTGTCAAAATCAAGGATTGATGTAAAACATAAAATTTATTGACAATGACTTAAATTAATTTTTCTGCAGCTCGTTTGATAAAAAATGTTAAACTATGTTTTTATCAAATCACAGATCATTGCCTATGCATTAGAAGGATGACTATAAAAAACTAAATGCCTTCCAAATAGATATTTGAAATTCTCATAGGCTGACACTGGTCTTTAGTGCATATTGCCCTGCTTTAATAATGAAATGTCACATGTGAAAATCCCATATACAGGGTGTCCCACTTAATTTGATACTTCTTAATTGAATAACCCTGTTAATAGCATGTAACATACAAACACCAAACCATTTAACATATCTTCAGTACACATTTGACCTGTTAACCTCTACCCAATGAACAGGATATCAAAATTTATTACTTTAATTACTGTTTTTTTTAATTTTTCAAAAAATTCTAACAAAACCATATCCCAGTGGGAAATCTGGGAAGTGAAGCAGTGCTTGTTTACTATGTTAAACACACTCTGTTTTACTGGTAAAGTAGGACCCGGTAACTAAAGCATGGTGTGAAAGTCCTCTAAAATGGGAAACATGGGCATAAAAGAGTGGCTAGACTTGCTTTTGGCTCACCAATGAGAGTTGTGTGAACCTATGGCATAGCCCTCATGTCAGCGTCGGCATCCAGATTCATTCATTTTGAACTTCTGTGTGCAGGTTTTGATTTTTTTTTTTTTGACTTTTTTTTATGTCAACATGCTTTTCAGGGATAGTAATATTTTATTCAACCCTTTCCATGCTTAGTTACTTGAATTTTGGCCTTTTGTGTACAGGTTTTTGACTTTTCTGTGCAGGTTTTTGACTTTTCTGTGCAGGTTTTTGACTTTTGTGTACAGGTTATGAAATTTTGTCTTCAAGTGGAGTTTTACCTTACTGGCATATTGCAATGGTGGTTACCTTAACATTTCAGGGTATTTTTCTCAATTTTAACCCTTTGAAACAAATGTGATACTTTTAGGACTTTTATGTGCAGGTTTTGAGGTTTGTCTTTCTTTTCTTCCAAGTGGATATTTTTCAAGTAGAGTTTCACCTTACTGTCATATTGCCATTGTGGTTACTGTGACATTTGCAGGGCATTTTTCTCAATTTTAACCCTTTGAAAACAAATGTGATACTTTTTTTTACTTTTATGTGCAGGTTTTGAGGTTTGTCTTTCTTTTCTTTCAAGTGGCGACTTACCTTGTTGCATATTGCCATGGTTCCTATTTTATGCTAGGATGCTTCTTGGAGCTAGTATTATATTATTTAACCCTTTAGCTGCTTATTTACCTTAATTTTGGACTTTTGTGTGCAGGTTTTTGACTTTTGTGGACAGGTTTTGATATTTTTTTTAAGTGGACTTTTACCTCACTGGCATATTGCCATGGTGGTTACTGTAACATTTTCAGGGTATTTTTCTAAATTTTGACCCTTTGAAACAAATGTGATAATTTTTGGACTTTTATGTGCAGGTTTTGAGGTTTTTCTTTTCTTTTCTTCCAAGTGGATATTTTTCAGGTATAGTTTCACCTTACTGGCATATTGCGATGGTGGTTACTGTGACATTATCCGGGTATTTTTCTCAATTTTAACCCATTGAAACAAATGTGATGCTTTTTTTTTTTACTTTTCTGTGCAGGTTTTGAGGTTTGTCTTTCTTTTCTTCAAAGTGGAGACTTACCTTGTAGCATATTGCCATGGTTCCTATTTTATGTTAGCATACTTCTTGGGGCTATTATTATATTATTTAACCCTTTAGCTGCTTATTTACTTTAATTTTGGACTTTTGTGTGCAGGTTTTGGACTTTTTTTTTTTAACTCCAGCCACCCCTTTACATTGGCCACCTGCTGGTGAGCCATGGGGTACTGATACCCCCTCTAGTTATATCCATGTTGTGGTCACAGTTAGACACTGTGCAGAAATATGTGACCTTAAATAGCAATAAATAAATAAATAACAAAACATTTCACTTGACTCCTCATTGGAACGAGCTCATGGTTTGGTTGAAATGTTTTGAAAAATAAATTTTTTTCAACTGCTTAATTTGTAAATTATGTGGGTGGGTGTGGCCAATTTGTTACATAAAGGGTTAATTGGATATGTTTGTAAACTTCTGTTGACTGGATAAAGATTCTTGTGATCTATCAAGAAGAATTTGACAACCACAGGTTTTCCATGTTTATAGACCTATTCAGCTTCAGTACATCCAATCACAAGCATTTTATCTATTATTATTTTTTGGTTTGATAGAGCTTCATGATCTCTTTTCTCGTCAGATCACTGAAGTTAAGCAACATCAAGCCTGGTTAGTCCTTGGGTGGGTAACCGTCTGAGCGATCGATTCGTAGTCCTGCATTGTGTCCTTAGGCAAGGCACTTCACCCCGATTGTCCACATGGGGGCGCGATGATGTCGTGTACCAAGGCGTACTACACGTCAATAGTGCGCATGTCTTCAACCCATCTAACCCTGCCTGTGCTGCATTGCGGAGTTAGATGTTGGGGAGCTGGCAGCTGCTTGTCGTTGCTCAGTGCTTCTCTCAGGGTACTCCGGCTTCCTCCATCTGTAAAACTGTCACCGACGCAATATGACCTTGGCTGTTAAAGTGTCATTAAACTCTAATAAATAAATAAATAAATAAATCATGATCTCTGTCAAACAAGATCAAGTATATACTCAGTTTAGCACTAGAATACAGGACAATGACCAATTTCCTGTGTGTTGAATACTCCTATTAAATGAATATTTTTCACTGGCAAGGGCCAAATCAAAGTTCAACTGTATTCGTTTATCAGACCTCTTTGAAAATTGTCTGCGAAATCAAATGGAATAAATAAAAGAATATTTCTCAATCTTTATGAAGCAAACAGTAATGAACTGAAAATATGAAATATCGCAAAAGCCATCAAGCACAAGCACAAGCAGAACAGCGATCTTTGGAATAAAAAAATTACAAACTAGCTACTATATTCAGGTCTTTAGAACAATATTAAAAACAATTTCTAGGACATCACACTTTCTGTCAGTCCTGTATCAGTGACTGTTCTGGGATCCTCAATTGGGATTTGTTTTGCTAAAAATAGATTTGATTCATAATCATGAAAAGCATATTCCTGGACATTTATGATTTTTTATTGTTTGACACTCTCTCGGTCTCTGTCTCTGCATGGCCAATATTGGTCCTCAACTTGGTCATAGTTAAGTCTGATATTTATGCAAAAAATCTGTGAACAGGTTATAACCAAGTAGCAGTGATACTTGGACTGGATTTTACTGATTTCCTTTCACTTTGAATGCTTATTTTTGAATTTTGCCCTGTCCCACCAACACGGCATTTCAATTTAACTCACAGTCCATCCTTCTAGGGAAATGGGTGCTTGGATCTTATAGCAATGTTTATGTGCATAGACAGGGTTTTTTTTCTTGAAATGCATAATTTTACAAGAAGTGAATGAGTTTCAGTAGTCTTTACAGAAATATTCATCAAATGCAAAATGCAAATTCTTTTCAAAACTTCTTTATGAAGTCGTAAATCAGAATGTTTTCCCCATTTTTTCCGAATTGCCACAACTCATTTGAATCCAGTACTTCATCAGTAAATATAGCATATGTTTATCATGTTGGGAATACAAACACTCAACTCACTTTTGATTGAATCAAGGTTTGCAGGATTTTCGACCCATTTCCAAAACACATATAATAATCTGTCATCCATCATCAAACTCTTCTCTTACTTTTAAATTAACCAGTGGTGTGTAGGCCAACTTGAAAAGCGATTACTACTTAAACCTATCCTGAGTTCCAAAAACAAATATTTTGATTTTCTTTGAAGCGTGTTTTATCTATCAAGCATTGCAATTCTGTGTCGAAATATGTTCTATAGTCATTGATTTCATCACATGACATTATTCTGTTACTCTGAACATACTTTGGAACAGTCTATAACATCTCTTAGTTGTTCTATTTACTATGTACCGTGTGACGATTACACACCAGGATGTTCAAGATTCCTGTATGATATCACACTCATCTTTAAAAATAATACATCGGAAATCTCTCAGTTTTTCGTTAATTTCACAAAAATGAAGAACTTTAGTGTCTGATACTTAAAAATGGCCATCTGCTGTAGGTATGCTACCACTTGGTAAAACACTTTCTGATGTATATGCCCCTACAAAAGCAAAGAAGATTCCAGAAGAAATATGGTTTATTCTTTAAGTAGAAAGATATTATATTAATAGGTTTTCAGTGGGATATTATATTTATACAAATTTTTTGTAGGGAAGCCAACATCCATTGCTGTTTCGTGGACAGATAGCACAGATTTACTCCATTATTCTTTACTGAAAGCATCAAAAGGTACAGTTGATTATTTTAATTTATCGTTCACCTACATTACTAGATCTTGACATATATATTTTCACAATTTGCTGTTGTATTAATGTGCTAACTCTCCTGGAGCCTGTGTTCTTTGAAAAAGCTGAGCTGTTGTCATGTAATACACTGTTGAAAAGGGCTCTCCTAGACCTTTCCAATGGTGTTTTACATCACATGATATCATCAAAAGCTTAACCCTTTACCGAACATGAAAAGCAGACGACACTTGCAAACAAAATTCTTGAATAACTACTTTTTTTCATTTCTTGTCTCAAAAACATAGGTTATGACCCCTCATTGGAACGAGCTCGACAAGCTCATTCCAACGAGGGGTCATAACCTATGTTTTTGAGACAAAAAATGAAAAAATAATGAAAATTAATTGCGATTTTTTAGAATAGCACTGGCCTGTTTTGGCTGTTATGTTGGGTAAAGAGTTAATGAAATAAACTGTAGTGTTCTTGAAAGTTCCTATCAGTCATGTCTTAGCAATAACACTGGTATACATATTGTATCATATCAAATCGGAAATGGGTCAACTAAAAAAATGGGTTGCCTGAAAAAAATTTAAGACAACCTATTTTAGGGTCGCCTTATTTTCTACTTTGTGCAGGGCTGTTATAGTAGATTGTAAAATCTGACATTAGTTTTCATGTCACATCTGGAGGTTTATAAAAAGAGGTGTGATAAATTTTATTTGAGAACTTTTTTTCTTCAGATTTTTTTCAAATGAAATTTTGGTGGAGTGCTTCTTTTTAACCTCCCTGCAAAGACATTTGGAAGGTCAATACTACTTTTGTTTTATATTTTAAAAAATTTTTATGATTCATGTTTTGTTGTCCCATTAAACGGAGGATAAAATGGCTTGTTGATAAGCACATCAGATTTATGTTTGAGGGATTGTGAAATGGATATGTGCAAAATAACTAGATTGAAACACCATCTATTGACCTGATACACACCAGAATTCTTAATTGTCAGAATTAATTAAAAGGCTTTTTGATGTTAATATGGAGTTTAGAAAGACACACCAACAGTAATCATATTTTCAAACTCCTAGCTTTGAAAACCTAAAATTTTGCTCAAGGGTGACCATTAAAAATTATGGAAAACTGTAGTTGTAAAACTCTGACATCAGCATCTGATTCAATTCTTGGAAAGCTCTTTAAGCGAACTTTACAAGAATCTATGTCAGAGGCTGGTAATAACCATTTTATGAGTAAAGGAAGAATAATAAAGGGGATGAATTTTCTTTCAGTCATCACACAACTAATTTCAATTGAAAACTCCTCACGCAGCATCCAAAGTAATTAGGCAGTTTTGTTACTTAAAAGTAATTTTTGTATGGATATACATAAAGTTGAGTTGATATAAATGAGAATAGCAACATGGTTTATTTGTAAATTTTGAATTTAAGATCTATACTTGTTCCAAATAAGTATTAATTCTTCATTACTCTTATACACTCCATCCCATCTTTGTATTTACCAACCAAGTGCCCATTGAAAATTGTCCTTGTTGTACATATGCAAATAGAATGCCTCCATTGAACATCAGTGCCCTTCATGAAAATGATCATGGAAAAGAATTGAAGTGTCATCGAAAAATCCTGCTTCCAATTTCTGTAGAAATCATTGTTAACACTTTACCCCATATATCAGTCACATCCATTGTTATACACAACAATTGCATTTTAGATTTTGCTACTTTAAACGTTGAAGGCCTGATTTTTTATACTTTTTTCCTGCACCTTGACAGGCTGCATCCTGTGGCTTTGCAGTTGTTTCCAGGCAAGTCTAAGCTGCCTATATAGGCAGCCTAGACTTGCCTAGAAACAACTTCCAAAGTACTTCGAATGTTGCTTGAAACTAGTAAAAAGCGATCAAAGTCAGAGTTAAGCCATTAAAGGTTAAAATGTATCTTTCCAAATGCAGTTTATGACTCCCTTATTGGAATAATTTCATAAAGTTCATTCTAGTAAAGAGTCATCAAATATGTACATGTATTTAGTTATTTACAAAAAAAAAATATATAGAGGATATTTTGTGAATTTGAATAGATACTGAAATTTATCCGTGAGTGACGAAGTCAAATACATGTATTACTTTTTTGCAAGTTGCTTGCCACGAGTGAAAAGTAAACATTTGTCGTGGTCACAGATGAGATATTTTTGCTGTCCACTCAAAAACACTACATTTTCTGTTTGTTATATGCATTTCAGAAGTTGGTAGTTTTCAGTTATAAATTGGAAATATTCACCTTGATTAGGCTTCAAATCGAAGCACAAAAGCACACAGCTGATTGTTGCCCTTTTCCATATTAATAGTCTGCTGTCATAAAATGTAGTTTCCATATACTTCCGTTGGTATACCTTGTAAATGTATCAAATTTTAGCATTTAGTATATTTAATATAACTATAATAACAGTCAACATATTTCATCACTTAAGAACAAAATTGATACAATGAAGTTATTTCGACAAATTCTTGATACAGTGAAAGTGAAAATTTCTGTATCTTCAATGTGGGGAATATGATTATCATTCTCCCACAATGTTTTCTATGATCTTTATTTTATACCATACTCTCCTATGTTACTACCGTACTGACCCGTGTCCAAGCCCATACTCTTGTATAAGCCCACCCCCCTTGTTTTCAGATTTAGGAATCAAGGTGACCTACCCATGTCAAAGCCCACCCACCAAGTATTCAGTTTGGCAAAGACAGAGGCGGTGAAACGAAAATAGGTGAGTTCTCGCTGCATTCCACTTACCAAAATCAGGAACTGGATTTTGTTTGGAATTTCGAAGTATGATGTATTTCGGGTTTTTTTACCTTCCATTTTATTAATTGGGCATATTTTTTACAAGGTAAGTGCTTCTTCTTGAATAAAAAATAAAATATCTCATTCAACATCGTGTCTTGTTTATTTTTTATCAACCTCTTTTCTGAAACTCCAATTGCGCAGGCTCATGTCAATAATTCTCATAAACACGCCCACAATAAAAAATGTACTCCCAGTTGTTTAAAAAAAAATGACCTGGCAGATACAGTAATTTTTTATTGTTTTTTCTTATAGCTGTTCAATTTAGCTTGTGTGGCAGTTCTTTGATATTAGCTTCTGCATGCTTTTTTCAATTTCGGTACAAAACAGAACGTAGAAAAAATATATATGTATGTTCAGTAAATGTTCCTATGATTAGGACGAGGTGAAAGGCATTGAAAAAATAGGGGATGTTAATTTTACATCATTTGTTGTTTGCATTTGATTGTTATGTATATTGTGTTTATATTTTGTTGCAATGTTCTTTCAAAAAATAGAAAAAAATATAGGAGACAGTCTTCATTTATTTATTCATTTATATTCCACCAAAGGAAACGACCAGATATTTCCCAGGGATGGTTTGGGATTTGACATACTTACCGGTCCATCCGGTTCTGAATTGGAGCACGCTGTACAAACAAAAACAATTGAAAACAACAAAAAGTTTTATTCATTAAAATGATCATCTGAAAGTGAAACATATGTATAAGATAATCATGTGATTTTCTTTTATTTTATTTGAGAGAAAATACATACTTCCTAAAAGGGGTTTTGCAGAAACGAAATGTACCGAAAGTTGAAGTACTGTTAACCCCCGTCCCAATGCATTCTGACCCGACTTACAGGCTCTGACCCTCATGCTAAAGCCTCCCCCCCCCCCCCCCACAGTTTTTACTTTTTCTACTGCAAGCACCCCCTGGGCTTTGGCACGGGTCAGTATGGTACCTGTGAAAAGCCTGTATGTTAAATTTTAGCTTTTAACCCCACTACCGGTATAAAGCTTCTACTGCGGTTAACAAAATTTACACCTACAGTCTGAAGTTCATCCAACTTGACCTTTGGCTTGATGCAATTTTCCAACTTTGATACATTCACATTATTTTGCGATATTTCATTCAAACATACAACATTTTGCAGTACTCTCTACTATGCATAAATGACTTATTAAGTTTAAAATACCTACAATTAAATATTTAAAATAAAATTTAAGAATTGTTAATAATAATTTGACTGAAAAAGCAATGTAAATTCAATCAACTCTGATGATGTGTTCAGCTATCAATCAAGCATTCACGTACAGCCAGTAGTACTGCCTACCAGCACAGATGTAAACAAAACAAACCTGTGTGTTTGCGATAGAAAGTGTCTTTTTTTCTTCATTTTAAGTGACAAAGTTGATCATCATTACGTGTACGCTCCATTTAAAACCCCCTTTCATCACACCCGGTGAACACATTGTCTTCATGGGTCCACAACCCCCTTTGCGAGGCTAATTAAAGACGGCGTGAAAATCCAGACATCAAAGGCGGTTCGTTTCTTGATGAAACTGAATTACTGATATCCAGTCGCATATGAAAAACATTCTGTGTTCATGCAATTAATACATCGATTCGTTTTCAAACATAATAAAAATGAATGTAGACTAATTCATTATTTGTCCCACAATAGGAATCAACTATGTATCGAAACAAAAAAATAGCATAAATGATGGACAACAAGTTTGTTGTGAATGCGAATTAATTTCAAGCACATTGATAACAAGAACGCCCTCATCTTAGCATTACGTGTACATTGCATACAAAACCGCACATGTTAATTACCCCGTCGTTTGTGTAGAAACGACTGGGTATGAGAAGCTATTTTAGTGCGGTCATGTGAGAAGGATTACATAACCAATTAATGTTTGGCGAAAAAAATCTTTCAGAGACTGTCCCTGATTAGCAATTATATTGTTCAGTCAGGAAATTTCTAAACCCTACATTTAATAAAATAGTCAGATACAAATGCAATATCTTTCATTTCCAGAACTCTGTACTGCGGTTTAATATAGGAATTGAAAAAATCCGTCCGTTAATTCGTGAGATTTTTGATTTGTTTTCATATTAAAATAACATTTTCGCTGATATATGATTTGGATTCCTTGGAATAGAACAAGTATTTCAGTGAATAAAATGTGTTCTTGGTGTACGGTGTTTTTGAAACAACAATGTGACAGTCTTGGCAAAACATCCTGACGTTTCGCTGCGGCAATAGTTTTTCCGATACGGGATTATGGATTCTATACTGTGTTGAGTGCCCGAACATTTCAAAGTTAAAACCCGGTGATTTAATTTTTATTATAGCATAAGCATTTTACCGAAATCGCTTAGATGAACTAAAATGAGAATGTATTATTCATTAAAAAAATTAATCGTCCAATATGCGGGAAAAAGCATGAAAACCGCTAGCAAGCTTTCTGTTTTTACCCAACGTCAACAGCCAAATTCGGCCAGCACTATACACAAAAATCTCCATTCAAATTTTATTATGTTTTACATTTTTGTTAAAAAAAACATAGCTTATGACCTCTCATTGGAACGATCTTGATGATCGCGGTAAGGGAATGTCAACCAAGGTTTATGTTGTTTTGACCAGCTATGCAGCACTGAAAGGGAAAAAGATTCCCATTCCGATAAGGCAAGCACTTCGAAGGGTTTCCCCGTCATGTCCTTCCATCACACCCTGGACTGCATTGGCAGTAAAACTTGTTTACCAACAGAAAATTATCAGTTAAATTTACCGAAAAATGTGTCCATTTTAAAAGATACCACCCTTGAAAAAAATATTTTGGCAGGACACGCAACATGATCAGTGACATGAAAAAAAATGAAGAAGAAACAAATAAAAACACCGGTCAAACTTATCTCCCCTGGTCGAAACAGTTCTTTGTTTTAAAAAAAAAGTGAAATTATAAAAAAGGACCCCGATTAAATTTTAAAGAGACTCGGGTGAGTATAACCAAATCACGTCTCCCAACCACAAAAAAACTGTTCACCCCCCTCCCCCCACCCCCCACCCCAGTTAAATTATTCTCGTGTGTTTAAACAAACACATTGAATGGATCACAACCTCGCTCAAGAGGTGTGCTGTCTGAAATATTGGGGGGTGGGGGGGGGGGGGTCATTGCATTTCCACAGAATTTCTTAGACAATAATGTACACTGTGATAATATTTAATAGTGCTTCTTTCCCCGTGGCAACGGGAAGTGAAGCAGTGCTTATTTACTATGGTAAGAAAGTTCTGCTTTACTGGTGAAATAGGACCCAGTCACCAGTGCATGGGATGGATGTCCACTAAAATGGGCACCAAAGGGGTAAACGATCAGCTAAACTTGACTTTAGACATTTGTTGTGGTCGCAATTTATTTATTTATTGGTGTTTAATGTCACTTTTCTGCAAATATTGCCAATTGCGACGGATGGGCACAATTAGCCATAGCTGATGAAAAGTGACCTTAAACACCAATAAATAGATAAATAAATAGCTAATGCTTCTTGCAAAGTGTCTAGTTTGTTCACACAATTTATTTTGTGTGTGTAGAAAGTGCGGGGTGAATTCCAACTAATCACACACAGAGTGAATTATCCACTCAACTTCAACTTACAGGCGCCGATAAACAGCAGACAAGCAAGCAAATTATCTCTTGATGGATGCGTAGATAAATCTGGTGGCCCTTAAAAAATCAGTTTGTGTAAAACAAATATGAGTTCTGTAAAACATTCACTTGACAAGTGATTTGGTAGTAGTCCACCTGTCACGTACTGTGTATTTTTACCCATTAGTAGTTGAGTGCTAACTCCATGGAATATTAGCAGAGATTTTCTATTCAAAAGTGCAAACAAAACCCGATCGATATTATAGTGCTTTGAAAGAGTGCTTGTGTACAGATTTTTTTTAAAAGATAATATATTCTGTTATTCGTGTGAGCAAATGTTTGTAGATAAAGCATTAAAGTTAGCTATCATTAATAAAAAAAGTTGCTTAATAAAGTATTATTTGTTAAAATCACTTGGCCCATATAATCAGTCAACACAGATGACTGTCCATAAGATCATCATTGACAACTGCACTTGTTATTGTTGAAGTAATTACCATGGATACTAAAAAGTTCCCCTCAAAGCCAATTAGCTTATCCTATTTTTAGACACCCTATTATGCAATCGACCAGTGGAGAGGAGAGAATATTTTAAATGGACTGTACACGTAATGATGTATTAAGAACATGGTATAAATAAAACAAATAGGTATTAGGGCCGGTAATCAGATTTAAACCACTTGTAGAATAAGGGTTTTAACCACTCGGCAAGGCGAGTGGTTAAAACCTTATCCTACTTTTAGCTTAAATGTAATTACCGGCCCTAATACCTATTTATTCTATATATCATTCTCCTACAATGTTTTCTATGATCTATAATAAAATTATTGTCTCTTGTCATATTAGGGGAAGAGATACATGAGTTAAAATTGATCATTTACAGTTGTATTTACAGATTCAGAACATAAGCCAACTTTGGTCTGGCCATATTCTTGTAAGATAACATCAACATCATTATCTCCTTGTTCATCACACCTAGCTGTGGGCTTAGAAAATGGAACTGTAGTATTATGGAACAGATATTTTGGTGAGTAATGACATGCTGATACATTTACTCCTCTCACACTTTTCAAGCTAGGACTTTTCTGTTTCACAGGATGTTTGTACTTATAACAGAGGTGTGAATAGTGTCAGGTTGTTGATTTGCTTCAATATTTCACAACATTTCAGGTTGTTTTACATAGTCAATTTTTTTGTAGAATTTCACCTGTATAGTACATGGTTTGTCCGGCTAACTCATCTCACACTTTTCAAGCTAGGACCTTTTCATTTCACAGGATGTTTGTATATATATACCAGAGGTGTGCATATTGTTAGGATTTTGATTTTCTTCAATATTTCACAAAATTACAGGTTGTGAAACTTAAGTAAATTTTTTGTAGAATTTCACCTGTATGGTATGTGGTTTGTCTGGCTAACTCCAGTTTTCAAGCAGAATGTATAGGGCAGAACATGCAGGGGGATTGTATGTGTCTTACAGACTCCGAATATTTACATGTACAAATAATAAATCACTTCAGTGATTTGTAACAAACCTGTGTCCCTGCACTGTGCTGGGACATGCTTTATTTTCTGTTATGATGTAACAAATAATGCACCAGTTTTCTGATTGCCACTATGGCGGGGCTGCTGTGGTGGTTGTGAACTCGAGTTCTTGTTTAATATAACCCAGTTGATATTTTAAAAAAATTAAAATCTTACAATTTGTTATGGATGATGGTTGGATGTTTAACTGGCCGTGTGCAAGATTAAGTTCACTGGTCAAAATTTATTCTCAAGTAGTGACCAGCCTTGGAGTGAGTTTTAGGAAGAAGTGACTTCATGCAAGTGATATTCATGCATACCAGATTGAAAGTGTTAAATTTTGCCTTTAATTCTTCAAATAGTGCTTTAGATAAGAATTTTGTGTAGAGGGTATTTACAGCCCTTCTATTGCAATGCAAGTTTTACTTTCTGGGAACTTTTGTGAAATTTGTTTGTTCCAGAGATAATGCATCCTTTGCAGTGTAGTCACGTGATATTAGATCTGCTGGTGATAAGGCATAGCCATGTGAACAAACCGTGAACTCTGGCAAATAAGTTAGAATAGATGAATAGTTTATCATCAGAATACAGGAAAATTACAAAACCCATGTTACTTGAATACACCTGTTATTTGAACATTTTCTACTGGCAAAAATAGCTATTCAATTTTTGTTTAAATAGTCTAATAACAATAATTTCTGTTTTATTTTAGGTATAGGACAAGGAGTTGTAAATGTATCTGACACATCCCAGATCAAAGAGGTCAAGTACTTAGATCCATCAGTTTATCCACAAGAATATGATAATTATCCTCCGTATCCTATGAAGAAGTCAACATATTTACTAGTACTTTGTGGTGATAGTTCATTATATATACTGGATACAGCATGTTCATTACTGAACAACAAACCACTTTGTATTATTCCCAGGTTTGATATATATCTTATTTCATTTGAGACTAAAAACATTAAAAACCTGTTTCTCAGGCCCCCAACATGGTCCTTTTTTGTTGCCACATTCTCTCTTTTTATAACCAATGCAGACTTAAAAAAATCAAAATTAAATGGTTTAATTGTGGTATTTTAACCAAGTTAATAAAATTGCTAAATTTGTCCATTGAGTCCAAGAAGGCTTTGCAATGATTTAGCATTGCAAAGCCTTCTTGTACTCAAGGGATGAAATATACCAACCACCTATGCTATTTTGTAGACTGTGAGGCATAAAACATAAAACAAACCAAGAACATGAACTTTTGATGGCCAAGAAATAAATACAAAAATAAAAAACAAAATAAAAAACCACCCACCCACATGTAATTTTAAAAAAAAAATAGCCCGAGAAACAGAAGATCTACTTTGTGGGGCCTTAATAGGAACCAGAATATTGCTGATGAGTGCATATATTTTTCTCCCACCACCTGCCTATTGATATACCTGTATCTCAGGTGAAATACTTAAGTGAGACAGATCTATTTTACCCACTCCTCGTGACCATCCTCATTTGATGATTTAATGATTGCCAAACTAAATTCATCATTGTCTACATTTTGTAAACGAAGATGACATCTTGCTTTGTTTCCATTAATATAGCTGTCCTTCTTTCCCCCAGACCACTCAAGGATGATTTTTCTACCACCACTTGTCACAAGATGTCAAAATCCTTAATTTCATAAGTGAATATCAGCTGTCTCAAATTCACTTTAGTATGTTAACCTGTCACTGTTTGTTCTGGATTTTGTTTTAATTTTATGCTCTTTCCTGATATGTAATTCATTTTTTGCTACAATAAATTGGCAGAACAGTAAATTTTTATCACATAATAAGTAGTTGGATTTTGATTATGTCATGTATGGTTTCATGGGGGAAAAAATCACCCTATAGTGGGGTGGGAGTGGGTAGGAAAATCCCCCCTTCAGGAAAAGATATTTAAAGCAGACTCTTGGCAAGCTCCGTGTCTGGGTCAAACATCCACCCCTCAAGTGAGATTTCACAATCCCCCCCTCCCCCACACCGCTCAAGGATATTAATAATCTTGCACCCAACCTCTGCCTGCCTACCTGCCTGTTTGTCTGGCTGCATGTCTATCTGTTGGAAAGTATCATCCTCGGAGTTCCAATGTGTTCTTTGTGCCTATTGGCACATAGAACACATTGGAACTCTATGGATGATATGTCCATCCATCTGTCTTATAGAATATAGGAGGGCACATTTGTTAGGAAAAAGGATGATATCGATGATCTTGAAATTTGTCTAAATGGCCAATTTCCAGATTTGTTTTCCAAGTTGGAGCTATTTTAAAGACTATGATGGTCCTTGTTTTTCCAATTCTTGTAATTATAATGTAGTTATAATTGATTCAGACTTTTTAATGCTTCACTGATGGCATGATGCATTTGCTTATATTTTAGAAGAATGTTCTTGGTCTTTTATTAACCCTTTATCCAATGTGGACAATATCAAAATTCATTATTTTGCATATTATTTTTTCAAATTTTTCAAAAATTTTTGAACCATATTATGTGACCCATCATTGGAATGAGCTCATCAAGATCATTCCAAGATGGGTCTCATGATTTGGGTTTATTGACAATTTTTAAAAAGTTTGAAAAAAAATATTAAAATAACAAATTTTGATATTGTGTGCATTGTGTAAAGGGTTAAATGAACTTTCATTCATAGCTCTGGGTGGATTTGGCTGTTATGATGCCTCACAAAATATAAAATGAAATATTATTGGATAGTTACAACAAATATAGTATGCAGATTTTTAATTCTCTTGAGATATGTTGGGCTAATCTATTGGATATTTAAAACAAAGAATGGGATGTAATATTTTTCCCATCAATTCGTGGAAATATTAGCATTATGATTCTGCTCACTTATTCTGAATCATTAAGTAACCTATACATAAATCTAATTTTTATCACTATATTTTAGTTGTGAAAATGATAATGAAGCTATCACATCTGTGCAGTATCTCAAGACTTTACCAGAATTGGTATGTATTTTATCTGTGTAATTCAACTGTTTTCCATTTTCAATTTGTTTTTTATTTTGTTTTTCCTTTGTTTTAATACTTTGAACGTGTAGTTAAGGCCCCACAAGGTAGATCTTCTGTTTCTCAGGCCATTCACATGATTTTGTTTTGTTGACGTTTTTGGAAACATTTTAAAAAAAATAATTAAAATAACAAAATTATTGTATGCATTGGATAAAGGGTTAACAGAATAGCCACTTTGCCACTAAAAATTATTCAATTAACAGGAGTATTCAATTAACAGGGATATGATCATTTTCCTGTATTCTAGAGATGAGCTAAGCATTTGTTCTATTATATCTGATTTAGCATAGCTCATGTGCTCTGTCAAACAAGATATAATAGATTAAATGCCTGTATTAGATGTACTAAGGTCAAATAAGTCTATAAACATGGGGTATTTAGTCATTGTTAGGGTAATTTCTTGATATATTACAACATTTTTTATTCAGTTAAGAGGAGTTCACTCTTACTTATATGCAATTAACAGCTCAAATTTGCATTGGAGGTATGGTGAATGGTTTTGTGTCGTGTTAACAATATTCTTTCATCTGTCAAGGCATTGCATCAATACTTAGGTGGGATTAACATCAAAGCTACCATACGGTATGTAAGTAGAACAATAAGTGTACCAGAGCACAAACAATTTAGAGGTGCTCTGCAGTTAGAAAACCAAACTGTCTACATAGGAATAGTGGGAATGTTACAAATTTATTTCACTCACAACAGAATGCAGTTTTCAACTATACCAGCCTTGAACAAAAATACCTTGTCAACCAGTATCCCTTACTCTGTTAAGCTGGAATGGTATCTGACTTGCTCTCTTTGATTGGCTCCAGAAATTTCAGGTATTTTCCTGGGCCTTTCTGCAAGTTCTCTGACTACACATCGAACTCTAATCTGGGTGCATATATATGCCCTAAATGGTATTTGTTTTGTTACAGTTTAAAAGGCAAGGTAAATTACAACAATGCAAGCCCATATTAAATCATATCAAAATTAAAACATTTACTTTTGTGTGGTGAATATGAAGATCACAATAATAAGAATATGAAAACTTAATCATAGCACTCTCTGTGTGGAAACTCCGAGAATTAAGGCAGTGCTTGTTTACTGTGGTGGACAAGTTCTGTTTTACTGATAAAATAGAAACCAATGTCTGGAGTGGAAGTCCTTCCTCTGATGTGGGCAGCATAGGTATAATTGATTGGCTAAACTTGACTACATACTTGTGTTGCGGCCATGATATGGTCTCAGATGCTGAAAATGATCCTAAATACCAAGAAATGAATATCATACTACTCACACTTTTTCATTAAGTCTGAATATGAGCACCTTATATGAAATTATATAAAGAGATACACCACACTTCTAATTTCATTCTAGAATGTATCACTGCTCCAGAACTTTTAATTAGTTTATGGGGGAAAGTTTTAGAACAAAAAACAAGTTTTAAAGTTAAATGTTGCTTGACAGCAAGTTATTTTGGGATGATAGCTAGCATCATTTTTCTGAAGATTTATACAGAAGTGTTTGTTGAGTCCAATTGCTGTTTTTTTTTCTCACCATAAAGTCTATACAATTTTTCAGCTTCTTATTGTTTTGCGGAATGGTACAGTCTTCCTACGAAATATTTTTGAACAGACAATGCTGTGTGAAATGAAGTTGCCAGAATCACATGCCCTAACTACTCCATGGGAACCAATCATGGCTGTTGGAGGTGGAGGTCAAATGTTATTCATCAGAGGTATACATCGATTCATTCAAGTTTTATTATCAGGGTGTGCACATCCGTGATAAACTACAGTTTGAGGGTCACTCTTGAAAATGTACCAAGATGCAATTAGCTTTTTGCTAAAATTGAGTTATAAGGCTCTTAAAAAATAAATTCTTGTTTCTCGGGTACCTGCCTCATCATTGAAAATCTACCTCACCACTTTCTTTTCTACCTGGAAATCTCTTCAGCGATACTATTTTGCATGTGTAGGAGAAAGAATTAACCAACTATATCTTGTTAGACAGAGCTCACAGAGCGCTGTCACACAAGATCAAGTTCGTCAAATTTGCAGCTGCAGTATGGGAAATTTTCACTGCTAAAAACATTGGTCTTTAAACAGAATAGTGTCAAGAGGCAATTAATAATTCCAAATATTTTCAAGACTGTTTTGTAGATTAACATTACATTAAAAAAAAAATCCTTCTTCCCTCATCATAAAATCAAGGAAAAATTGCCTTAGAAACAAAGAATTCTTTGTATTAAGCCTTATTTTGCCCATTTTATTGATTAATTAGAATGAATTGTACTTTTAATTAACACTCATTTTTACAGTCATAAGTTAATCAGATGATTAGGAACAAACAATAGAGTTGTTATCCTCAGTAAGATGTACTTTCATTAACTGGTAGAGTGCTACATTTTACTTGACTACAGATTTCATTTCATCATATATTGCTCCTTCACATTTGATTGGATAGTGCCAACAGTCACAACCTGTGATATTTCGTTAGTCCAAATATGGGCTTCCAACACTCAACCTGTTAAATATGAAGATTTTGTATTTTGTCATATACTTTAAAAACTAAGACAAAGGCCACAAAAAGTAGATCTGTTTTTCTGGCCATTTTTTTTTTATAAAAATGCATGTGGGCAGTTTTTATATTTTTAAACTACAACCAATGTCCAGACTAGCTGGTGCAAACTCAATATTATCAAGGGCCAAACACAAATTTTGAATCCCTCAATCCCCAATATTTGCATACAATACCAAAAATTAAAAGTCCTATCTGGTCCTCCATACTTTTACTACCTGCGCATGCACAGTACTCAGGAAGAGACCGGAATTGACACCAACATCATTCTTTGTTTGGCCCTAAGTCTGTAAAGATCTCAACTGACATCTGTGCTTTAAATCTCTCTTTTAGTGGATGCCAGACACAAATCAATGAAGTATATGGTGGATTCAAGGCAGTAAATGGATGATGGAAGTGAACAATGGTGGTTTGAGATGTTCAGGGCTGTGACTTTTAAATAATATGAAAATTATTTCATGTTACCCAATTTCGGGATTTTGCTAATTTACCTACTGTTGGTTATGTGTTCCTTCCCTATCCTTCCGTGAACCCTCCGGTTAAACTCCTAAGCTTGATGGCTGTGTTTTTATTGAAATTTTTGATTAAATTTCTTGGGAGTTTAACGTGTTGCACAGAATGTTTATTCTGTTTATCCCCTCTGTTACATCCTCACCATAGGGGTGTTGGGCCATTATTGTCTTGCATCTCCTACCGGATGCATTATTTTTTCTTCACATGAAGATCTAGCTTTGCATCAGGTATCAGTTAATTATTTACTGACTTGGGCTGTTTGTGTGCCTTTTGTCTAGTTTCCGGTTTTTCTATCCTGACGTTGTTTACTTTTAAAAGGTTATATTCAGGGTTTTATTTCATCACAATTATATTAGGATACATTTATTAATATTCCGGTAGTGTAGCTTTAATATTTTGGTGTTGTCCACACTTAGGCTCAATCGGGATGCTCTTGTGCTCGTGTGGTTCCCTTGGGGAACTTAGGCGTTTTCAAAAAAACTTTCGGAAAAAATTTGTTTTGATTTATTTCAAAATTATTTTTGATTGTCTTCGTCATGTATCCTTATATTGTATGATTATATGTTAGATGTTGGAGTGCAGTGAACTTGTTGGATTATAATTATTTATGAATTACTGCTCTCAGTGTAGGGCGAAGTAGTCTCCATCGGATTTACATGCTTGTTGCCTTGCCTGTAGTCGCTGCACTCCTACTGATTCTGGTCCTACTTGTGTGGTCGGGGTTAACTCATTAGGACACTAATGTTGGAAGTGGGTGTCGCGCTATGTATTCACGGTGAAGTTCTGATGTCGGGGCTGTCACCACAAGATATTTCGAATTTTCAGTTTCTTTTCCAGAGGAACAACAACATGGTGATGATATTGTGACACCCGTCCAGAATGTGCTGCCCTCGTCGTGCTCTGAGGAGTAAATATAAGGAATAAGGCCTCTTATTCCAGCAGCCAGCTCTACCGGTCAGGCGGTTACCCAGTAGTGGGAACTGTAATACCGGGTATGTCTGATGCGGTTGAGGAGAGTCTAGATTTCAGTAGAGCGAGCACCTTTTAATCAAAAGCTCACCCAGCCACGACAGCAAAATGAAGGGAAGAAGTCTGCAAGTTTCTCTTCGGGAAGCTCGGCGAGGTCTGGATCAGACTGCGAGCAGAAGAGCCTTCTCCAACCCAGTAATAGTCGGGTCGATTATTGCTTTGAGAAACTTGCACTGAGTCAGAGCTAACATCCTCCCTGGCCACTTGGGACGCTCCTTCTACCCTGCAGCTGGGGCCGGCTGCAGTTACGGCTTCTTCCTCCGCTTTAGCGAAGCACATGCAACCGCACACTAGCTACCCGACTATAGATGTTCATGCAGCCGAGCGAAGATGCTCCATTTTCTGCCCTTGAAGAAAGAAGATAAAGAAAGAAGGAGAAGAAAGTCGGTCCATCCAGTAGCTAGTGATTTGAGGCTTGATTCATCGGGACGTTCGACGAAGAGATCGGTGGCCAGATCTCCATCCTGGGATCAACGTGTGGCAGAGAATATAAGCCGCTGCTCCACAAGCCTCCATAATGGACTTGCTGTCACAATTTGCGCAGCTTAAAAACCCAGCAAGGGGCCCCCGTCAGCAGAACGGTAGTGAGCTGTCGGATGGTGCTGGGTCAGTCTAGTCAATTGTGCATGTATAAGAAGCCAGAAGTTTCTCTATGGGACTTTCGACTAGATCTGGGGTCAGATCACCGATTGGAGAACCCTCTCCATCCCATTAACAGTCAGGGTTGACTGTGTCCCTTGTGAGAAACCATATTCAGTTGGAACATGCATCAGAATGTTCCTTCCTCACTGCAGCTTGGGCCGGCGGCAGTTATGGCTTCTTCTGCTTACATGGAAGTGCACGAAAGGGGATTAGCCTAGACGTTTCTAAGTAGGATACTCGGTCAGATCTAGTGACTGATCGCGAATACAGAGCATTTTTCTTCCCGTTAACAGTCGAGGACGACTGTTTTGTTTGTAAGAAACTTCAGTGAGTAGGAGCATCCGTTCTATGTGGTGAGGCTGGATGCTTCTTCCGCACTTCAGCCGGGGTTGGCTGTTGTTACGGTTTCCTCTGCTTCCATGGATATGCACAATAAGGGATAGATGCCTACAAGTTTCTTACGGAATGCTCAGCGAGGTCTGGAGCAGAGCACCAGCTGGAGAACCCTCTCCTTTCAATCAGCAGGCGGGGTCAACTGTTTTTGATTCGAGAAACTTTAGTGAGTTGGGATGTCCGTTCACGTGTGCGGTTTGGGATGCTCCTTCCACACTGCAGCTGGATCCAGTTGCAGCTATAGCATCTTCCCCTGCTTCATTGATGAAGCACGTTGACCTCAGGCTAGCTATCTGACTTTGCATGTTCGGGTTGATAGCTAGTCGTTTGAGGCATTTTTATACAGGACATGTGTCGAGGATCTGGGGCCAGATCTCCGTTCCGTGAGCAGCTTATGGTAACAAGTGGATGATCATTGCTCTGCTAGCCTCGTTCACGGACCGGCTGCCACAGATTGCTCTGCGTATTGCAGCATCCCAGTAGTCACTGGTATTACTGTTAACAGGCTCTGATGGGGAGCTGTCGGACGGTGCTGTGTTGGTCCAGTCATCTGTTCAGTAGGATGGAGTTGACCATATTTTCAGATGGAACATTTGGATGTGAAAGGGCTAAGGAGTGTGAGTCTCCATCCCTCACAGAAGGGCACCTTAAGACTATGAAATTTTAGTCATACGCTCTTAGAATCTTGTTCCATCTGTATATTAGTCTGCATTTGCTAGGCAAAAACAGCTTATCTATCATACGATCTTTCCTCCCCAGATCTTTTGGCTCAGGTGTCTAGGGCTTTGGTCCTGATTAATGACGCCTTCTTTGCCTCAGCAATAGTATAAGAAATGCAATGCCCTATTCCTTACGAATAGAGGTTCCATAATGCATAGGTAGGCTGAGACAGCTGTCTTGTTTGGAATAGAGCCGTTAGAGGGAATAAGTACGTCTTTTCCTTCTCGGTGTTGTATTCCTTGGCGTCAGGACATTTAATACCATTGTAGATGCCATAGTAGCCTTATGTACTGTTACAGCGGTCTTTTCTTATACATTAGCGGCTTGTGTTGTAAGTCTCCATTTAGTGAGCTTTCAAAGGCCGCAGGTGACACAGATATGTCTTCTCACAGACGAAGACTCATACTGCATAGCTACCTTGAGACTACATGTACTGTCTCTTTGGGAATTACGGCTGTTAGAATAGCAGCTAGTCATTCCCTACCTTGTGCGGTGATGGTTGTAAGTCTCCGTTTAGTGAGCTTTCAAGGTCGCAAGTTACACTGAGATATCTGTCTTCAAGGAGAGGAAGACTTTTAAGCTATGTTAGCTAGGCTCTGACCGCTGCCTTTTGGGAATAAAACCACTAAAGGAAAGTGTGCTTTTCGGTTTGTTTTCCTAGGTGTCATAGACTTGAGTCTTATTGTTTACACCATAGTAGCTTAGCTAGAATCATGAGCAGTGTGTTTTTACACTATAACCCAATGGCCCAGATTAGCTGGTGCTAACTCAAAAGTTATCAAGGTCCAAACACAAATTTTGAACCCCCAATCCCCAAAATTTGCTTGCAAAATCGAAAATTAAAAGTCCTATCTGGCCCTCCATACATTTACTCTCCATGTGTGCGCAGCCATCAGGAAGTGACCGGAATTGACGCAAACATCATTCTTTATTTGGCCCTAAAGTCAGCAACAATGAACTGACATCTGTGCTTTAAAATCTCCTTTTTTGAGGATGCCAGACACAAATCAATGCAAGAATTGGTGGATACAAGGCTGTTATTGGATGAAGGAAGTGTTCTACGGTGGTTTTAGACGTTCAGGGCTGTAACTTTATAATATTTATAAAATTATTTTATGTTTCCCAATTTTGGGACATATGCCTGACGTCATCATTTTGTTAATGATTATTCCACTGTTTGTTAAGTATTCCTTCCCTATCCTTCCATGAACCCTTCCTGTTCAACTCTTAAGCTTTTTGGCTATTTTTTATTGAAATTTTTTATTACATCTCTTGGGAGTTTAACATGTATTACAGAATATTTATTCTGTTTTTCACCAGAGTTACGTCCTCACCCTAGGAGTGTTAGGTCGTTTAGTCTTGCATCTTCTATCCGAAGTATCGTTTTTTCTTCGTATGAAGATCTAGCTTTGCATCTGGTAGCATTTAAATTGGTTCTGACTTTGAGCCTTTTTGTGTGCCTGATGTCTTGTTTACATTGACAACGTCCTCATAAAAAGGTAGTTTTTTTATATTCTATTACTGTAGAACTACTGTAGGATACATGGATTATTATTCCGGTAGTGTAGCTCAAAAAATTTGGATTTTGTCCACGCTTAATGTTCCCTTTGGGAACTTAGGCCTTTTTTCAAAATTTGTTTGTTTCCAAAAAATATTTTGAATTTAATTTTGATTGCTATTATTCATGTATCTTAATTATATATATATTTTGTTGTGGAGTTTGGAGGACTGATATGGACTTTAGTCGATGCACTCCTGCGGACTCTTGTCATTCATGTGTTCACTGGGATGACTGATGTTGGAGTCTGGTGTCATGGTACATTGTTGGTGGTGAGGTTCGGAGGCCAGGCCTCTCACCGCTTTTTAATTCATTTTGTCAGTTTCTATTTCAGAGGAACATGAAGATGGTGATGATATTCTGACACCCATCCAAGTGTGCTACCGCTGTCGCGTTCCATTGAGCATATAGAGCTAGCTGCAGTGCTCATTATTGCAAGAGTTATGGCGTTTTGTTAAGGGTTTTAATCTCTTGCAAGCAGCTAGCTCGACCGGGGAAGCGGTAATCCGTCTGTGGTGCCATGACTCCGGGTAAGTCCGTTGCAGTCAAAAGAAGTGGATGTGGGTAGAGTGAGCACTTTAATATAAACAGCTCGCGCAGCGACAACGGAAATAGGGAGGAAGTCGGCAAGTTCTTGTACTCGGCAAGAACTGATAGACCGCGTGCGGGAGAGGCCCCTCTCTAATCTAGCAACATCTGGGGCCAGATGTTGTTTTGAGAAACTTGCACAAGCAGGAGCATATGTACGTCCTCCACTCGGGACTCTCTGTTTAGTCTGAAGCCAGGGATGGCTTCAGTCAAGGCTTCCTCTGCTACGGTTCACAAGCTGAAATGAAGTATTCTGGTTGGAAACCTGCATGAGACGTAGCATATGTCTGCCCGCTGCTTGGGATGCTCCGTCTAGTCTGCAGCCGAGGTCAGCTTCAGTCACGGCTTACTCCGCTGCATTATTTGAGCACACACGACCGCATCCTAGCTACCCGACTTCGGATATCCAGCCTGCTGCACGAAGAAGGAACCACTCTTCGCCCGTGAAGTCGGACCATCTGGTAGCTAGGGAGATGAGGCCTCGATCTTCGGGACGTTTGGAGAAGGGATCCATCTCTGACACACTGTTCCAGGAGCTGCATGTGGCTAGGAAACGGAAGACTGCTGCTCCTCAGGCCTCCATGATGGACTTGGTGTCACAAATTGCGCAGCTGATCGCAGCATCCCAGCAAGTGCAGGTGCAGCCTCCCTCAGACTCAGAATCTGAGCTGTTGGACGGTGCTGGGTCGGTCCAGTCGTCTGTTCACACAGGTGCAACGGACTGAGATTTGCAACTGATTCTCTCGGATGGTGAAAGGGATAAGGAAGAGGATTACCCTTCCCTTTCGGAACAGCACATGGTTGCGATGGTTTTCATCCATCAATACTACCCTGATTTTGTTCCGCTGAATCAGAATGCTGAGATGACAAGAGGGAAACCACTGGCGTCGTTGAACGCAGACTTTATCCAGACAAAGAAGGAAGTCCTTTCTTTTCCGGTTCAGTCTAGGCAGGTGTCGCAGGCCTTCGGCTATATAGACGATGCTGTATTTATCCTCTTGAGTGCGAGGAAGAAGGCAGTTTCTTATCTTCATCTTCCATATACATACCATTACTTGGACCACGTTCATTTAAAAACGGTCGGGGAAGATGTTCAGAGAGTTCCTCTGCGTTTGGATGAGCAGGCCGGGGATCTAGAGGTATCCTTACCTGTATCATTCACTATTCGCTCAGACACAATTGAGACAGCAATTTCTTCAAATAGAGCAAATTTGGACGTTATGTCTTACGCAGATCACCTTGCAAGAGCTATGGTGCAATGCCTCAATGGAAAGGAATTTGAGGACGTTCGTACCTCTCTTAGAGTTCTTTTCAGGGCAATTATGTATACCACATATAACTCTGCCCTAACAGTGGCTAATCTGGAGTTAATCAGATGCTGCCCTTGCGTCGTCATCACTGATAGATGACAAGGTGAAAAGCTCTCTCTGAATCGTTCCGGTCTCCGGACATACAAGAGTAAAGGAGGGCGTTCCGGACAAAAGTCATCAAAAGGAAACTCCTCACGAGGGTACAAGAAACCCTCTTATAATTACTCTGGAGGTCGTCAGTATAGCGACTTGGGAAAGGGGCGTAGATCTGATCGAGACTATCAGTCAGATGCCACTAGGCCAACGAGATGAGGTTCTTTACGGGGAGGATGTGGTTTCTCCTCCCATAAGCCTCGCAGGTCATACAGGTGATGGTTAAGACCTCTATTGCTGGCCAGTTGGCGAAAGGTTATTAAGCTCCTCAAAAAACTGGATAACAGTCACGGAAGATCAGTGGGTGAGAAGTGTAGTCTCGAACGGCTTACGGCTATCATTCTGAGCAAACCCCCCCACCAACAAGTTGTCCGCATTGGACAAATCTTCCATCAGATCCTTGCATAAGAGAGTTTCTCCTAGTGGAGGTACAGGCTCTCTTATCAAAGGAAGCAATAGAGGTCGTCAAGAATCAGGATTCTCAATGTTTTTACAGTCATCTGTTCCTCGTACCGAGGCCAGACGGCTCGTTCTGACCAGTAATAAATTTGAGCTGGATAAAGAAGCTTATCGTGGTTCCAAAAAGTATATATGGAGACCATTCGGTCGGTAAGGGCGAGCGTTCAAGTGAATGACTATGCGGCAAGCATAGATCTAAAGGATGCATACTTTCATGTCCTGGTACATCCGGCATTCAAAAAGTACCTGCGGTTCGCCGTACAAGGGAAGGCGTATCAGTTCAGAGCAATGTGCTTTGGTCTGAACCTGACTCCCTGGGCATTCACTCGAATAATGAACTCGGTAATGTCATACTTCTGAGCTCATTCGCCTGTGGAAACATTGGCTTACTTGGATGACCTTCTACAGAGATACGGCAACATAATTATTCTTCAGAACGATGTTCAGAGTCTGCTTCTATTACTCCAACATCTCGGTTTCGTCGTAAACGAGAAAAAGTCGGATTTAGCTCCGTCCAAGTCATCTATTCACTTGGGAATGAGCTTTGAGACTCACAAAAATCTTGTTCATCTGCCGTTACCCAGAGCAAATTTGTCAGTTGTTATGCTCACTTTTGTCTACACTGAGACGCATTAACAGTGAGGTAATTCATGCGACTGTTGGAGCTGTGTGGAGTGGCTCTGGATCTCATTCCAATGGGCCGCCTGCTCTCACATCCCCTCCAGATATTCTTTACTCAGAACTGGAGTGTGAAGACGCTTTCGCTTGAACCAGTATTGTTTTAACGGACCTAGTAAAACAAAGGGTTCAGATTTGGGCAGATAGTCAGTGGTTAACTCAGGGAGTTCTGCTGCAACTGCCGGATCCGGCTTTCACGATTATGATGGATGTGAGTCAGACGGGTTGGAGTGTGACCCTAAGTCCCGCAGACTTGAAGTGTCAGGGTCTTTGGGACCCTCGGTTCCAGGAGAACACATAAACATCAAGAGATGATGTCAATATGGCTAGCGCTACAACATTGGATTCACATAATAGCGGACGTCCATGTTCAGATTTTGTCAGACAACTCGACAGTAGTAGTGTACACCGGGAACCAGGGCAGCACCCATTCATTTCCGTTATGCCAACTAACGGAGAAGATTCTCCTATATGTCATGAATCATCATGTTCAGCTTTCTGTCCATCATATAATGGGTCGTCTGAACGTACTAGCAGACTTGCTCTCTCGGAAAGGTCGCCTGTTGCAATTGGAGTGGATTTGGAGCGAGTATTTGGGCAGATTTGCTACCAGTGGAATCGCCCCATGATAGATCTGTTTGCGACGCACCGGAACAATCAGTTCCGACATTCGTGTTGCCATGCCCAGACCATCGAGCGTACACAGTAAACACTCTGTCGATCTCATAGGAATGAATGATAGGATATGTGTATCCTCCAATTCCATTGATTCAGTTGATTATGTTACAGATCAAACAGTCTCGTTGGTGAATCCTACTAGTAGCACCTCTGTCATCACAGAAACCTTGGATCTTCTCAGGTGTCTGTTATGGGACGTTCCCCGGAAGCCTTCTCCATGAGAGGACCTTCTTTATAAGGGGAAGTTTTTGTCCTTCACGTCCTTCTCTGCCCTCAGTGGCATTATGGAGTCAGACATGAGGGAACCATTGGGGTTCCTATATTAGTTGATGACTAACACAAGAATGATTAAAGTAATGCGGGTGAGGAGGGTTCAATATGACTTTGAATCCCCCCTCCCCCCCCCCCCCCCCCCCCAACCCCCCACTGCCAATGTGTTAAGAGGCGATTACCGGACAAGTCGTAGTTTTCTTCCCATAACCCTTGTATGAGTTTAAGTACATACATGATTTCTTGACTTCTCGATTGGCGTCTGGGTCGTGTTCTATGGCGACCTCATAGGCACATCCACTTTTTAGTTGGTTGGTTTCCTGTGGGTTGTTCATCTATATGTCATATACGAGCACATAATTCATCATCAATAAATTGCTACAATTACCGGGATTGCCTCTATAGCCTTAGCTTCTGAAGTGGCGTTAAGCACAAATTTATTAATAATAATTAATACCTGAGTGCCTGTTTGACGAATATTTATATTGTTTTTTGGTACCCCGCTTTTACTGATTCCAGAGTGCTCCCCTCTTTCTTTTTGAAGAAGATTTTTTCAAAAAAGGGGGAGAGGGGGAGGGGTGGGGTGATTTTTTACCTCTCCTCCGGTTTGATAAGTATGTAACTATGAGTGAAGCTGTTTTGTCTGTAATTGTATCCTGCATACAGCTTGGGTTTTATTGTATATGGCGTATGTTTGTTGGGGATATTCTCTCATTCTCAAATTCACCATCCTAATTTTTATACCACCCACTTGAAAAGTGGGTGGTATATAGTGTTCACTATGTCCATCTGTACATCCGTACATCTGTTTGTACATCCATCTGTCCATCCATCCGTCCGTCTGTTACACTTTAGGGGGGTACACATCTGCTATCCGCAACTCCTTCTAAACCAGTGAACAGATTTCATTGAAATTCTCAGACATTCTTTTACATACATTGAAGGTGTGCACCTCCTATTTTCTTTTCAGATATTTTCATTTTTACAGTTTCCCATATTGAAAAATGAACTTTGTCAAATTCAATTGACATTCTGTACAGATCTGCTATCCGCAACACCTCTTAAACCATTGAACAAATTTCATTGAAACTTTCAGACCTTCTTTTACGTACATTGAAGATATGCATCTCCTGTTTTGTTTTCAGATATTTTCATTTTTAGGGTTTCCCATATTTAAAAATGGGCTTTGTCAATTCAAGCTTGTGTGGGGGTGGGGAGGGGTGATTGTTGATATTTGCTATCCGTGACCTCTTTTAAACTAGTAAATGGATTTCAATGAAACCTTCAAACATTCTTTTACATACAGTGAAGATGTGTACCTTCTATTTTGTTTTCAGATATTTTCATTTTTACAGTTTCAGATATTGAAAAATGGGCTTTGTCAATTCAAGCTTCGGAGTGGAGGTGTGGGAGGGGGGGGGGGGAGTGTCTGTGTTTGTCTTTTCAACATTAAACACACTTTTACTGTTGTAAAATGTTTCTTGGTGGGAGTGGGTGGTATCATTTAGTGAGCAGTGCTCACAGTTTTTCTAATTTGGGCTTAGTCCGGGTTAGCCTTACAAATTGGGAAATTGTTACATCCAAATTAGCATAGTCTTCATGCTAAGAATATGGAATTACTTGAACTGGGCTCCTTTTTTATGATATGTCTTCTCTATTACTGTATAGAGAGACATACCGTACATGTAATTCCTAATAATTTTAATTTCCTTTCACCTTGGATTACAGGATTGGAACTATGTTGATCTACAAATTCTGAAGTCCTAGGCCCTCTGCCTTTTTACGATTCAGCTAGTCTGCGCCATTGGGGTATAGTGTACAAATATTATAAATTTAAAGTAATTTGTATATTTTTTTCTTACCAATGGCCTAGATGGAGATGGCCCTCCCATGAGTGGGCACTCATTCCTCCCCGCTGAATTATTATGTAGTACTCTCTTCTACAAAGAATGATGTTGGCGCTAATTCCGGTTACTTCCTGATGGCTATGCATGCGCGGAGAGTAAATGTATCGAAGCCAGATAGGACTTTTAATTTTTAGTTTTACAAGCAAATTTTGGGAATTGGGGGGGTTCAAAAATTTGTATTTAGCCCTTGATATTATTGAGTTTGCACCAGTTAAGTATGGGCCATTGGTAAGTATAAAAAATGTACAAATTACTTTAAATTTATCATTTTTATCAGTTTTGATTTCCGCTCTGTAATTAAAGTTCCACTTAGTGTTAGCACCAGCTAGTCTGGGCCATTGGTAAGTATAAAAATATACAACAAATTACTTTAAATTTATAATTTTTCAATAATTATTCAATGACATAACTGAAATAATTATGTCTCCCCTTCCCAGAAGGAAGACATATTGTTTTACTGCATATTCTTCTTCTCCATCTTCTTCTTCTTCTTCTTCTTCTTCTTCTCATACAAACTTTGCCTGGGGCATAACCTTTTTGTCTTTTGACCTAGACCTTAGATATTTGGCATGTGGATATATCACCATGAGCCGGTGTGTCACGTACCATAGTGACCTTCATGTGACCTTGACCTTTGACCTGAAGGTAAGATTTATGTGCTTTTTTAAGGGGAACTTTGTCCGGGGCATAACATTTTTGTCTTTTGACCTAGACCTTAGATATTTGGCATGTGGATGTATCACCATGAGCCGGTGTGTCGCGTACCATAGTGACCTTCATGTGACCTTGACCTTTGACCTGAAGGTCAGATTTATGTGCTTTTTAAGGGAAACTTTGTCCGGGGCATAACTTTTTTGTCTTTTGACCTAGACCTTAGATATTTGGCAGGTGGATGTATCACCATAAGCCGGTGTGTCGCGTACCATAGTAACCTTCATGTGACCTTGATCTTTGACCTGAAGGTCAGATTTATGTGCTTTTTAAGGGAAACTTTGTCCGGGGCATAACTTGTTTGTCTTTTGACCTAGACCTTAGATATTTGGTATGCTTGTCAATATTATTCATGTATATATAATTTGCAGTGCATTAAATAGAAAGGAAGGGGAGACATATGTTTTAGTGTGCTAAAACAGTTTCTAGTTATCTCTTGAGACTACTGTCTCTTTGGGAATTAGAGCTGTTAAAATAGCGGCTCTTCATTCCCTACCTTGTGCGACGATAGTTGTAAGACTCCATTCAGTGAGCTTTCAAGGTTGCAACTTACACCGAAATATATGTCTTCACGGAGATGAAGACTTATAAGCTACGGCTGGTGTTGTAAGTCTCCTTTGTAAGCTTCTAAGGCCGCAGTTATCAGCCTTTTTGTTGTCTTCACGAATAGGAAGACCTTTAGCTGCTTCAGCTAGGCTGAGATCATTGTCCTATCAGACATGATACTGTTATGTTAGAGGAGGTTTTTCTCTTCCTACCGGTATGGTTTGGTGTTAGTTATCTGAGGCGATAAGCCCTATTGATGGCACCATATTAACCTAGTGTGATTAATGAGCATTTCTTAAAACGCCTATACTAAACTCCTTCTCAGGAATATATTTCCTGTTATCAGATCGAACGTAAGGAGTTCATCTAGGTTTTTATGATTGGGTGTCGGAAGATTGTTTTCGTCTCCCTTTTAATTTCTATCCAATCTAATGTTGTGGATTATGTTATAGGGATTGGATATTATGTCTATATGGTGTACTGTTTGGTTATCATGTCCCTCTCCGTCGTTAATGGCATTATGGAGTTGGTCAGACGTGAGGGAGCCCTGCGGTTCCTATACTCTTTGATAATTAACACAAAAGTGTTACGAGTCGTGCCGGAAAGGGGGGGTTTGATAAGAATTATTCGCCGAACCCCCCACCACCAATGTGGTAAGAGGCAGTTACAGGGCAGGACATAGTTTTCTTTCTTCCCATAAGCCTTGTATGCATTAAAGTATAATTATGCATGCCTTTCATGGCTCTTTGATTGACAGATGGGTAGTGTTCTTACATGACCTCATGGGAACATCCACTATTTAGTTGGTTTGTTTCCTGTCGTTGTTCGTTTATAAGTCATATACGAGCATATGATTCCTTATCAATAAATTGCTAGCCATCGTGTACCTCTGTGGCTGACATGTCGGTTATCTGGGCGACATTCTCCAATGTGGCAATTATTCCACTCTGAAAAGTTTTGATCAGGGCGGACTGGCCTTTTCTTACGACGTATGAGTTCATAACTCAGTTAACTGCATTAACGTCATATTATTCATTCAGTTTCCTGGTTACACTTGTATCACTCGTTCATACCATGGATACAAGCTGTATTCAGATGAGTGCATGCGGGATTCTGTTGCTCGCATGCATAATATTTATATTTATTAGGCAGATGCATTATTGAACAGATTCTATAAATTCTTGCTCTGCTTTATAGAGCTCATGAGAATTTTGGGGCTATTTGGATCAGTTATGGAACTTCCAATAGGCTGTCTATGCATACGTTCTCAATTTTTGGCATCGTTATTCGGAGTAGTATATTCTTTCTCCGAACTGTCATTGGTTGTTACGGACCTGGGGAACAATGAATTATTTGGGGGACGGTCCGTGATGGGTCTGTTAATCATAGCTTGTTCCATGTTCTAAACCCAGGCTTCTACCAGAGACGGTACTCAGGAGAATTCACATTCTTGTATATTCGCATGGTTCAGTTGGAGTTTCATTATTGGAATTAATTGTACACCTGAACGGGGTCGCCTGTTGGTTGCCTCAGAAGCGTGTTTGCTCTAACAGATACTTTCCAGTGGGATTCAATTGGACAAGTGTATGGTTGTACATGTTATATCACCGGTTTTTGACCTATCTACGTATTCCAATTCTGGCATACTTTAGAAGCTTGCGCTGTTAATAACCGGGATCGCCACGATAGCCTTAGCTACTGAAGTGACGTTATGCACCAATAATTATTAATAATTAATAACTGGTTGTCAGTTGTGCGAATATATATAGATTGTTTGGTACCACTTTTCACTGATTTTAGAGTGCTTCCCTCTTTGTTTTGAAGAATATTCCTTCAAAAAAAAATATGGTGGGAGGGGGTGATTTTTCTTCATCTCTTCTGGCTTGATAAGTGTGTAACTATGAGTGAAGCTGTTTTGTCTGTCGATTGTTACTGATCTTAAACGCAGCTTGTTTATTTTATATATATGGCATGTGTTTGTAGGGGTTAGTCTCTCACTCTCGGATACGCCATCCTAATTTAAGTGGCTTAGTCTGGACTAGCCTTAAATTGGGGGCTCGTTACACCCAATTAGCATAATCATTCATGCTAGGAATACAGAATTACTTGGATATGGCTCCTTATTGATGATATGTCTTCTCTATTATTGTATAGAGAGACATAATGTAATTCCTTTAAAAATTTAATCTCCTTTTCACCCTGGAATGCAGGCTTAGGAGGTGTATTTGGTCTGCTAATTCTTAAGTCCTAGGCCCTCCGCCTTTTTGCGATTCAGCTAGTCTGGGCCATTGGTTATCAGTATAAAAATATGATAAATTTTAAGTAATTTGTATATTTTTTATACTTACCAATGGCCCAGACCGGAATGACCCTCCCATGAGTGGGCACTCATACCTCCCTGCTGAGATATTATTTTAGTAGGCTCGTCTACAAAGAATGATGTTGGCGCCAATTCCAGTCTCTTCCTGAGTACTGTGCATGCGTAGGTAGTAAAAGTATGGAGGGCCAGATAGGACTTTTAATTTTCGGTATTGTATGCAAATTTTGGGGATTGGGGGTTCAAAATTTGTTTTGGGCCCTTGATAATATTGAGTTTGCACCAGCTAAGTCTGGGCCATTGATAAGTATAAAAAATATACAAATTACTTTAAATTATCAATTTAGTGTCATAAATTTGAAAATAATGAAAATTGATGTGCGAATAGTACAGGCCCACTATGGGCATTAACTTTTGGTAAGAGGTAAAGTAATAATACAAAATAACAAATATTTAGGGAAGGAACACATAACCAACAATAGGTAAATCATTAGCAAAACTAATGACGTCAAGGAGTATATCCCGAAATTGGGTAACATGAAATAATATTTTTATACTGTACCAATGACCCAGACTTAGCTGGTGCTAACTCCACAAAAAACCAGGGCCAAACACAAATTTTGCCCCCCAATCCCCAAAATTTGCATCCAAAACAAAAAGAAATCATGTCCTAAAGGACCTCCATAGTACGACTCTACTGCGCAGTGACGCAGTCGTCCCGAAATTGGCGCCAAATATCATTCTCTGTTTGGCCCTTCATCAGTCAACATCTCACTGATCTTTGTGCTTGTAAATCTCAGTTTAAAGGATGCCAGACACGTAATTCTTGGAGAAAATGTGATTCTAAGGAGGATAGAAGGAGGAGAGGAAAAAAGAAGTGGCAAAAAATAATCAGGGCTGTACTTAAAATTTTTTGTTAAAATTATGTTAAGTTGCCTATTTTCGAGGCAAACGCCTCTTGTTGTCATTCTTGCTAATTGTTGCACTGCTTATTCAGTGTTTCCTCTCCCCTAACCTTCTAAAGTCCCCCCTTGCAATTCTCCCATGCTTTTGGCATATTTTTGAGAAGTTTCATTTCTAAAATTTCCCTGGGAGAGTTGCTTGGTTACAGAATGTTTTCTGTTATTTTCCCCATAGTTACGTTTTCACCCATGGGTGTATAACGTTTGTGTTCTGCATCTTCCATCTGATGTTCTGCAGATTCTCCCCTGGGAGTCTCTGTTTTGCATCAGATAGAGTGTAATTGAGGACTGATTCCGGGCCAGTTTTTTCAGTGCCTGGAGTCATGTTTTCTTCTGTGTTTACACTGTTTGTTTTCATTGGCAACAGCCTTTTTTGAGGGGGGCTGTTTGCCTTTGAGGTAGTTTATCTCATTATAAGATACATTTATATTATCCGAAAGTGTCTCATTAATTATTTTATATAATTTTAAAATTTTTGACCACACTTTGCCATCGGATCCATCGGGGCTCAACGTTACTTTTCAGCAACTTGGGCTTCTCTGAAAAAATATTTTTTCAAAATTATTTTGTTTTGCAATTGTTTTTTCATTTATTAATGGATCATGTTATTATGTATCTTTGTGTCAGGGGTTTTTGCGAGTAACTAGGACTTATTGTTGTTCCTTCACAATGAAAGGAACTTGTTCAAATTGTAATAGGAAGAAATCTTCCTCTGACTTTCATGATTATTGCATAAATTGTAGTCAGTGTTCTCGCATTAATCCCTGTCCTGTATGTGAACATTGGGATGAGAAACATTGGAAACGTGTGTCACGATATGTTGTTTCTGGAGAAAGAGCGATGCCGGCTCTTTCTCCACAAGGTCACTCTACTCTCTCAGTTTCTATTTCAGAGGAACCAGAACAGGGTGATGTTTCCATGTTATCTTCTTCAAGTGTGCGTCCGTCGTCACAATTAAATACAGAGCTAGCGGCAAAAGTGCTCATGGAGATTAGACAAATGTCGTCCGCTAGCTCGCCCGGTGTAGCGTCCATTCACCGAATGGTTCGGCAGCCGGGTTCGTCCGATGCGGTCCAAGAGGAAATTTTGGGTGATGCGAGCACTATAAAAATAATAGATGCACACCCAGTGACGGCGGATAGTGAACGAGAACGGAGGAAGCCTTTTAGTCCGGTTCCTAGCTCGTCCAGGTCCAGCCGGGCCGCGAGCGAGAGAGGCCCCTCTCTCGTACAACAACATCTGGGACCAGATGTTGTGGTACAAAATGTGTCTTTAGCGGAGCATACGTCCGTCGCTCGGGACGCTCCGTTGTATAAGCAGTCCGCAGAGACTGTTAAGGCTTCCTCTTCTCGCCGGCGCACACGACCGCACCTTGGCTGCGTGACCTCCGATATCTTGCCAGCTTCGCCGAGGAAGGATTATTCGGCGACCAGGTCTCACCATCCGGCAGCCAGGGACTCGAGACCGATGGACTCCGGACGTTCGCATAGGAAAAGTATGCGGGAGCCATCCGATGCGGAGCTGCCCTCGGCAAAGCAGCGAAAGACCGCTCCTCCGCAGGTCTCGACGTCGGACATTCTAGTGCAGATAGCACAGCTTATCGCAGCATCCCAGCAGCCGACTGAGACGGTGTCGGATCGAGAATTATCCGACGGCGCTGGGTCGGTACGCTCCGCCGAAGCATCGGGGGCGGACGACCGGGAACATCGGGAGGTCCGACCGGATGGTGAAAGGGATATGGATGAATTGGAGCTATCCCTTTCGGAACAACACAAAGCTGCCGTAGACTTCATCCGGCACTTTCTTCCTCAAGTTGTTCCGTCGGGCCAGACTGCTGCGCTTCCGGACAGGAGAATTATAGCGTCATTGGACTCTGATTTTTTCGAGCGGTTCAGGGACATCGCTCCCGAGTTTCCGTCGCAGTCCAATAATGTTGCAAGAACATTTGAATTATTGAACGACGCTATTTTTAAACTTGCTTCCAGGACAGGGAAAGCAGGCTTCTTGTCCGCAAATACTCTCAACCTGCCTTTCATTAATGCAAGGAATAAATTCGACACGGCAGGTCAGGGTATACCGAGAGTTCCTCTGCGTATGGACGACGAGGCGGAAGACTTAGAGCTATCATTACCGTCGTCAGCTTCTATTCCAACCGCAGTGTTGGAAACAGCTATTGCGTCTAACAGAGCCAATTTAGATGCCTTATCTTACGCAGATCACCTTACGAAGGCGTTATCACTGCGTCTTCAAGGGGAAGAGTTTCAGGATATACAATCCTCCTTAAGACTTCTTTCAAGGGCAGTAGCTTATTCCACGTGTAACTCCGCCCTTTCAGTGGCTAATCTGGAGTTGGTTAGACGTGACGCAGCCCTGTCTACATCCACACTAGTGGATTCTAAGGTGAAGAACTCTCTTAGAGTCGCTTCGGTCTCAGGAGAACTTCTCTTTGACGGCAAGCTTTCCGCTATTTATGATAATATTAAAAAGAAAGCTAGTGATTCTCTGTTGTTTAGATCCGCTCCTAAAAGGTCGGATTCAGCAGACACGAATAAGGCAGGCACTTCTGGGTCTTATCCGCCCAAGAGAGGTTCCTATAGAGGTTCCGGTGCGTCCTCTAGCTCTTATTCGAGAGACCGTCAGGATAGCGACTCTCGTTCGGGCCGTCCTTCAGGCCGGGACAATCGGTCGGACGCCCCGAGGTCGACGAGGCGAGGTGCGGGTCGTGGAAGACGTGGTTTCTCCTACCGCAGGCCTCGCAGATCCAGGAGGTGATGGCTCAAACCTCTATCGCGTTCCGGTTGGCGGAAGGTTGTCGAGTTTTTCTCAAGAGTGGGCGTCGATTACGGACGACCCTTGGGTGAGAGGAGTGACTTCGGAAGGTCTAAAGATATCCTTCAAACGAAAGCCTCCATTAACTCGAAGTCCAATGTGGACTCATCTTCCGTCAAACCCTCAGAAAAGAGACGCTCTGCTATCAGAGGTGCAGTCTCTTTTAATGAAGAACGCGGTAGAGGTCGTAGAAAACCAGGAATCGCTGGGATTCTACAGCCATCTGTTTCTGGTTCCGAAACCAGACGGCTCGTTCCGTCCAGTCATAGATTTGAGCTGGATAAACAAGCTGATCATCGCTCCGAAGTTTTATATGGAGACGATTCGATCGGTCAGAGCGAGTATTCGGGTGAACGATTATGCAACGAGCATAGATCTCAAAGATGCGTACTTTCACGTCATGGTACATCCGACATTCCGAAAGTATCTACGCTTCGCAGTCCTAGGAGTGGTGTATCAGTTCCGGGCCATGTGCTTCGGATTGAATCTAGCACCCTGGGCTTTCACTCGAGTAATGAACTCGGTAATGATTTACTTCCGAGCTCATTCGTCTGCGGTAACGTCGGCCTACCTGGACGACATTCTTCAGAGGTACGGCAACGAGTTAACGCTTCAGAACGATGTTCAGAATCTTCTTCTATTGCTCCGACGTCTCGGTTTCATAGTAAACGAGGAGAAGTCGGATCTGGTGCTGTCCAAGTCATTCACTCATCTGGGAATGAGCTTCGAGACGCACAACAATCTCGTTCGTCTGCCGTTAACCAGAGCGAAATTAGTCAGTTGTTACGCTCGCTATTGTCTAAATACAGACAAAGTCACAGCGAGAGAATTTATGAGACTGATAGGTCTGTGCGGAGCCGCTGCGGATCTCATTCCGATGGGACGGCTACGCACACGGCCTCTTCAAATTTTCTTGACTCAGAATTGGAGTGTGAAAATTCATTCGCTCGATGTAGACGTTCTCTTGTCAGATCAAGTGAAACAAGAGATTCAGACTTGGGCAAACATTCAGTGGTTAACTCAAGGAGTTCCGCTGCAGTTGCCGGATCCGAGTTTTACCATTATGACGGATGCCAGTCAAACAGGTTGGGGTGCATCATTAATCCCAACGGATTCGAGATGCCAGGGTCTTTGGGATCCGCAATTCCTGTGCAAGCACATAAACATCAAGGAAATGATGTCAATTTGGCTTGCGTTACGTCACTGGATGGACATTATTCACGATGCTCATGTCCAAATCCTATCCGACAATACGACAGTAGTGGCGTATATACGGAATCAGGGAGGCACTCATTCAGTTCCGTTGTTCAATCTAACGGAAAGAATCCTTCTGTTTGCGTTGGAACATCACGTTCTTCTTTCGGTCCGTCACATACCGGGTCGTCTGAATGTGCTAGCAGACTCCCTTTCTCGAAAGGGTCGCTTGTTGCCGTCGGAGTGGACTCTCAACAAACAAGTATTCAATCAGATTTGCTACCAATGGGAACGGCCAATGATAGACTTATTTGCGACACATCTCAACAATCAGTTGCAGACGTATGTGTCCCCGTGTCCGGATCCAAGAGCATTTGCTGTAGACGCTCTATCGATCCCTTGGGACGGAATGATAGGATATGCGTATCCTCCAGCGCCGTTAATTCAACAAGTATTGCTAAAGATAAAACAATCTCAATGCAAGATTCTGTTGGTAGCATCTCTGTCGCCACAGAGACCGTGGATAAATCTACTCAGGTGTCTGTTGTGGGACCTACCGCGGAAGCTCCCTCCACGAGAGGATCTTCTTTGGCAGGGGAAATCGCGCCAACTGCATCACAACCCGCAAGGTCTCAACCTTCACGTTTTTCCGTTGTGCGGTCCTTCTTGCATGGCAAGCACTTTACAGGACGAGCAGTGGACGCGATTTCTAACTGTAGGAGGACCTCCTCTTCGCTAAACTATGCGGCTAAGTGGAAGGTTTTCCGTCGTTGGTGTAGGGATCATTCTGTTGATATATTTGATCCCTCTATACCAGACATTGCTAACTTTCTAGTATACTTGTTTGACGAAATCAAACTGCAACCGGTTACTATAAAGGGTTATAGATCTATGTTATCTGATACCTATGCACATCATGATAGTTTACAAATTGGATCTAATGTCTCTTTATCGAAATTGGTTAGAAACTTTTCGATAAATAGACCAAGAACTCTTAGATTAATTCCTAAGTGGAATTTAGCTTGGGTTCTCCTTAAATTGAAGGAAAAGCCATTTGAACCTCTTGGGACAGTAGATTTCAAATTCTTATCTTATAAGACAGCTTTTCTCTTAGCTTTCTCTTCTGCCAGAAGAGTCAGTGAGCTTCATGCACTATCGGTGGATGATTCTCATTATCGTAGTGTTGGGAACACTATCACCTTCACTACTAACGTCGGTTTTTTAGCTAAGAATCAGGCTCCTAATAAATATCCGGAACCTATTGTTATTAAGGCTCTTCCGTCTTCAGACGGGCGTAGGCCTTTACTCTGTCCTGTTAGAGCACTACGTATCTATAAACAGAGATCTCAGTTCATCAGAAAGGGACGGAAACGTTTCTTTCTGTCTTTGATGCCTAATAGAAAGGACATTTCAGTCCATTCTATTGCTAGATGGATTCAGTTAACTATCCGTACTGCGTATGAAGATTTATCTTCTTCTCAGCAGTCTGTGCTTAAGATTTCTGCTCATGAAGTAAGAGCTCTTTCTACTTCCTGGGCTTATGCTAATAGTGTTGCTATTACAGATTTAATGAAGGCTGCTTATTGGTCTCAGCCATCCACATTTACTAATTTTTATCTCAGAAATATTGAGTCCATTTCTGGAGACCTGCATTGTTTAGGTCCGTTATCTGTTGCTCAGAATGTCGTCCACTAAACAGTTGCAACTATAGTTATGCAGGCTTTCTGTTCCGGCAGTGACTCCGTCCGGCTGCCCTCTTCGCTCTGGGCTATTTGACCCAGGGCAAGGGGAAGGGGGGGGGCGGGTGTTCCCTTAGGTCACCTGCTTTATAGTGAAAAGCAAGGGAATGCCTCCTCCAAGACAGTATTTCTGAGTCGCTTCCGGGATGGTTTTAAAGTGTAATATTAATGTTTAATTTCATTCATGTCTTATTTTTAAAGTGTAGCTCGGTGTGAAGCATTTGTATATGTCAAGTGTCAAACGGGCTTTAATATACAATACTCGGACACTTTTAAATGATTATAAAGAGTCTCAATTCTCTGGACTACTTTATTTATTGGCTTGTTTTAATAATAATTAGTATAAAGGTTATACTGGATATTAATAGAGAACATGAATGTTATTGTGCTCAATTATTAAGGGTAGTGTATCTTTCTAATTTAAATATTAAATAAGAAAGATACATGTAAAGCCTAATACTCCTTTTCTCCTTAAGGGGTTATCTCTTTATTTTATAATTGAGCTTATTGGATTTTCCTCTATGTCCTAGGCCCTCCAGCCTGTTTACTATTCAGCTAAGTCTGGGTCATTGGTACAGTATAAAAATGTTAAAAAATTTATAGTAATTTATATATTTTTTATACTTACCAATGACCCAGACGGGGATGGCCCTCCCTGAGTTGGGAACTCTTGCCTCCCCGCTGAGTACATAGCGCTGACCAGGCACTGCCAGTAAGAATGATATTTGGCGCCAATTTCGGGACGACTGCGTCACTGCGCATGCGCAGTAGAGTCGTACTATGGAGGTCCTTTAGGACATGATTTCTTTTTGTTTTGGATGCAAATTTTGGGGATTGGGGGGCAAAATTTGTGTTTGGCCCTGGTTTTTTGTGGAGTTAGCACCAGCTAAGTCTGGGTCATTGGTAAGTATAAAAAATATATAAATTACTATAAATTTTTTAACTTTTATATTATTTAAAAGTTAAAACCACTGTTGTTCACTTCCATCATCCATTTACTCCCTTGAATCCACCATATCCTTCATTGATTTGTGTCTGGCATCCACTAAAAGAGAGATTTAAAGCATAGATGTCAGTTGAGATGTTTACTGACTTAGGGCCAAACAAAGAAAGATGTTTGTGCCAATTCCGGTCTCTTCCTGAGTACTGCGCATGCGCAGGTAGTAAAAGTATGGAGGGCCAGATAGGACTTTTAATTTTCAGTATTGTGTTTGGCCTTTGATAATATTGAATTTGCACCAGCTAAGTCTGGGCCATTGGTAAGTATAAAAAATATACAAATTTCTTGAAATTTATCATATTTTTATACTGTATCAATGACCCAGACTTAGCTGGTGCTAACTCTTAAATTTTAGGGCCAAACACAAATTTTACCCCCCAATCCCCAAAATTTGCATCTAAAACCGAAAATTACATGTCCTATATGGTCCTCCATACCTTTCCTCCACTGCGCATGCGCAGTGTCAAGGAGGTCTCGAAATTGACGCTAAAAGTCATTCTTTGTTTGGCCCTTCATCAGTTCACATCTGACTGATATTTGTGCTTGTAAAATCTCAGTTTAAATGATGCCAGACACATAAATATGAGAGAAATGGTGGATCTAAAGAGGAAATAGAAGGATGAGAGGAAAATTCAGTGGCAGGAAATAATCAGGGCTGTAACTTAAAATTTTTTTTATGAAATTATGTTATGTTGCCTAATTTCGAGGCATGAGCCTGTTGTTATCATTCTTGCTATGAAAGTTCCACTGCTTGATCAGTGTTGCCTCTCTCCCTTTCCTTTATTCCCCCCTTGCTATTCTCCCATGCTTTTGGCATATTTTCTGTAATAATTATTACTAAAATTTCTTGAGAGTTTTGGCTTCGTAACAGAATGAATTTCTGTTCTTTTCCCCATGTTGATGTCCTCACCCTCAGGTGTTTAGGCGTTGTGATCTGCATCTACCATCTGATGTTCTGCAGTTTCTTCTATGGAAATCTCTATTTTGCATCAGATAGTGTCTAAATTGGTAACTGATTTCGGGCCATGTTTATCAGTGCCTGGAGTCATGTTTCCGGTTTTTGTACAACTTCTTGTTTACATTGACAACGGTAACTGCTGATAGTGATTTCTTGTCTTTACATTAGTTTAGACATAGCAAGATACATTAATATTGTATGTAAGTGTTGCATTAATTTTTTGAAATGTTTTAAAAAATTTTGTCCACACTTAGGCTTTTTTGGGATCCATTTGGGCTCATTGTTCCCATTGGGAACTTGGGCTCTTCTGAAAAAATTTTTTTCAAAAAATTTTTTTTGGAAAATTATTTTCTTTCAAAGGTTATAATGGATTATGTTATATTATGTATCTTTATTTAAAGGGATAGTGCGACTGATATGACTATGTATTTTTTCTTGATGAAAAAATATTTTTTTATTATAATGCGAGGATATCTTCCTCTAATTCTCAGGTTCAGTGTATTCGCACTAATTCCTGCTCTGTGTATGTTGATTGAAATGACAACGTTGGAGGCGTGTGTCACGATATTGTGTTTGCTGGGAGGGGTCCATACCGGTCCTCTCCGTAGGGTCACTCTATATTATCATTTTATTTTTCAGAATTCAGAGTGATGTTTTCGTGATGTCTTCAACAAGTGTGTCTCCGTCGTTGCAGTGTTAGGGCTAGCGGCTAAGTGCTCAGGGTAATACGACAATTGCCGAAGAGGTCCCTAGTAGGATCGAAGGCATTGATCGTCCACTAGTCTGCCCGGTGTAGCGACCATTCATCGAATGGCTCGGCAGCCGGGTTTCGCCGTTACAGTTCTGGGAAGCAGTGTGGGTGATGTGAGCACTATAAACTTGGAACGTGCACACCCAGCAACGACGGATCCGAGGATAGTACGGAGGAAGCCTGTTACTCTAGTAGCTAGCTCGTCCAGGTCTATCCGGACCGCGAGTGAGAGAGGCCCCCTCTCTCTTACAACTACATTTGAGCCGCAATGTTGTTGTATGTTTGTTTGTTAGTCGAAACATACGTCCAATCCTCCTGTTCTGGACGTTCCGTCACATACAGTCCGAACTGGCTGTGTTATGGGCTTCCTCATCCTCATGTCAACACACACCACCGCACCTTGGCTTTGTGACCACAGAGTTCCAGGGGACGTTTGCATATTATATAAATGCAGGAATGAACGTTCCTAGAGCTCCTGCTTTTCCGACCAGGGAATATTGTCGACCAGGTTACTTCATCTGTTAGCCAAGGATATGAGGTCTTTCCTGTTGGGACGTTCGCATATTATATAAATGCAGGAATGAACGTCCCTGGAGCTGCCAGTGGATATTATGTAAATCACGGCTCCACAGGCCTCATTCAGGAATAAGAATGCAGTGTTTTTCTGTGATGTCTTCAAAAAGTGTGCTTCCGTTGTCACAGTCAAATGAAGAGCTAGCGGATAAGTGCTCATGATATTACGTCAATTGCCTAAGAGGTCCCAAGTAGGATTGATGGCTTTGGCGTCCGCTAGCTTGCCCGGTGTAGCGTCCATTCATTGAATGGTTCGGTAACCGGGTTCGTCTGTTGCGGTCCAGGAAGGAGATTTGGGTGATGCGAGCACTATAAAATATACTACGTGCACACCCAGTGATGATGGATACGAGGAGGGTACGGAGGAAGCCTATAAGTCCGGTTCCTAGCTCGTCCAGGTCCACCCGGGCTGCGAGTGAGAGAGGTCCCTCTCTCGTACAACAACATCTGAGAACAGATGTTGTGGTACAAATGTTTCTCATTCGGAGCATACGTCCACCGCTCGGAACGCTCCGTTATATAGACAGTCTGGAGAGACTGCTCTAATGGCTTCCTCATCCTCATGGCAGCGCACACGACCGCACCTTGACTATGTGACCACTGTTATCTAGCCAGTCTCACCGACCAAGGATTTCACGGCGACCAGGTCACGCCATCCGGTAGTCAGGAATACGAGGCCTATAGACTCCGGACGTTCGCATAAGAAATATGCAGGGGTTAACGTCCAGGGAGCTTTCAGTGGCTAAGTAACGTAAGACCGCTGCTCCACAGGTCTCCGTAACGGACGTGCTATTACAAATAGCACAAATTATCGCAGCATCCCAGCAGATGACAGAATCTCTGTTGGATCAGGATTTATCCGACGACGCTGGGTCGGTACGCTCCGCTGAAGCATCAGGTACGGACGACCGAGAATTTCAAGCGGTCCGACGGGATAGCAAAGGGATACCAAGGAGTTGGATTTTTCCCTTTCGGAACAACATAAAGTTGCCGTAGATATCATCTGGCATTATCTTTCAGAAGTTGTTCTGTCGGACCAAAAGGCTGCGATGCCGGATAAGAAACTGTTAGCGTCACTGGACATGGAATAATTTTATCGGTTTAGGGACATCGTCCCTGAGTTTCCGACACAGTCCAATAATGTCACAAGAACATTTGAACTATTGTAGGACGCTATATATAAGCTTGCTACCAAAATCAGCAAGTCAGGTTTCTTATCGGCGAATGCTCTACATCTGCCTTTCATCAATTCAAGGAATAATTTCGAAACGGCAGGACAGGGCATACCGAGAGTTCCTCTGTGTCTAGACGATCAGGCCGAAGACCTAGAATGATCTATACCCTCGTCTATGTCAATTTCAACCACAATGTTGGAAACGACAATAATGTCTAATAGAGTTATCCTAGACACATTATCGTACGCAGATCACCTTACTAAAGCATTTTCATTACGCCTTGAAGGGAAAGAATTCCAGGATGTACTATCTTCCTTAAGAGTTCTTTCAAGGGCCATAGCTTATTCCACGTATAACTCCACCCTTTCAGTGGTAAATCTGGAGTTGATTGACGTGACGCAGCCCTAGCTACATCCACGCATGTGGATAGTAAGGTGGAAAACTCTCTCAGAGTCGCTCGGGTCTCTGGAGAGCTTCTCTTCGATGGCAAGCTTTCCTCAGTCTATGATCAGATTACTAAGAAAGCTTCTGTTTCTCTGCTATTCAAATCCGCTTCTAAAGGCCGGATTCAGCAGAAGAGAGTAAGACAGCCACTTCTTGGAAGAGTATGTCCAACGGAAGTTCCTATAGAGGTTATATGTGTCCTCTAGGTCTTATTCTAGAGACCGTCAAGGCAGCGACTCACGCAGGGGACGTTTTACTGGCCGCGATATCCGGTCAGATGTCCTTAGGTCGATGGGGTGAGGTGCGGGTCGTGGAGGACGTGATTTCTCCTTCCGCAAGCCTTGCAGGTTCAGGAAGTGATGGTATGCACCTCTATCGTGTTCCGGTAGGTGGAAGACTGTCGAGTTTTGATATCAATTGGGAGTCAATTATGGACGACCCCTGGGTTCGTGGGGTATTTTCGGAAGGACTAAGAATATCCTTCAAACGAAAATCTCCGTTAACTCGAAGTTCAATGGACTCAGATTCCATCAAATACGCAGAAAGGAGACTCTCTTCTATTAGAAGTACAGTCTCTTCTGGAGAAGAGCGGGGTAGAGGTCGTAGAAGACCAGGAATCTCCAGATTTCTACAGCCATCTGTTTCTGGTTCCGAAACCAGACGGCTCGTTCCGTCCAGTCATAGATCTGAGCTGGATAAACAAGCTGATCGTGACTCCGAAGTTCTATAAGGAGACAATTCGATCGGTCAAAGCGAGTATTCGGGTGAACGACTATGCTACGAGCATAGATTTCTAGGAGGCGTACTTTCACGTCATGGTACATCAGACATTCAGAAAGTATTTGCGCTTCGCAGTTATAGGAGTTGTGGATCAGTTCCGAGCGATGTGCTTCGGTTTGAATCTAACTCCCTGTGCTTTCACTCGAATAATGAACTTGGTAATGACTAAAAGAGAACATTTCCGAGCTCATTTGTCTGCGGTAACGTGGACCTACCTGGACGACATTCTTCAGAGGTACGGCAACGAGTTAATGCTTCAGAACGATGTGCAGAATCTGCCTTATTGCTCCGATGTCTCGGTTTTATAATAAACGAGGAGAGGTCGGATCTGATGCCGTCCAAGTCATTCACCTATCTGGGAATGAGCTTCGAGACGCACAATAATCTCGTTCGTCTGCCGTTAACCAGAGCGAAATTAATCAGTTGTTAAGCTCACTATTGTCTTCACTCAGACAAAGTTACAGGGAGAGAATTCATCAGACTGATAGGGTTGTGTGGAGCTGCCGCGGATTTTATTCCAATGGGGCGGCAACGCACTTGTCCTCTCCAAATCTTTTTGACTCAAAAAGAACAGAGTTGGAGGGTGAAGATTCTTTCACTCATTACGGACATCCTCTTGTAAAGTCAAGTGAAACAGATTCAGACTTGGGCAGATATTCAGTGGTTAATTCAAGGAAATAAGTTCCACTGCAATTGCCGGATCCGAGTTTTACAGTTTTGACGGTTGCCAGTTAAATAGGTTGGGACCCAACATTGAGCCCAACGGTTTTTAAGTGCCAGGGTCCTTGGAATCCGTAGTTCCTAATCAAGCACATAAACATCTGGAGTTGATGTTATTTTGGCTTGCGTTACGTCATTGCATGAATGTTATCCAGAATGCCCACAGGCAGTTCTGTCCGACAATTCGACGGTACAAGCGTATTTTCGGAACTAGGGAGGTACTCATTCCATTCTGTTATTCACTGTAACGGAATGAATCCTTCTGTTGGTACTAGGACATCAAGTTCTCTTATCGGTCCGTCGTATTCCGGGTCATCTGAACGTATTAGCGGACTCCCTTTCACGAAAGGACCGCTTGTTGCAGTCAAATGGACTTTTAACATCGAGTATTTAATCAGATTTGCTACCTATGAGAGCGGCCAATGATGGACTTATTTGCGACGCATCTCAACAATCAATTGCAAGTGTATGTGTCAACATGTTCGGATCCTCGAGCGTTTGCAGTTGACGCTCTATCCATCTCGTGAGACGGGATAATACGATATGGGTATCCTCCAGCGCCGTTGATTCAGCAGATATTGCTTAAGTTAAATAATCTCAATGCAATTCTGTTGGTAGCTCCTCTGTCTCTACAAAGACCGTGCATTAATCTATTCAGGAGTCTGTTGTGGCTTATGCCGTGGAAGCTTTCTCCACATTCGGTCCATTCTATAGCTAGATGGATTCTATTAGCTTTCAGTACTGCTTATGATATATCTTTAACACAGCAGTCTGCGATTAAGATTTTAGCTCTTGAAGTAAGAGTTCTTTCTACTTCAGAGGCTTATGCTAATAGTGTTGCTATTACAGTTCTAATGATGGCTGCATATTGGTTTTAGCCTTTCACTTGCACGAATTTATACCTCAGAAATATTGAGTCCATTTCTAGAGACCGGCATTGTTTAGGTTCGTTATCTGTTGCTCAGAATGTCATCCACTAAACATTTGCAACTATAGTTGTGTAGGCTTTTGGTTCCGGCAGTGACTCTGTGCTGCCGCCCTCTTCGCTCTGGGGTATTTGACCTGGGCAAGGGGAAGGGGGGGGGGGGAGTGTTTCCTTAGGTGACCTGCTTTATAGGGAAAAGCAAGGGAATACCTCCCCTAGAGTCAGTAACTCTAGTCAGTACCGGGATGATTTTTAAAGTGTAAAGATATTTTTTTACTCATCTATGTAATATTTTTAAGTGTACCTCGGTGTGTTGTATTTGTATATGTCACATATCATGCAGACGTTAATATGCAATTCTCGGTCACTTTTAATGAATTTAAGAGTCTCATTTATCTGGACTACTTTATTTATCGGCTTTCCTTTAAAAATAATTACCATAATGGATTATACTGGAGGTTAATAGACATCAGTGATGTTATTATGCTCAAGTACAGAACGGTGTTGTGTCTTTCTCGTTTTGATGCAAAATAGAAAGATACATGTAAAGCCTATTTCTCCTTTCTCCTCGAGGGGATAATTCTGTATATATATAGTTGAGTTATTGGATTGCTTTATGTCCTAGGCCCTCCAACCTTTTTACTATTCAGCTAAGTCTGGGTCATTGGTACAGTATAGAAATGTTAAAAAATTTATAGTAATTTATATATTTTTTATACTTACCAATGACCCAGACGGGGATGACCCTCCCATGAGTTGGGAACTCATACCTCCCCGATGAGTACATAACGCTTTATCAGGCACTGCTTGTAAGAATGACTTATAGCGCCAATTTCGAGACCTCCTTGACACTGCGCATGCGCAGTGGAGGAAAGGTATGGAGGACCATATAGGACATGTAATTTTCGGTTTTAGATGCAAATTTTGGGGATTGGGGTGTAAAATGTGTGTTTGGCCCTAGAATTTAAGAGTTAGCACCAGCTAAGTCTGGGTCATTGGTAAGTATAAAAAATATATAAATTACTATAAATTTTTTAACTTTCATATACTTTGTTTTAAGTTTTAGGCTCACTGATGTCAAAATATTGGAATTTCAAGCAACAAAATTTTCCATAATGAAACTAGAGATTTAACCAATTCTGTCTTGCTTAACAAAGCCCAATGAACTCTGTCACACAAGGCAGAATTTATTAAATGCCCAGTTTTATTATACGCTAAACGATAGATTATCGAAGAAATTGTGGAAAGATAGAAATCGTATCCCCCACTGTGAAGATATAGAAATTTTCACTTTCACGGTATCAATCAAAATGGCTGCTTTCAAAGCATCACGTCAAGGTGAATACGAGCCAAATTATCACTGGAAATGATCAATTTGTTCTTGAAGTGTATAATGAATAGAAAATCTAGTGTTTTTGAGTAGATACGATCATTTCCAGCAATAATTCAACACGTCTTCACCTTGAATTGATGCATGAAACCTGCTAGTCCAAACATGGCCTGAAAGTCTGTAATATAAGTTTTTGGTTTGGTGCGTCCTTTCATCCTTTAAAAGAATGTAACAAACCGGAAACTTATATTACAGACTTTCAGGCCATGTTTGGACTAGAAACCTGCCAACTGAATCAGATCGCAAGAGGCTATCTGTTCCGAGTATCGAACAAATCACTTCTGCGTATCAATGATTCAATGCACTGCTACTTTCATGCATGAATTCATGGTTGAAACAAGTGGAATTATCAGATTCTTATAAAAAGCGTATAATAAAAAGAAAATCTAGTGTTTTTTGAGTGGATACCGAAAATTATCTCACTTGTGACCGAGATAAATGGTCATTTTTACTCGTGCAAGCGCTTTCGAAAATTAAACATTTGTATCGGTCATTCATGAGATAATTTTCGGTATCCACTCAAAAACACTAGATATCCTCTACGCATTATGAAATATTTCACTTCTTGAAATTTTGATATAATGACATCAGTGTGTAGATGGATAATCGACAGAATAATATGGGTAGTGGTGTATTTTATCCATTTTATTAAGTTTGAGAAATTATAAACCAATTAATCTTTTTTTAGCTGTGACTAGCAGCTCTATAAGTGGCAATGTCAGTCTGTCTGTCTGTCGGTCTGTCTGTCGGTCTGTCTGTCGGTCGGTCTGTCTGTCGGTCGGTCTGTCGGTCTGTCTGTGACCAACGAGTTTCAAAACTCAATAACGTTTGAAATACTTGAGGGAATGACTTTATACTTGGCATGTAAGTGTATCTTATTGATGTCTAGCCACTGTTAAATGCATGTGTTGTTCCAAATATTTTTCTTGGAGTTATGGCCCTTGATGGACTTAGAATTTTGTGAGATTGCACCACCCGTCGCAGCTACAGCGTCGATGTCGCGATTTTTTTAAAAGTTTACATTGGTAATAAAAAGAGGTCATGACCATGTTGGCCCAAGAAACAGATGTTTCTCTTTTTTAGGCCTAAATGGTTGACATTTTGATAGATGAGCTAAAATCTACAGTAGTTCAGAAAAATTAATACAGTATGCAGAAATTATCTGCAATTATGTGATAAAATAAAAATAATGTTTTCTTCCACAACCTGCCTCTTAAGATAATTTGTGTTCTTGGTGAAACAGATTTATCTAACTCACCTCATGTGACCATCCTCATTTGATCATTAACCACTGAGTATTTTTAAGATATTTTTTATCAAATCTAGTCATGGCTGCTTTGAAGCAGCCATGACTAGATTTGATGAAAAATTCATCTAAATTTAAATTAAAAAACATTGGTGCAAAACTCCATGCAATTTACAGGGGGGAAATTTTGCTTAAATGCACCCAAATTATACATATTTCAGTGCAAGAGAAATCCTGTCCTGAATATCCGTCAGCAGCATGCAAAGAGTTGCATGGTTTCAGCTCCCTGTCACCAGATAGCTCGACCAGTGAAGTGGTTACACCGTCCGTGGGTACCATGACGCTGGGTGTGTCCGTTGCGGTCGAGGAGAGTAGAAAGGGTAGAGTGAGCACAATAAAATAATAACAGGCTCACCCTGCGACGACAGAGAGAAAGAAGCCGGCAAGTTCAGTGGGAAGCTCGGCAAGGTCTGAAGGACTGTGAGCGAGAGAGCCTCCTCTCTTTCATAACAACATCTGGGGTCAGATGTTGTGGTTCGGAACTTGCATCAGTCGGAGCATACGTCCACACCTCCCGGCCAGGACAGTCCATTCAGTTCATGACTGGGGTCGGCTATAGTTACGGCTTCTTCTTCATCATCTACCAAGCACACACGACCGCACTTTGGCTACGTGACTTCTGATATCCAGCCTGCATCGCTGAGAAGGTCCACTCTTCATCAAAGAAGTCACACCATACTGTAGCCAAGGAGACGAGGCCTCATTCATCAGGACATCTGCAGAAAAGAGCCATCTTGGACACACTGTCCCAGGAGCAGCCGGCGGCCATGCAACAGAAGACCACTGCTCCTCAGGCCTCCGTAACGGACTTGCTGTCGCAGATTGTGCAGCTCATCGCAGCATCCCAGCAAGTGCAGAAGCAGCTGACGGCATTCTCAGAACCTGAGCTGTCGGATGGTGCTGGGTCGGTCCAGTCATCTGCACTTTCAGATGCCGATGACCGTGAGGATGATCTGATTCAGTCGGATGGTGAAAGGGATTTGGAGGAGAATTACCCTTCCCTTTCGGAACAACACAGGGTGGCGATGGATCTAATGCTCAATACTTCCCTGAGTTCGTTCCTTAGAATCAGAATGCTGCGACCGCTCGAAAGTAGTGTTGTGCGGTTTTATTTTTCTTGTTTCGGTTCGGTTTCGGTTCGGTTATTTTAAAAAAACTTGGTTTATAGGTCGGTTTTCGTTTTTTTATAGTAAGACATCTGCAGTTTCCAACAGAAACTATGTTGTGTCGATATAATGCCTATGCTGTCATATTTTCAATGATGATTTAATTGGCATTGACTAGCATTTGTGCTAAGTGTATAAATGGCAGGCATTATCAAAACAAAATAATATAAAAGAAAATAAAATGTAACAGTGTTCGTAGAATATCACCACTCACCAATTCTAGGCACATGCCCCCCCCCCCCCCCCACCTCTGGTCTTTAAGTTCAGGCATAGAGAGTCTATGATGAATTGATATTAACACATGGGTGTGAAAAGAGCTAATTCACAATTTCCCAGCGCTCTGTTCAGTGCTCACTCCTAGGTGGTAGGTGGGCCCTGGGCAGCCTAACAAAATGACCCTACCAGGCATTGCAAATAATAACAAGCGCTGCCAAGTGGGTCACCTAGACACCCATCCTAACATATTTGACAATGAACTGATGTATGCACTCTTTCAATACCCCCCCCCCCCCCCCCCCACACACACACAGTGGTGACTAGTGCCACCACCCACCCTAGTAAAATAATCAGCAATCATTTCATGTCAGCCTGGAATGGGAAAGTCATATTGTTTGTAGCTGGGTGGGCTTCAAACGAACCACTTTACCAAATATCTATTGCCCCCCCCCCCCCCCCCCCCCACCTCGCGCACGCAATGGTTTTAGCTCAACGGAATTGATTTCACAAATTCACTGGTGTACTGTTATATATTGTAACTTTTTTGCGTTTGCCTCTTGCCATTCCAATTTCTATTTCTACCGCTGATTTGTTCCTTTGGTTGCCCCCTTAAAGTAAGTTGTGTGGGAATGCAACCGTGGCACGTTGACAGCGATATTACGGAACGCAGCTTTATCCCGTGGATATGGACGATTCGGTCTTGGGACGTTTCGGCCTCGGGCCGTTTCGGTTCAAGACGTTTTGGCCTTCATATATTGAACTAAATAGAATAAGAACTTGCGGTTTCGCGTTTTAGTGGGCCGAAGCCTTCAGGACAAATCGTCTCGGGTCGGAACGTCCCAAAACTGAATTGCAGTAAAACCTCTTCCCAGATAAGCACATCAAGGGAGGCAACAGACAACATCCGATGCACGTGGTGGGGCAATCTGTGACAAATGTTATTTTTGAATATGACAATGAAATACCAAGACCTTTTTTCTGATATGATATTATTCCCTGTCCAACAGATTGTAGATAAGTAATTTTAATTAAACTGATTGACTATGTCATATAAACCTGTTCAAAAACGAAGCCAATTGCGCAAGGTATTTCCTGTAATCAGTGAAATGTAGGCGTGTTGGCTGTCTGTTTTGTCATTCTCACAGAAAACACAACCCATTTTTACGTCAACGATGTGTGATTGACAACTTGTCATACATAATTCTCGAGTGATCTGGACATGCTGCAGTAGCCTCTTTGCACCCAGAATGTGGCGTGCGTTGACGACACTGTTATTTCCTGACAAAGCTTGACATTTCAGACATTGTTAGTGCAAACTGAATAAAGAAAACATCTCTTCCCAACATTTTAGGAAAAAACCGAAACCGTACTCATTTACCAGTTACACGGTTTCGGTTTCGGTTTTCAAGCAAAACCAAAACCGACTTATAAAACCGGTTAACCGTACAACACTACTCGAAAGTAGCACTATTCAGTAGCTGAGAGACGAGGCCTCATATATCGGGATGTCTGGAGAAAAGAGCCATCTCGGACACACTGTCCCGGGAGCAGCCGGCAGCCAGAATAGAAGACCGCTGCTCCTCAGGCCTCTAGAACGGATTTGCAGTCGCAGATTGTGCAGCGTATCGCAGCATCCCAGCAAGTGCAGAAGCATCCGACGGGAGTCTCAGAACCTGAGCTGTTGGATGGTGCTGGGTCGGTCCAGTCATCTGCAAGTTCAGATGCTGCTGACCGTGATTTTCAACTGATTCAGACGAATGATGAAAGGGATACAGAGGGGGATTACCCTTCCCTTTCGGAGCAACACATGGTTGCGATGGATTTAATCCATCAACACTACCCTGAATTTGTTCCAGCGAATCAGAATGCTGCGACCACTTGCAAGAAACCGCTAGCATTGTTGGACGCTGACTTCATCCAGAAAAAGAGGAGGTTATGTCTTTTCAGGTTAAGTCTTGACAGGTGTCGCAGGCCTTAGGATTCAATTAACAATCCGTACTGCTTATGATAAATTATCTTCATCTCAGCAGTCTGTGCTTAAGATTTTGGCACATGAAGTAAGAGCGCTGTCTACATCTTGGGCTTATGCTAATAGTGTTGCTATTACTGATTTGATAAAGGCTGCATATTGGTCTCAGCCTTCCACGTTCACGAAATTTTATCTTAGAAATATTGAGTCCATTTCTGGCGATCTGCGTTGTTTAGGTCCGTTATCTGTTGCTCAGAATGTCGTCCACTAAACAGTTGCAACTATAGTTATGCAGGCTTTCTGTTCCGGCAGTGTCTCTGTCCTGCTGCCCTCTTCGTTCTGGGATATTTGACCAAGGGGAAGGGGAGGGGGGGGGATGGTGTTCCCTTATATCACCTGCTGTATAGTGAAAAGCAAGGAATACCTCCTCTGGAGTCAGTAATTCCGAGTCGGTGCCGGGATGGTTTTAAAGTGTAAAGCTAATGTCTATCTCATTTATGTAATATTTTAAAGTGTAGCTCGGTGTGAAGCATTTGTATATGTCATGTGTCATATGAGTGTTAATATACAATCCTCGGACACTTTTAAATGAGAATAAAGAGTCTCATTCTCTGGACTATCTTCATTTATTGGCTTTCCTTTAATAAATTAGTATAATGGGTTATACTAGATGTTAATAGAGATCATTGATGTTATTGTACTCAATTACGGAATGGTATTGTGTCTTTCTTTTTTGGTATAAACAAGAAAGATACATGTAAAACCTGTTCTCCTCTTCTCCTTGAGGGGATAATTCTGTTTACACGTAATTGAGTCTATTGGATTATCCTTCATGTCCTAGGCCCTCCAGCCTTTTTTCTATTCAGCCAAGTCTGGGTCATTGGTACAGTATAAAAATGTTAAAAAATTTATAGTAACTTATATTTTTTTATACTTACCAATGACCCACACGGAGATGGCCCTCCCATGAGTTGGGAACTCATACCTTCCTGCTGATTACATAACACTTACCAGGCACTGGTTGTAAGAATGAGGATTTGGCTCCTATTTCGGTACTTCCTGGACACTGCGCATGCGCAGTGGACAAAAGTATGGAGGACCACATAGGACATCTATTTTTTGGATTTTGATGCAAATTTTGGGGATTGGGGGGGGGGGCAAAATTTGTGTTTGGCCCTAGAATTTAAGAGTTAGCACCAGCTAAGTCTGGGTCATTGGTAAGTGTAAAAAATATATAAATTACTATTAATTTTTTAACTTTCAGTGAATTTTTTTAAGTAGATTAAACTATAATTTGATCCTTTCAAAAACTTCCTTGAAATCATTTCTATGAGCTCTGTCAAACAAGATTGAACTCATGAAATTCTGAGTTGCATTGTGGGAAAAATTAGCTTCTTGAAATTTTTATACTCCTACTTCAGTGTGCAGAGGGTCAATTCATTCTTCTTCACCAAGCAGAGATATAGTATCACTTGAAATAAGTTTTAAGATAGCCACAAAAAAATTATTTTTGACAATGATAATGAATGGAAACTGACTTAACCATTTACCTAACAAGTCACAAAACTGATACTTGCAAAAATATTTTTTACATGACTAATTTTTTTTCATTTTGTACTTCCAAAACATAGCCGAAGACCCTTGGTGGGAATGAATTTGACAAGCTTGTTGCAGTAAAGAGTCATGAACTAAGTTTTAGTGTCATAAATTCAAAAATAATGAAAATTGATGTGTGAATAGTACAGGCCCAATATGGGCATTAACATTTGGTAAGAGGTAAAATAATAATACAGAATAACAAATATTTTCAGGAGACAGACTAGAAGATGATAAATTAGATGAGGAGACTAATGTGGAAAGTAAAACGCAAGATAAGTCCTCACTAATGGGCTTCCATTTGAGATCATTTCCATCACTTGATTCTTACTGGATGAAAGAGAGAGACTTTGTTTCCTTAAATGTTCACACAACAGTGGAAGACAGAGTAAAGAATTTAATACAAGAAAGGTCAGTCTTACTCTCAGTCATAATACATGATGCTTAGGCCTAAAAAGTTAGAAATCTGTTTCTCAGGCCTTCCCGCATGGTCTTTTTGGCTGCCGCATTCTCTCTTTTTACAACCAATGCAAACTTAAAAAAAATAAAAATTAAATGGTTAATGTCTAATATTTTATCCAAGTTAATAAAATTGATAAATTTGTCCCTTGAGTGCAAAAGGGTTTGCAATGCTTTAGTTGCAAAACTTTCTTGCACTGAAGGGACGAACTACACCACCACCCATGCTATTCTGTAGATTATGAGGGCTAAAACATAAAACAAACCACAAACATGAACTTTGATGGCAAAGAAATAATTACAAAAATAAAAAACTGTCCGCCCACATGCAATTTTTAAAAAAAATGGCTTGAGAAACAGAAGATCTACTTTGTCGGCCCTCATTTATGGACTAATTGTTTGGGAATTTTTTGAATTGATCTAAATTTTTGTTTTTTGTCTACCACAAATAGGCTCCCAATACTCTTGAGTTAAATTTAGATGAATTTTTCATCAAATCTAGTCATGGCTGCTTCACAGCAGCCATGAATAGATTTGATGAAAAATATTTTGAAAATACTCAGTGGGTAAAGAGTTAATAGCTTGTTCATTGTCAAATAATAAACAAATTATTACAACAGTCAATGAATGTTCTCTCAGGAGGTAGAGGTACAGGCTGCAAGCTGAGAGGTCCTTGGTTTGAATCCCACCTGCCGCAACCACATTGTGTCCATGGGCAAGACACTTAATCCCAATTGCCCACATGGGGGCACAGTGGCATTGTGTTCTAAGGCATACTGCACATTGTTGGTGCACGTGTCTTCAACCAATGCTAACCCTGCTTGTGTGGAGTTAGTATGTTGGGAAGCCTGACAGTTGCCTGCCATTGCTCAGTGGTTCTCTCTGGGTTCTCTGGCTTCCTCCCCCCATGAAACTGTCCGACATGAGGTGACCCTGGCTGTCAAAAGTGTCATTAAACCCCAATAAATAAATCCCACACTTGCCGAGATGATCACTATACTAGGCAGTTCTTATCAATGAAGTACAACTGGCTGTATCAAACTTGGGCATGTCATGATATGATTGATACAGCTAATTGCTGCATGTAATGATACACATGAAATACAGTGCTTGTGAAAGATTGATTTTATAGGGTACTGGGATATCAAACACCAAACCAGCTAGCTAACCCTCTACCTTTTAAATGGCCATATGCAGCCAAAGCTGTTCTCAAAAATGCCATTAAAATTTTATTATTAACCCTTATGTCCCCATACTGGCACAAACTAACCCTTTCATATGGCCCTTAAAAAGTTTTTCCAAGTGTATTCTTTCTTGAGAACTTTACTGGTAGGATGCATTTATCTTGACGGCGTTTTTACATCATTTTTGGCTGCCTGTGCAGGAAGCCAAGAATAATGTGGAAATACTGTTAAGTCATCTCCAGCTATGTAAATGTATACATGTATACAGTAGTTATTAATGTAAAATTAATCTGTTAACTTAAGGCCTAATGAGGGGTTATAAGCCATTTTTTGAGGCAAACAATCAAACTTTTCACAAGTATACAGAGTCATGTTATGTAAAGGGTTAACTTGTAAAAGGTATTTTAGATCCAAGCAGGCCTGACCATTTGAGGCAGGTGTTTGCCCTTGCATTCTATCACCCATGCAAAATGAAAATAAGTGTGCCTTACTCATTTGCCTCACAGCCCTTTTATTGACTGCTTTGATGATGATCAGCCATTTGCCTAATGGAGCCAGTACTGAAAAAAACTTGATTAATGATGCATCATCATCTTCTGAAGATTTGTAACATGGGTAGCCAACAAAACTCCCAAATAATTCTTTCTACCTTGAAATAGACTATAATGTACTTGAAAGTTAAAACATCAACAGCATAATATAAATGTGATTTTAATTTAGACAGTGATGGGCTTCTGTGAACAGTTTTAGGTTTTTTTTTGACTGTGTATAGGGTCATGTAAATTCCTCCTTTGTGATTGTGACTTCCGTATTATTCTGTCTGTATTGACCAGGCAATAAAACAATATGTTGCTAAACCCATTACAAAAAATCATTTTTCAGGCACCTCCCTCATCATTAAAAATCTGTAAAAAAAACCCATAATTTATATCTATTTTATTTTTACAGTTCAAACTGTTTTCAGGGATTGAAGAAAAAATACAAGAGTCCCCTCCCTCCCACCCTCTACCTCCCTCCCAACCCTGGGTGAACAAATTGCCAGTAAAGTTAGAAGGTGTTTTTTTTAATTTTTAATAGCCCATGATACATTTATAATGTTGCACTTCTTTGAAAATGGCTATAGGTTATGTTGATTAATGTTTCTAATTTTTTTAGTTTCTTAATTTTCTAGATTATCTCAACAAGCTCTCCGAAAGACAAGAATGCAGATGAGATGGGGAATGTTACGACAAGAAATAGACCTAGTTCGCCAGTGCAGAGAAGCTGCAAAAATGAGAACAGGTGGACTTCAGACATTTGTAAGTAAACTCTGTATAGCAAAGACTTTTGAAATTCAAATTGATTAAATACAAACTTTTTGATTGTTTTATAAATTTTGATTTGTCTTTCACAAGACAGTGTTGTTTGAAAGTGTTTCTGTTTCAATCATTGAAAATATTTTTGATCAGTTCACCCTTTACCTAATGTAGAGATCACATTTGGACAGCACTATTCACACATATTACTGTTCAAATTTTATTATTTTTTCAATTATTGCCTCCAAAACATAGCGCATGACACCTCATGTGAACAAGCTCATCAATCTTGTTCCAGTGAGAGGTCATAACCTATGCTTTGGAAACAAGAAATTAATTTTTTCCTTATTAAGGAAACATTTTAGCGAATGTTGTGTTTAGTTGTGTTAAGGAAAGGGCTAATTGCCAACGTGTTATTCTTGTGTCTGTATGTGTCTGTTAATCCTTAACACTTACACAATGAATAGGCCACATCCACCCGATAAAACCATATCAAGTGACCCCTCTCTGGAACGAGCTTGTCAAGCACATTCCAGTGAAGGATCACATGATATAGTTTTGTCTAAATTTATTTGAAAAAAAGGATTAAATAACAAATTTTGTTATTGTGTGCATTGGGTGAAGGATTATACTCTTCACTGAACATTGGTCAACTTCGCCAAGTGCTGTACTCAAAAATTGCAATTCAGTTTTTAGTTTTTTTTTTCAAAGCATAGCTTATGACCCTTCAGTGGATCAAGATCTCTTAACTTATTCCAGTGTGGTGTCATAAGCTATACTTTGAAAGCAAAAAATAAAAAGAGTTTTGTCATTTCAGCACATAGAAAAAAATTGATCTTTTTTGGCTCCAAACACAGCTTTTGACTCCCTTGGAACAAGTTTGATTTGGAAGCAATTTTGGAGCCTCCCTAAAGCTAAACAGTTATAATTTGACACCTTGTAAACTAATTGAAGACAAGGGCGATCTAACATAGGAGGTCATTGATGACTTAGGAGACTGTTTACTATACCTTTTTTCAATACCACTCATCAAAACAGAGTGTGTTTCCTTAACTGGTAGACTGCTGGAAGCCCACATTTGGGCTTTACTCTGAAGTGCATGTACTGTATCATAAAAGCTTCATATTCTGTAGATGTGCTTCATATTATCTTTGAAGTGATATTATTTAGTCGGTACAGATTTGACTTGTTACAGTTTATGGGAGAGTGCCTACAGGCACTCTCCCATAAAAAGTAACAAAACAAAGACATTTGATCAAATTTTGATGACTAAAAATAATTTAGCACTCTACCAGTTAAAAGGGCAATTTTTGAGGATTTTTTTTTGATGCAACATGTGATGAGTTTCTGGGGAAAAAGGCGCTGACATTAATTTTTTTAAGATGCATTATTTAGCAAATATTTTGTCATTTAAACAACAATCATAATATTTTTCCTAAATGACCCCCCCCCCCCCCCCCCCCCCCCCCCCCCCCCGAGTGGTATATATGTGAAAAAATACAGAAAGTTCTGTCTTTGAGCTATATTAGGGGAGAGATTAAAAATAAATATTAAGTTTTTCAGTTGCCTGACTTTAATTTTTTGTTTTTTTAGGATTTTGTGTAATGAATGGAAAGGTGAGACTTGTGTGTGCACAACTTAAGCAAGCATCCTTGTGTTCTACCATTTTAATTTTGATCTGAACTTCCTTTAAATAAAGGAATCACTCTTAGTTCACAATGTGTTACAATAGCGTGGATTTCACGAATCACATATTAATCTTTTGTGACTCAAGTTGTGTCACAAGCAATAATGCTGAGCGGCTTGGGGTGACCATTTAGACAGAATATTTCATACAGGGTTTCCATGCTTCTAAGATATCAGGATGTCACAGGAGATTCATTTCAACCCTATCTATTGATGTCAATAGATAGCTAAAAATATGGTATGAATGTGGATTATATTATTCTCATGTGGATACTTCTGATTTCTTGTGGTCATCTTATACAGTGCAACCCTGTTAATTGAATAGCCACTTTGCCAGATTAAAATATTCAGTTAAGATGAGTATTCAATTAAAAATAATTACATTGTTAATGTAGTTATACGTTTTGGGTCCAAATACTCAATTCCCATTGGTCAGCTGGATGAAAACGTCATGACCAAAGGTAATTCATTTTTCATTAAATCTAGTCATGGCTGCTGTGAAGCAGCCATGACTAGATTTGATGAAAAAATTATCTAAATTTATCACAAGGAATCATTGGTGAAAAAAATCATTTAATTTAAAGGGAGATAATTTGATTAAATGTGCCCATATTATACTTGGTCAATGACAAGAGAAATCCTGTTCTGGGCAGGAATATCTGCCAGAAGCATGCAAGGAGTTAAATGCCTCTTTTTGATTATTGTTTGCCAAAATATCAATAAATATGGGGAGTTTGGTGGACATCATTCAACAGCTTACAACGTTTTTTATACAATTAACAGGAGTTTAATGTATAACCTGTATCCCCGTGGGAACCCTGGGAAGTGAAGCAGTGCTTGTTTACTGTAGTAAACAAGGTCTGTTTCACTGGTAAAATAGGACCCAGTCACTAATGCTTGGGGTGCGAGTCCTCAAAAATAGGCAACATGGGGGTATAAATGACTGACTGACCTTGACTTTATCTCCATGTTGTGGTCATGATTAGCCATTATGCAGAAATATGTGACCTTAAACACCAATAAATAATAATAAATATAACCTGTATACAGGGCAAATTTATCCTGAAGGTATAGTAATTGGTTTAGTGTTTGTACATTATATACAATTAACAGAGTTATACAATTACGTGGGCTCCACTGTACCTGGTGTTATTGCTTCTTTATACTTTAGTGTTGTCGCTTCCCCTGATGCTAGGAAATAAGCTGCAGTTTTGCTGAAGTGCTTACATCAGCCTTTACATTTACAATGATATCCATATCACATTGCCATTATCTTGCTTTCAAAAATTCTTGAAAAATGTCAACACAAAAAGGGTTGCCTAAAGTAGAAAAGATAACCTTTTCTCAGTTTGTTTTATTTTTATCTTCCCCAAAAACAGTTTTTTGAGGGATTGTAGAAATTCCCAGTGTCTTTGAATTCGGATGTGGTTTCCAGATGATAACTTCAGGCAGGGTTCCTCTGTTGGCATCAAATTTAGTTATTATGTTTACTCACATGAAAATACTGGTCAAATTTGCATCTGGGGTTGATCAAATCAGTTTTGCCAGAGATGTGGTCAAGAATATGCCGAGTATTTTTAGTTTCTGGATTAAAACTTGTGTTCTAAGTCTTCAATTGGTGTCAAATATGCTAGGTTATTTTATCAAAAGAAAATACATGTAAAGTTCAGATGTTGGGTTGGTCTAATTAATTTTACAATAGTTATGGCCCTTTTTAGACTTGAATGTACTTAGTATTTTGGTTTCTGGATGAAAACTTGAGTTTTGATTCTTTGATTCACTTCAAATTTTATATATTCTTTTATCAAAAGACAGTATATCAGGTCAAGTTTGATTCTGGAGTTACGGGGTCATCCTATTTTGCCAGAGTTGTGTTAAATTTTGAGTAAGAATTTGCTAAGTATTTTGGTTTCCAGGTGACAGTTTCAATTTTTCAGGTGGTTTCAAATTTAATTTGTTTTATGAAAAGAAAATAAGGTAAACTTTGAATGTTGGGTCGATATAGTTGTTTTTGCATAGAATAGAAACAGTGCATCTAGCCTAAAAACATGTATTGTGTTTGATTAATAGCACTTGGAGATGGGCACACACAATTGACTAAAATATTGACTTTTGTCACCAGGCCTGAAAATAAGACATTTGCAGAATAAGGTCCCCAGAGGGTGAATTTAATGATGCTATCCCATACAGTTGGCCAATTTATCCCCTGGGTACCTCTTTCTGTTTAGTTTTGAGAATCTGATTCAGATTGTGGTTCACAGAGGGGGTAGCATCACTAAATACACCCTCTGGGGACCTCATTTTGCAGATGACTGTCTGCTTATTTTCTGGCTTGATAGTCACTAATTGCAATCTGCTATGCCATCAACTTTAATCGTCTCTCTTGCCAAAAGAGTTAAAAACAATCATTTAGTGAAAGAAGAATGCCTCATTTTGTTATTTACCTTCCCTTACAGCATAAAATCAAGAGCAAATATTTTATTTTGTTGGGCAGTTATTTGGTAATTTGGCCATTGACACATGCTCAATTTTACTTGCTCTTATTCCATTAACATATATTATTGTAGTATACGAGCAGCATGGGGGAGGATCATTTGCTTATTTGAGGCAAACTACCACTGCAAGAATCAATTTTCAATTCTTCAATAATTAAAAATTTCAGAGTACTGTTATACCCATGTGAGTGCAAGCAGTAACTATTCCATAGTAAAAAAAACCCTCACATTTATATATTTACTGGAGTTTAACCCTTTGAAGAACTAGTTCTGATTTTGGTTAGTTTCTAGTCTTACATGTACATGTAGAACACATTTTTACAAACAGGCTTTTAGCAGTCTTGCTGATGGAAGTTACGGTACCCTGGCAGGAGTTTCTAGTAAACTTTCGGCTGCTTGTGTTGGTTGCAAATACCTCACTTGGCACCAATGCCAAGTCAAACTGTTACCTTATTATGAGGGATCAAAACATAGGTAGAATTTTCCAGAAGTTGAAGGGCACTTTCAGAATCATGGGTGAGAATCAAATAAACATATTGCAAGAATCAAAGGTGATTCTCATTGTTCTCCTTGCAAGAATCGTTGGTGAGAATCATTTGTGAGAATAGTTTGCAGAGAACAATTCTGCTTTTCACATGAATTGCAAGCTCTTCAATTTTAAGTACTAGTACTGGAATAGGTGTGAATAAGTGACATAAGGATGCAGAAAATCTACCTTGTGATATACTTTGTGGGTTGCAAATTTTCTGTACATATAATACTCATGAGCATTGTTCTTATGCTCTTTAAGAATGTCTGAAAGTCATTAATTGTTTCACAATTTTTATGAGCAAACTACATGAATGATCTCTCATGTATTTATGTCAGACTAAGGGGTAGGGACACTGTTTCTGGGAGTATTTGGTTTGGGGATATTTTTTTTATTTTATGTTATATTTAAGCCCAAACATATACTACATTCAGGAATAGCAGCAATAAGTATATTTTTCAGGGATTTTTTCAAATGGTCCGAGATGGTTAACACATCTCTATAAATAGTTTCTCAGCTATTTTCTCAGAAAACAATAATGATGTAATAATCAGACTTAGGCTAATAAAATATAATTTTTTTTTCTCAGGCACTTCTCTCATTAGTTAAAATCTGCATGATCACTTTTTTTTTACCTGGAAATCTCTTCAATGAAATTATTTTGTACTTGCATGACTAAACATTTAACCAGTTTTATCTTGTTTGACATTAAGCTCATTAAGATCTGTTAAACAAGAGTTGTCAGTTAAATTTGCAATTGCATTATAGGAAATTTTTACTGCTGAAAATATTGTTTTTTCACCTGATACTGTATGGAGTTAAACTTCTAATTCATTTTTGAAGTGTTTTGTAGATTTACAAAAAAGGAACAAAACCTCCTTCTCTTATAAAAATGAGGAAAAATTGTCTGAGAAACAAGAAAATATTTTCATAGGCCTTATCACAAGTGTTGTGAAAATATAGAATATACCCATAGTAGCTTGGTGTACCAAATGTTAACCATGAGTGGTGAAGTGGTGTTAACTGCATGCCTTTGGTGCACTGTTAACACCACTTCACCATGAGTGGTGAACATTTGGTACACCAAGCTACTTTGGGTATATTTTATTAATACCATGGGGGCGCGGTGGCTCAGTTGGTAGAGGTGCAGGCTGCATGCCGAGAGGTCCTCGGTTCGAATCCCACCTGTGGCCACCGCGTTGTGTCCTTGGGCAAGACACTTCACCCCGATTGCCTACATGGGGGGACGCTGTGTACTGAGGCGTACTGCACGTCGATGGTGTGCATGTCTTCAACCAATCTAACCCTGCCTGTGCTGCGGTGCAGAGTTCAGAGTTACGATGTTGGAGAGCTGACAGCTGCTCGTCGTTGCTCGGTGGTTCTCTCCGGGTACTCCGGCTTCCTCCACCTGTAAAACTGTCACGGTCATGATTAGCCATTGTGCATAAGTATGTGACCTTAAACACCAATAAATAAATAAATAATATTAACACCATGATCGTCAGATTATTAGGTTGCTATTATTTTTTCTCGATTTTACTGAGCAGCAGATGTACAAATCTGTTTTTGCTTTCATGAGCATCGGTGGGCACTACTTCCACTGTCAATTTTATCTCCAAAATGAAATGGAAAAAGAAACGGAGCCTTTTTCATTTTAATAACATAATGACATACTATTTTGAGTTATGGATGCTTTATTAACATGAGACATGCATGTTTGTTAATTTTTGGTGTCTTATGGGGTAAACTCATTCAAAAACGTAAAAAATAATTGCCACTTTCATTTCACTCTTTGCGAGGTGACGTGTGATAAATTTAGACAAGTTTGCATTCAGGTCGACGTCACCAAAGGTCAACATGGATGTAGTTCTACTGTAGGTGTAAAATTTAACTATTGAAATCCCATTGCTGGCGTGTTCATCACAGTTGGTGTATAAAGCTAAAATTTATGTCATAGGCCTTTCATATATAGTAGAATAGGAAATCATGGTATAAAAGTGTGTTCTACATGATATAGTCAAGTGTGTTTATTCACAGTCTGGATCATTCCTGAACATCAGATGTTAAAGTTTGTATTACCTTGCAATCAGATTTGATGATTCAAGATTGTCAAGAGATAACACCTTGTCATTGTTAAAATTGTTTATGAAAGTAATATTTATCTTGTTTTATACAGTGAAAATAAGTACGGTTATCAATCGGTAAGTATATGAATGTATAATGATTCCCGGTTTAGGCATGGCTTATCCTTAGTTAGTTTATACTTTATGCTATGCCCTTTAATACCCATAGTATTGTAATTGTGGTATTTTTGTCAGCTATTATGGTGAATGGTGTGTGTTTTGGTGATTGAGTACAAGTTCTGTGTTCTTTATTTTATCATGGTAAAATCATTTGGGTTCACTAATAGTGTGGAAACCTGTATGCAGATACCTCCCATACTAAATACAATACAGTCTTAACTGGTGGAGTGCCTAATTATTTTTGTTCATTGAAATTTGTGTCTTGGAAATTTGGGTCATGTGTACCTATAGGTACTCTCCCATTAGTTGTAACAAGGCAAATCCATACAGGTAAAATAATTTCACTTTGAAGACAATATGAAACATACCCATAGAATATGAAGCCATTAAGGTGTTGCACCTACACTTCAAAATAAAGCCCAAATATGGGTTTCCAGAGCTCAACCAGTTAATCACCCAGTAGATGTACATTTTTAGTCACAAAATATATTGGTTAACTTAATATGGTGTATACAGTGTAAAATTCCATATTGAGCAACAACGAAGATCAAGCCCTGTATATTTACTGACACCAAATTTACCATATTCCATCCGTAATAAACTGTGAAACAAATTTTTCTCACCGAATGTTTTCATATAAGGAGAAATTGCAATTGCAATTTGGAAAAAATAAAAGATTCTCTCTTGTTTCATGTGAAGAGGTGTATCGTGTGCCACCATTTTGACAGATGAATAAATAAAAGTGGAGATCACTCTGACAGTTAGCCACGTATAGACTTCAACAGACTGTGTTTGTTTGGTACAATAACCCCCCCCCCCCCCCCCCCCTTCCGAGATGTGTATGTAGATTACCTAGTTTCATCATAAATTGTCTGTTGACTGATCTGGGGAAGGGTGGGATGTGTTCAGCTATCTGTTTTCTTCTTGCTGGTATTAGACAAAATGTTTGAAAATATCACTCTTCTACAGAACGTAGTGCAGTTATTCCATTATTCTTGACTTAATATCGTTACACATTATTTATTCATCCCAGTGCTCCTATAATTGCCTTTGTTATTACTTGCTTCTGGATAACTCATTCACTTTTAAATGTATAAAGGAGTCACCAGGTCTGTAAATCAACAAGTCTAGAGGCTTACAGGGTAACTGTTAGCAGTGTTGGAGGCCAGAATTGGTGGGAGATGACAGGTTGACAGCCAATCTGACCATGTCATTTCCCGATGATGTAAATCAATAGTAAATTTATAATATGTTTATCACATTGTAATTGTATTTGACTTATACCGTTAAATAAATAAAATAAATGTAATCTAAAATCCACAGCTTAGATGTCATCATGGTGTAGCAAAGGTGTGGGGGGGGGGGGAGGGGGGAGGCATTGGGGGAAATCATTTAGCTCATTCAAACATGATATAATGGATTAAATGCCTATATCGGATGCATTGACACAAAAAAGGTCTATAAATCTAAAGAGGTCAGTGGATATCGGTGCAATTCTTCGACAAATTAAAACATTTTTTTTATTCAGTTAACAGGAGTTTACTCTATAGAACCTATATGCACTTAACAAATCATTTTGCGCAGAAGCTATGATTTGGTGTTTGGAAATCATATTCATTTAACAGGATTATTCGGTTATTCAGTTTAGAGCTCTACAATTAAACAGGCTCCAATTTACTTATTTACTCTGTATTAAGACCTAAAAAAGTTGAAAATCTGTTTCTTAGGCCCTCCCGCATGGTCCTTTTGGCTGCCACATGCTCTCTTTTTATAACTAATGAAACCATAAAAAATAAAAATTAAATGGTTTATGCCTGATATTTTACCCATGTAAATAAAATTGATAAATTTGTCCCTTGAGTGCAACAAGGCTTTGCAATGCTTTAGCATTTCAAAGCCATCTTGCACTCAGGGGATGAAATACACCACCACCCATGCTATTCTGTGGATTATGAGGCCAAAAACATAAAACAAACCAAGAACATGAACTTTTGATGTCAGAGACATAATTACAAAAATAAAAAATAAAATAAAAAACTGCCCGCCCACATGCAATTTTACAATAATGGCCTGAGAAACAGAAGATCTACTTTATGGAGCATAACCGCTAATTCAGTTTGAAGGGTTGGCCTAGCATTCCATCGCCATGATTCCTTCTAGAATGATGAAGAAACATTGGTGTATCCTTTCTGATGTTTTGCTGATGTAATGCTCTTGGGATCCTTTCCAACAGTGTGTTGCACAACAAACTCCCTGCGAGTACCCAAAGAATTTTGAGCAGTGTTTCTGTACTTCAGTAACGAAGTTCTGTTTTACTGGTAAAATACGACCTGATAACCAGTGCCTGGGGTGGAAGTCCTCTGAAGTGGGCAGCATAGGTGCAACATAACATGACTGACAGATGACACTTGCAAAACATTTCTCGAATAACCTTTTTACCTCACCAATATAGCTTATAACCCCTCATTGGAATGAGCTCCATGAATTTGTTCCAGTGAGGAGTTGTAAGCTACTTTTTGGAGGTAAAAATTGAAAAAAATTAAAAAAAGCTACTTTTTGGAGGTAAAAATTGAAAAAAACAGTAAGCAAACATAAATTCTGAAAATGCTAAAATCAGCTTGTCTGACACGAAAAGACTCTTGTGCGCATTGTGTCATATAATTGCACTTTTTCAGCAAACATACACACAGGTCCAGTACAGTCGACGTGGACTGGTCGTAACCCACGCATGGGCAGTGATGTCCACACATGCATATACCAAGTAATAAAAATCATCAACAAAATTACTTAATGAAACACCGGGTTGTACCTGGTGCTTCATTAATTAAATTTTTGATGATTATTCCTAGTGTTTGGAATCTAATAATATTGTGTCTGTGGAAATACTGCCCATCTGTGGAAAGTGACCAGTCCACGGCAGCTGTACTGTATTGGTCTCATTTTTTTATCACCTGATTTAAGTTTGCTTTCGCATGACATTCATCGGCTGTCTTATTTTCTTCATGTTTTAAATTTTACACTTCAGTTTTCTAAAGATCAGACAGGCCAAATCCAACTGAGTTTGAATTAAATCGTTTTTGGGATACCAATTTTAAGTTTTGGTCAAATGAACTTGCTTCACATAATTTAGCTGAAGCCAATTGTAAATATATTTAGAGTTCCCATAGATGGTGCAACTTTTTATCCCCAAATCCCAGTTTTCAATTTCATGTAACTTTGGACCATGTTCTATCATAATTGGTCAGCATGTTAATCAATTATAGCACTGAAATTGTTTTTAGGATGTTAAGTTAACTTCTGTCTGGTAGATACCTAACAAATGAATGAAGTGACAAACCACTGTGATCTGGCACTTTAACTTCAGCCTGTTCCTCACCCTGTGCTTGTTATCTCCCCTAGTTCATAACCATAATTTTGAATAGAAAAAATTTATCCAACTAATACTGGTTGTCAAAATGTTACCTGTTGTGAAATATCTAACCCAATTTTACACATTATATATTAAACAAACTATTAATGGAGCATAGAATATGTTTTAATTATTTAATTCACTTGAACAAAATTACCTACTGCTTGTTTACTGTGGGAAACAATCTTAGTTTTACTGGTAAAATAGAACCCGGAAACTATTGCCTGTGGTGGAAGTCCTCTAAAATGGGCAACATGGGTATAAACGATTGGCTGGACTTTACTTCATATCCATGCTGAGATCACAATTAGCCATTCTGCAGAAATATGACCTTAACTGGTTGAGTGCTGGAAGCCCATATTTGGGCTTTATTCTGAAGTGTCAGTACCACAATTTAAAAGCTTCATATTCTGTGGATGTATTTGATATTAACTTTGAAGTGATATTATTTACTCTGAAAGGCTTTGCCTTGTTACAATTTATAGGAGAGTGCCCACAGGCACTCTCCTATAAATTGTAACAAGGCAATGACATGTGAACAAATTTTGATGGTCAAAAATAATTTAGCACTCTACCAGTTAAATGCCAGTAAATAAATAAATAAAAAATTACCACAATCCATTACAAGTATTTCCATTAGTTCCTTGAATCCTGCATTCTATGTAACATGTAACTAACTTACCCTTTGCATTTTTACAGCCATTCAGTGTATATTTTCATGTAGTATTTGACATGGCAGCCTATCAACTAATCCTGTGCAATGTCTATGCCCTCCCACATGGTCCTTTTGGCTGCCGCATGCTCTCTTTTTATAACCAATTTAAATTTAAAAAAAATAAAAATTAAATGGTTTATGTCTGATATTTTACCCAAGTTAAAAAAATTGATGAATTTGTCCCTTGAGTGCAAGAAGGCTTTGCAATGCTTTAGCATTGCAAAGTCTTCTTGCACTCAATGGATGAAATACACCACCACCCATGCTATTATGTAGATTATGAGGCCTAAAACTTGAACCAAGAACATGAACTTTTGATGGCAAAAAAGTAATTACTGAAATAAAAAATAAAATAAAAAACCACTCGCCCGCATGCAATTTCACAAATAATGGCCTGAGAAACAGAAGATCTACTTTGTGTAGCCTTAGTCACTCTTTTTTTCTGGTTATGAATAAGATCATCTCTATTGTGTGACTAACAGTATACATTGCACTGCCTTAGTGAGTGTACATTTTCATGAAGTATACTATGGCAGTCACTAATTGTTTATAAATGGAAGGTGTGACTAATCCTGTGCATTCCACAGGATTACTGGTAGTTACACTTTCTGGTTATAAAAAATGTTTATTATTAAGTGTGTATGGTATCTAATCCTGTGTTCTGTACATCCTTAGTATAAATCTTATCTATAGGAACTCTCTACCCAATGTAATGGCCAAAACAAACCAGTAATATTCTCAAAAAGCATTTAAACTCAGCTCATTAGAATGGATTGAGGAAAGTTCTTTTTTCGTGAATTCCAAAAATGAAAACATATTCTATTTTCAATTAACAGCTTTGTTATAATTGTTTTGTTTTGTTGTAGCTTTGTGGTATAGGTTATTCATGTGATCCAAAAGTGAATCTGTTCAGGATGATCAGTATGAACCTATTTTTTTGGAGTTGGTGGTATTGGACTTGCAGACTTGTTGTCGGTATCTGTATTTGTGGGTTGATTTATCACGGTTTCAGTATGGTATTCGATATTGACATGATGTCACTATCAGTATAGTAGTCAGAATGCTCATATTCAACCATCAGCTCATGATGCTGATAAGACAGAGCGGAAGGAATGTATTAACTGTCAAAGTCAAGTCCTTGGGTTCATTATTTTGCTCCCTATGAGAGCCCAAATATGAAGGTTGGCAGATTCAAGTTTGTTAAAATCAAATCCCCTGGTTCATAATTAGGCTCCACTAGTCAGAATCTTTAGATATTTGGCATATATTTAGGTCAGGATCCCCAATTGTAACTCCATGCAAAATATGAGGAAATTTTTTTTAAAAATCTTCTTAAGAATATTTTAATATTTGGTATACACAATCCTTAAGGTGGTTAGATTCAGGTTTGTTCAAATGAAGTCCCTGGACTCATATTTTTTTCATAATTTTAACTTGATGCAATATGATGAATATTCTAAAAAAAATCCCTCTCATCAGATTCATAAGTCAGAATCTTTTTTTTTTTGGTATACGGCATCCTTATGGGAAGCAGATTCAAGATTGTTTCTGTCAAATCCCAGGCTTCATGTGTGGGCTCCCTATGGGAGTAAAATTTTAAGTATTGCAATATGAGGGTGTGCGAGAGCCCAAATTTTAACTTAGTGCAGTATGAGGAATTTTCTTCAAAAATCTTCTTCAGATCCACAAGTTGAAATTGTCTGATATTTGGTATACTGCATCCTTGTGGGGGGTCTGATTCAATTTGGTTCAAATCAAGTCTCTGGGTTCATATTTGGACTCCACATGGGAGTGCACTTAGTACAATATGAGCAATATTCTTTAAAAATTGTCTCCATCAACTCTCCCAGTCATAGTCATTTGATATTTGGCATAGAACATCCTTAGGAGAAAATTAAAGCTTGTTTAAATTAAGTAACTGGGTTCATGTTTTGGCTCAGTAGTGTTAACTAACCATAGATGCTGAATGTGACCTTAAATCCTTCATAAAACAGCTTCATCAGGTGGGCAATCAAGGCCCCCTGTGAGACATCTTGTTAAATTTGTAGTTTGTTAATTTTGTTTACACATGTAAGCCTCTGCTGTGGAGAAATTTAACTCCGCTCTCTTATAGTGGAGTACTCCAGTTTTACTGTGCTCTTTTAGCTACCACTTAACACGGTGTCCAAGCATTGTGAAATGGAAAGTGAAATTGAATGTAAAAAGTAAATCTCTGCAGTGGAGTCTAGCACTTTTTCAGAAAATGACTGTTGATGTCTTCTAGCATGGAGTTGGTCAATATGTTTAATAGGTAATTTGTATAGAATCTTACAGTTATTCATTGAACTGTTGCCTACTAAAATCATCAATCAAATGGAACTTTCATCCAACATGACTAAAAAATGTATGTGGCTTTATCTTTGTAAAGTATGGGAATGTCTCCATTATTGTCTTGTGTGTAATTTAACTTGCATGAATCACATTGATGGGATTTATTTAATGTCACTTCTGATTATAGTATCAAGTTGTATGGCATTCATCAAAATAGGCATCTAATGTCTTGATAATTATTGCATTTGGTTCAATTCATTGGTTAAGTAATGGTGTGAGGGAATGGAGGCTCTGTCCAATGTCAACAGCATATTGCAGTCATCAATGTGTGTTAGAGGAGTGTATATTAGATGTACATGTAACAGATATGTTCAGGCATAACATTTTTTCTGGGGTGGAATGCTGCTTGGCTTACACATACTGTAGTCTTGAATATATACATTTGAAATTAACCCTCTGCTCACTGAAATTTAAATATTAAATTTCAACCTAAAATGTTTCCATAATACAACTAGATTTTTAACCAATTCAATCCTGTTTGACAGAGATCATTCCTATTTGCATTATGGGAAATATTTGCTACTTGAAATTTCATTATTTTGCCACCATTGTGTAAAGGTTTAAGCCATGAAACTGAACTTTTGATAGAGCTCTGTCAACCAAGATATGCACATGCCACGAATAAATGTTCAGTTTATCACTTGAACATAGGAAAATGACCAAACTTCTGTTAATTAAATTATTCCTGTTAGGCCTAAAAAAGTTAAAAATCTGTTTTCTGGCCCTCTTACATTGTCCAATTGGCTGCCACATGCACCTTTTATTAAATGGTGTATGTCTGATATTTCACACAAGTTAATAAAATTTATAAATATGTCCCCTGAGTGCAATAAGGCTGTGCAATGCTTCAGCATTGCAAAGCCTTCTTGCACTCAAGTGATGAAATACACGTCCACTCATGCTATTCTGTAGATAGATTATTACACTTAAAACGTAAAACAAATCAAAAACATGAACTTTTGACGGTAAAGAAATAATTACAAAAATAAAAAATAAAATAAAAAACCACCCGCCGAAATGCAATTTTACAAAAAATGTCCTGTGAAACAGATCTACTTTGTGGGGCCTTAATTGAATATTTTTTTGAATTGGCTGTTCACTAAACCGAGTTCCAAACCAAGTTCCACTGTACTAGCACCAAAATGTCCTGGTAATATTTCTGTGACATTCATACCCATTTAACCTTTTTTCTGGGGGCGCGGTGGCTCAGTTGGTAGTGGTGCAGGCTGCAAGCCGAGAGGTCCTCGGTTTGAATCCCACCTGCGGCAACCACGTTGTGTCCTTGGGCAAGGCACTTCACCCCCATTACCCCCGTGAGGGCACGGTGATGCTGTGTACTAAGGCGTACTGCACGTCGATGGTGCACCTGTCTTCAACCAATGCTAACCCTGCTTGTGTGGAGTTAGTATGTTGGGGAGCTGACAGTTGCTCGCCGTTGCTCGGTGGTTCTCTCCGGGTACTCCAGCTTCCTCCACCCGTAAAACTGTCGTGGTCATGATTAGCCATTGTGCAGAAATATGTGACCTTAAACACCAATAAATAAATAACCTTTTACCTAGCAGGACAAGAAGATAATACTTGAATATAACTCTCTTGACTTTAATAATTAAAAATGTCATTTTTGTCTCAAAACCACAGGATTATGCACCTCATAGATGTCATATGCAAGCCTGATTACAAGCAACCTGTCATTTGCAAAACAAGGTCCCCGGAGGGTGAATTTGCTGATGCTATCCCATACAGTGGGCCAATTTATCTTCTAGGTACATCTTTGTGTTTTGGCTTGAGACATTGATTCAGACAGGTTCAGATGGTAAATTTTGTGATGCTACCCTGCTGTGCAGGGTAGCATCACCAAATTCACCCTCTGGGGACCTCATTTTGAAGATGAAAGTTTGCTTATTTTCAGGCTTGGTCATTTGTTATATTTTTTAGACTAACACTGAATAAATAATACATTTTAAATGAAAGTTTTTGTGAATAGTGCTGTCTGATTAAATCCTTTATGTTAGGGTTAAATGTTAAAGGGTTAAATGAACCAGTCTGTAATAACCCACAACTGTACTTTGGAATATGAATTCCCCTCTGAATACCAAAGGAAGGGAAACTGTGTGTCAATCCTTGTTCAACTCTGCTTGGTGGTTCTCTCCAGATTCCTCCGCCCATAAAACTGTCCCAACATGATATGAACTTGGCTGAAGAAGGTGTTGTAAAACCCAAATAAACAAACACGGAGCAATTTTTTGCATACTTCACTTTCTGATTTTTGTTGCCATGGTGAAAAACATGTGTAGCTGCAGGTTCTGAGAAATGAGAAATAACTTCAACATTCACTGTCCAACATATCATCAATCCATGATGTTTAAATTTGAAAATGAAAAAGGATGGATAAGGATTTATGTGATTAGATTATTTTCAGATTGTCATTTATTCATACACACATTTATATCATTTTCTGTGGCAAGATGATCTAGTATTTTTGCTTGTATAGTGATGATTATCTCATTCATAGTTGCAGAAATATATATTTCACCCGAGCAGATTTGTTACAAGTAGAAATACATAATTTGTGATGCTCTGGAAGGAGATAATCATTGGAAACCATGCAAAAATTCTAAATCTTCTTTTTATTACATGCACTTCTGAGAAATTTTGAATGATCGAGCCATGGGTGAATCATTCAAAACACAAGTCATTGGAATGTTGTCTAACCTTTCTCATGCAACTGTATATAACCCATGCAGCAAATTTAATCCTCTAGTATTTCCTGTACGTGGTTAGGGCATTGAACTTCAAACCAAAAGGTCCACTGTTTGATCATGACCAGTGGTAGCTGTGTTGTGTCCTTGGGCAAGATACTTGTTCTGACAGTTGCTTGTCGCTGCTTGGCAGTTGTCTCCAGGTCCTCTGACTTCCTCCACCCACAAAACTTCCAAAACTAGTCCATAGCAATTAAATACCTAGTTTATCATCAGATTGTTTTTAAAAATGAGGACGTGGGGGAGGATTTTATTTTTTATTATTTATTATCTCCTGCCAAAATGAAGTTTGCGAGGGATCTTGCAATGGGGTCCATCCATTCATCCATCCACCTGTTTGTAGATCTGCAACAACTTCTGACCTCTGTATCTCAGTCAGTGCATGTCGGGATTGAATGATCTTTGGTATGCTGATCATGGGGGAAAAGATATTCACAAGTAACAGGTTTCGTCCAATAATTTTTTCTAGAGTTATTCACCTTCTTCAACTTTTTTTGACTTAGAAAATTTCAATTTTTATCGTTTCTAGTTAGTAAACCACTTCTTGGTGGGGGATACTGGTAGTGTTGCACCTTGTTTCTATTTATTTTTACAGAAGGAAATAATGACCAAGAAAAGTCCCTTCCTGTATGCATATATGCGTGCATTAACTAGTAGAGTGCTAAATTATTCTCTGTTGTTAACATTTGTTAACATGTCTTTGCCTTGCAACAAGTTATGGGAGAGTGTCTGTATTCCATAAATTGTAACAAGGCAAATCCACACAGACTGAATAACTTCACTTGAAATACAGTATGAAGCATATTCACTCAACCAGTTAAACTAACGTCATGTGTTAATAAAGTAAAAGTATTAATAAATAACAATTAAGGCCTAAAAAAGTTTAAAAAATCTGTTTCTCAGGCCCTCCCACATGGTCTTTTTGGCTGCCGCATGCTCTCTTTTTATAACCAGGGTAAACTTAAAAAAATAAAAGTTAAATGGTTTATGGCTGATATTTTACCCAATTTAATCAAATTTATAAATTTGTCCCTTGAGTGCAAAAAAGCTTTGCATTGTTTTAAAGCATTGCAAAGCCTTCTTGCACTCAAGGCACAAAATACACCACCACCCTGGCTATTGTGTAGATTATGAAGCCTAAAACATAAAACAAACCAAGAGCATGAATTTTTTATGGCAAAGAAATAATTACAAAAATAATAAATAAAATAAAAAAAACGTCCGCTGACATGTAATTTTACAACCCAAAAAAATGGCTGAACCTGAGAAACAGAAGATCTCCTTTGTAGGGCCAAATGAAAGTATTATTGTCCACACAGCTGTTCAATAAGCAGTATGATACACAGGTGATGTCAACACAAACCGAATCAGCTGCCGGGGTTCTTGGATACATGTACATGATACAAATAAAAAAAATCTGGTCTGGGGCCTAAATATGGGGCGTGTGTTGATGATAATCTGGGTATTTATGTTTTATGGCCCTACATTCATGAAATGGTGGAACTCGTTTCAGAATAAAGACTTAATAATCTCCATGGAACATCCTTTTTCATTGACTTTTGACATTTTATTGAATAATCTTGGGCAACAATCTGGATAATGTGATGTGACATATTGATGTTGAGTGGCAGCCAACCCAGAAACCAATTCTCTCTGTCTCCTTCCTGGAAGATATCTAGTTTTGCAACTGTAAAAATTTCTTTAGAACCTACAGCTGAGCATATGACACATTAACATTATTTTCAGACAGATGTTTAGCATCTTTTCGGTATCTTAAATACTATTTGTTTGAATAGTAATTATTATTATTTATTAACTGGGGTATTACATGTTAAGGAGTTTGATACACAACAAAAAAAACAAGGGTGGCAACCACATTTTACTGTACAAGGAAGGCAGTTTCTGTGATAAAATGATGTAATTGCATCATATTTTATGGTGTAAGGGGTGTGATTCCTCCCATGTTGGACTTCATTTCCCATTCTGTTCACAATTATTTCTCAGTACTTATAATTTCAGTTTTTGAAACACCATTGTTTTCTCAAATTTTCCATTTCCCTTTTATACCCTTTGTTTGATTCTAAGATATAAAGTAAGATGTTCCTACACAAAAGATGCCTATTACTTTTTCATTGCTGCTTATAGAAAAGGATCTGTTCCATTCACCTCAATGATCTTTTTCATTTCATCTTGCCCCTGAATATTGCGTATATATTTGTTCTTGTTGAATACAACATATGTTGTGACTCGGTCAAAATTCTCAGTCCAATTTTGTAATCACAATATTATATGTGTGTCTATTTCATTCATGTTATCAGACATATGCATATTTGTGAAGAGAGCAAACTGCACCCCTGGGCTTCCTTCATCAAAACCTTGGGAGAGCCTATTCAAAACAATATGTTGGCATATGAGTGAATGATTAAATCCTCCCTAGAGTACGGAGCTAAAAATGGAGATTTGCACAAACAGAAAGACATCAAGAAGATAGAAGAGGTTCAGAGAAGAGCAGCAAAGTTCATCACTGGAAATTATTGAGATAGGGCAGAAGGAACGGTGACAAAACTGATGGACATTGTGAACCTAAGACTGCTAGAAATTTGAAGAAGCCAGCTGAGGATAAAGCTCTTTAGCAGGGTAGTGGATGGACGAGCACCAGCTATCTATACTCATAAGACATATTAATATGCAAAAATGTGGATAGAAAACTCATGGCGAAGAGATTCCCAGGCTTTAAGTCACACATCCTAATCGAAAACCAGGAGTGTATTAACTCGCGTTAATTCAAACACATACGAGCAGTGATGCTGCAATATAAACACTTGTTCTTCGTTTGCTTCATCCTCGAATAGAACAGACAGTGCATCTGATAACATCAACACAACATCATAGTCCACCTGGCACGCATACATCCAAAGGGACCGGCGCTGTACAAGATTCAGATGAGGAATAATTGTACCTAATGAAAGGATTTAACAAGAAAAGTTACAGAAAAACAGATTATTATATATCTAATGGAATCTACTCAAGAGACCTAGTTTTTCAAGATATACCTCCTGTGGGAACCTCAGGAAATAAAACAGTGCTTGATTGCTGTGGTTTTATTGATAAATGCTTGGGGTGGAAGTCCTCTGAAATGGGCAACATGAGTATAAACGGTTGGCTGGACTTGACTTAATATCAGTGCTGTCACCTTGATTAGCCATTGTGCCAAAATATGCGACACCAATAAATAAATTTCAAAATATACATGCAGCAGGGCAAGTTTTTTCAGTTTGACAGAATTTTTTTCTCATTTGCTCAGGGCAGGGGGAACTGCTGACACAATGTCTCATTTTTTGCTTAACTTGACATAGTCAATGTCTAGATGAGAACGTCCCCTTTTGGTCACGATCGGGCAACCGGTATGGCTGCCCGAGCCCAAAACCCGAAGACCATTAGCACAGTCTACAGGTTGTATTTATGAAGGGATTTCATTGTAACTTGGTAGGATGCCTCTGTATAATACCTAGATGAGAACGTCCCCTTTTGGGCATGATCTATCAACCGTGATGGCTGCCCAAGCCCGAAACCCAAAAACTTTTAGCACAGTCTGCAGGTCATGTTTAATATGGAGGAATTTCATTGGTAGGATGACTCCTTATGATCTCTAGATGAGAATTTCCCTATTTGGGCGTGATCTGCCAACCGTGATGATTGCCCAAGCCCAAAACCTGAAAACCTTTAGCACAGTCTACAGGTCATATTTATTGAGGAATTTCATTGTAACTTGGTGGGTAGACTTCATACAATGTTTAGATGAGAAAGTCCCCTTTTGTTCCTGATTGGGCAACTGTGACGGCTACAGGGGCCTGAAGCCCGAAAACCTTTAGCACAGTCTACAGGTCATATTTATGAAGGGATTTCATTGTAACTTGGTAGGATGACTCCAAATAATGTCTAGATGAGAATGTCCCATTTTGATCGCGATCATTCAGCCTTGATGGGTGCCCAAGCCCAAAAACCTTTAGCATAGGCAAAAGGTCATATTTATGGAAGGATTTCATTGTAACCTGTTAGGTTGTCTCCATATAATGCCTCGATGATGACATCCCCTTTTGGTCGTGATTGTGATGGCTACAGGAGCCCGAAGCCCGAAAACCTTGAGCACAGTCTACAGGTCATATTTATAAAGGGATTTCAGTGTAACTTTGTAGGATCACTCCAGATGATGCCCAGATGAGATTGTCCCCTTTGGTTGCGATCATTCAACCATGATGGCTGCCCGAGCCTGAAGCCCGAAAACCTTTAGCACAGTCTACAGGTCATATTTATGAAGGGATTTCATTGTAATTTTGTAGGTTGACTTCATATAATGTCTAGATGAGAATGTCCCCTTTTGGACATGATTGGGCAACTGTGACAGCTACAGGGGCCCGAAGCCCGAAAACCTTTAGAACAGTCTACAGGTCATAATTATGAAGGGATTTCATTGTAGCTTGGTAGGATGACTCCAAATAATGTCTAGATGAGAACGTCCCCTTTTGGTCGCGATCATTCAGCCTTGATGGCTGCCCGAGCCCAAAAACCTTTAGCATAGTCTATAGGTCGTATTTATGGAAGGATTTCATTGTAACTTGTTAGGCTGACTCCATATAATGCCTAGATGATGACATCCCCTTTTGGTCGTGATTGGTCAACTGTGATGGCTACAGGCGCCCGAAGCCCCAAAAATCTTGAGCATAGTCTACAGGTCATATTTATGAAGGATTTCATTGCAACTTCGTAGGATCACTCCAGATGATGCCCAGATGAGAATGTCCCTTTTTGGTTGCGATCATTCAACCATAATGGCTGCCCAAGCCCAAAGCCCAAATACCTTTAGCACAGTCTACAGGTCATATTTATGAAGGGATTTCATTGTAACTTGGTAGGTTGACTTCATATAATGTCAAGATGAGAATGTCCCCTTTGGACGCAGTTGGGAAACTGACGGCTCTAGGGGGCCGAAGCCCGAAAACCTTTAGCACACTCTACAGGCCATATTTATGAAGGGATTTCAATGTAACTTGATAGGATGACTCATTTTGGAATAATTTCACTGTAACTTGGTAACTTTCGTTGATATACGTTAACTGTGAGTGTCACATACATTAACTGTGAGGTCATATTAACCCACCCCTCCGCTCTTTAGTACAGTGTACATCTCATATTATTTTTTATCAAAAACATAGCACACAGGGAACAGAAATGAACATATTCCCAATTATCACAACTCTTGTCTTATTTCATAATCCTTTCATAAACATTGAACATTATCCTTTTCATCAAACACAACACACAAGTTAAGCTACAGTGTCATTGACACTTTCATTTGGTATTGCCCTTTTTTGGACTCGCCCAACCTTACCTTCCATTTTTTTTCGACAATTGTTTCACATCCACACCCTCCCTCCTCCCCCCCCCCCCCCCCCCACATACACACATCAAAAGCTTATGTTTTGCTGGTAAATAGAATCTGAATGGTTTTGCAAGTCAATATAATAATATGTAATGTGATGTACATGATCAATACCATCAATGCATGTTCAATACCTGTCACCAGATATAACTCAAACAATTAACTGGTAGAGTGCTGGAAGCCAAGATATATTGCTCTGTCACATTTGATTGGATACTGCCCAGAGGCACTATCCAATGAAAGTGACAGAGCAGCAATATTTGATGAAAAAACTCAATGTCCTGTGTGGTCAGGAAATTCTTTTAGCACTCTACCAGTTAAAGTTGACACCAGATCTGATAAGGTAATTCCAATAGCAGTAACAAATATGTGAATAATCATATTTCTGTTATGATGCTGAATCAGGTTGAGTGATATTTTATCAACAGCAAGTTGATGTGATGACATACTGCAGATGATTTGGTTGTTTCCTTTTCTTTCATTTTAATGCCAATCAATAAACAATCAAAGTTTTATTTCTTTCCTTATGATTACAAAAGACTGAAGGCATATTACTGTCTTTATCAAAGATTTCCTATGCTTGAAACTGCGGTGGAATTCACAGTGGTGAACTTGGGTTGCTGCCACAACTCTCAAGTTAGCTCCAGATAGTTTGGGTACGCATGAGAGTAACAATTGCAACCTCACAATGGCATACAAAGGGAATATCCAGGGATATCTTCATTTTTCTGCAATCTCTGTGCATTACATGACTTTGAATGTGGAAACTGGTCGCATACATTATGAAAACCCATGTACTGCTTTCAAAGTAGACACAGTTTGAAAAAAATGCATGCATTTTTTTCCATTGTCCACACGACACCCACCCCCTGTCTCCACATGATTTCCAGTGACAATCACCCAAGTTTCTTGTCATTGGGTGCATATATACTGCTCAGAATGCCTTATGATTGGTATGCACATAGATGCAATGCATGGTGAAGCTGTTTTGGGATAAAAATACACTGTAAGAATGGATAAGGAAAAAATTTGCATGATCTGGAGAAAAGCGTTTTTGACACCTGGGTAAGATGTTGTGTCACACCCCCCCACCCCACCCCCCCCCCACACCCCCTAATTTGCTTGAAAAAAAAAACAGACCAGCTTGTTCAGTATTATAGAGCTGAATCCTATTGAAAACAGTTATCAGAAAATATATGTAGCATAGGTATGATGAAGCTTCTATTCACTAAAAAAAAAAAATGTTGAATATACTCTTGTGTTTGTAGAGAAGATCTGAATTTAACCTTTTTAGCACTGTGTTCAGTATTATTTTGCATTAATTATGAAGCCACTATATAACCGTGGTTACTGAAGAGGACATTGAACCCAAACAACCCTGTGGGAACCCTGGGAAGTGAAGCAGTGCTTGTTTACTGTGGTAAAGCTATGTTTTACTTGTAAAATAGGCCCCAGTCACCAATGCTTGAGGTGGAAGTCCTCTAAAATGGGCAACATGGGTATAAACAATTGAACTTCACTTTATCTCCATGTTGCAGTCACGATTAGCCATTGTGCAGAAATATGTCCAAATTCCTACTTCAATCACACTTTTCTACATCAAAGCCTGCAGGTTACAGTCAAAGTGTCATGGCAGTTGTTTCTTAGCAAGTCTTGGCTGCCTACATAGGCAGCCAAGAGTTGCCTAGAAACAACTGCAAAGTCGTTGGATGTGGATTGTCAAAATAAAGCAAAATGTAAAAAAAATCTACAGGCCCTCAAGGGTTAAACACCAGTAAGTAAATAGATATTTACCCAAACAGACCAGCAAAGAAACTTATGTGTCTTGATTTTCCAATACTAAGTCTTTATATAATGTAATGACCATATACAGCCAGCTCTAATTACAAATATCACCATGCCATTTGGGGCTGCGGTTGCTCAGTAGGGAGAGGTGCCGGCTGCAAGCCGAGAGGTCCTCAATTCAAATCCCACCTGCAGCAACCGCATTGTGTCCTTGGGCAAGACACTTCCCCTCTCCTCCCCCCCCCCCATTGCCCACGTGGGGGCATGGTGAAATTGTGTACTGCACGTCAAAGGTACATTTGTCTTCACCCAATGCTAACCCTGCTTGTGTGGAGTTGGTATGTTGGGTTGCCTGACAGTTGCTCGCCATTGCTTGGTGGTTCTCTCCGGGTACTCCGGCTTCCTCCACCCATAAAACTGTCTGACACGTGGTGACCCTGGCTGACAAAAGTCTCATCAAACCCCAATAAAAATAAATAAAATCACTTGTTGCCTACGAAAAATATCTTTTGACTCCTCAAAGGAGCATGCTACATGTAGTTGAGCTTGTTCCATTAAGGGAACCTAAGCTATGTTTTAGAGGCAAAAAATGACAAAAATAATGCTTGCTCATCCACCCTACCTCCTACCCACTCTCAGTTTAGTTGCAAGGCCACTTCAATAAAACATCTGACACAACTAAGAATTTCAGACAAGATCTTGGATGGAGGGTCCTTCTTACTCCTAATTGATTCTACTTGTTTTATGTAAAGATTCTTCAAAGTAGAGTTACACAGATTTGACATCTGAGTATTACAGCTTAAAATATTATTCATTATTTATTTTGTTTGGGCCCCACAAAGTAGATCTTATGTTTCTCGGGCCATTTTTTTTGTAATATTGCATGTGGGCGAGCGATTTTTTATTTTATTTTTGTAATTATTTCTCTGCCATCAAAAGTTCAAGTTCTTGTTTTGTTTTATGTTTTAGGCCTCATAATCTGCAGAATAGCATGGGTGGTGGTATATTTTCTCCCTTGATGCAAGAAGGCTTTTCAATGCTAAAGCATTGCAAAGCTTTGTTGCTCTCAATGGACAAATTTATCAATTTTATCAACTTGGGTAAAATATCAGACATAAACCATTTAATTTTTATTTTAAGTTTGCATTGGTTATGAAAAGAGAGTATACAGCAACCAAAAGGGCTATGCAAGAGGGTCTGAAAAACAGATTTTTAACTTTTTGTAGGCCTTATTTCATTTTTTTTTCAGGCAGAAGAATCCTGCCCACCAACACCACTGATTAGTTGAAAACAGAAGATTACATCATGGTTGAGAAGCATTCATTGGTCTGGCCTGCTGCTCCAGCAAGCATCAGCTCACTACTTTGCCTCAGTTAGCAATTCTTTTATTGTCAGTTGAAACATAGAAACATGGCCATATCTTCATTTGTATAGAAAAATAAGATCATAAAAGTCATTGTCCCTATATCCCGATAAATTCTGTCTTTTGATTGGTCAGAATGCCTTGGACAAATACCCATGGCAAAGGGTGCACCCAACATTCGAGATATATGAGAGCGTGCAACATCCAGGGTATAATTGCATGCGAAACATCGGGATATATGGTTTAAAAGAAAGCTTTTCGCATTCTTTTGCCTCAGTATAAAAATCTAACCAAAAAACCTGAAAATAGTCACAAATATCATTGGATTTCTGACAGTTCGATCATATTTTGCTGTTACAAATTAAAAAGGCGAATAATTAAATGAAACAACTTGAGAAAAGTAAAATAAGTGCAAATATCATCCCCACAGTTCCAATGTGTTCTATGTGCCGATAGGCATATAGAACACATTGGAACTTGGGGGACGATATATAAACAAAATACTGTTTACTCATTTCCTTAACAACCCAAGGAATGTAACTCTATCTGTTGTCTTCTGTATTTGTAAAACAAAAGTTATTCACAAATTTGGTCCAACTTTTGACAGAGCGTGAGAAACATGTCCATAAATTTTTCTCCACTCTATTTCTGTTGTGTTTCAAACGGGACAAAAACATTATCTCCATCAACATGTATGGTATATGGAGATTTTATACCTGGTTGTCTCATTTAAACACCATCCAGGTATTAAATCTCCATATACCATACATGTTGGCAGAGATAACTTATAATAGTCTTTATTTTTTCATGAATCTGGTGCATCTAACATCCATAATTTACAAATTTAGCAGTTGAAAAAAACATTTTTTCATAACATTTCAACAAAACCATATCATATGACCCCTCATTGGGAAGTCTTGTTGAGCTCATTCTAATGACGGGTCACATGATGTGGTTTTGTTGTAACTTTTTGAAAAATTTGATAAAGAAAAATAACTGGGAAAAGGATTAAATTCATTTGAGAATTTTTTCTCTGACTATATATGAAGGACAAGCTCCCAGTACCCCCACCCTCCAAACACACACACACTCTGAGCCCACTTAAAAATTTAGCAGAGTGCTAGATCTAGTTTGGTTTTCAGAATTTGTTTAACAATGATTGTTTGGAAAGAATTGATAGGGGAGTTCCTTAAATTGTACCAAAACAGATCAGTTTCAAATAAATAATATTTGGCACTTGCCGATGAATATCTGACCCTGTTTTAATGTCAAACAGTGGTGTAGATTTATGACTGAAGTGGATTGTGGAGGATGGCTTGAGAAGTTTATATTCTGATAGAGAAGTAAAAAGGCAAATTACTGTCAAAAATAACCATAGAGAATTCCTATTGTTTTTGAGCACCATAGGGTAGCATCACAAAATTTACCCTCTTTGAACCTCAGTCTGAATCAAAATCTCAAGCCAAAACAGAAAGATGCACCTAGAGGATAAATTGGCCCACTGTATGGGATAGCATCAACAAATTCACCCTCTGGGGACTTCACTTTGCAAATGACAGATTGCTTATATTCAGGCTTGCTCAATAGTGACAGCAAGCAAATATGTTTTCATGAGTGGTTGAAAGCTGTGAGTGAAACTCAAGATTAGGGGCGTTAAGGGTGTTATGTGACATCAGTTGGTAATGCTGTAAATAAGGGAAAATATTGTTTTTTAAAATCTCCCAAACTCCTGATCGAAATGCTCTATCTCTTTACCCAATGAATCAGCCACACCCGCCCACATAATTTACAAATTGAGCATTTGATATTTTTTTGGACAAAACCTTATCATGTGACCTATTGATTATTGAGCTCATTCCAAGGAGGGGTCACATGATGTTTTTTTTTTTAAATTTTTTAAAATTTTAAAAAATAATATTTAAAATAATTTTGACATTTTTGTGCATTGATTGAAGGAATATTTGGTATGTAACATCTTTGTAAGGATACTTTTATAGTTTGTTCAGATGGATCCCCTTAGGTCAAATTTAAGGGTTTTGTGGGCTCCCCAATTTTTAACACCATGGATAATGGGAAAAAAACATTAAAAAATCTAACATCTGCTCCATGTGTTTCCATGTTAGATATATAATAACTTACAAAGGACGATTTACAAGTTTGTTTGAATCAAGCCCCTGGAGTCATACTGAGGGGTGTCATTGAACCCTCAGATTTTAACAGTGTGGATAACATGAAAAACATAAAAATCTTACCTCAAATTACTGCTCCAAAAGCTTCCATGCTTGTTATATAACATTGTTAAAAGGATGATTTACAAATTTGCTCAGACCAAGTTCTTGGCATCAAACTTAGGCTGTCATGGGTTCAGGGTTTAACATTACAGGTATTGAAAAAACCTTAAAATGTCCTCTTCTCTTACATCACTCTTGCAAATGTGCCTGTATTTGATACATGTATATAAAGGATGCTTTACAAGTTTAAAACCATATTTTATTTCTAAAATTATAAATGATGATTGCACAGCATCGCAGTGTAAGTAACAGAGTAATTAACAATAATTAAAGAACAAGAGCAACACAAAGTGAGTCATATGCCCCCAACAGTGTCATAAAAGTGTAGGTAAGTCTTAGACTTGACACCAACAATGCATAATCAAAAATAAAATTGATTTGAGCCAGCATTCATTAGGTATTGGACGGAAACCAAATTCAATATGGCCACCATGACGGCTGTATTGAATTGGTTATCTAATCCAAAAATTGAAAGGGAGCTTCCTGTATACACCAATAATGCATAACCAAAAAAACTAAATTGCTTCGAGTCAGTATTCATTAGACATTGGACGGAAACCAAATTAAAGATGGAAGCCACAATGAATTGGCCACCGGCAGCCATCTTGATTCAGCTGACTGGTCCAATATTGAAAGGAAGCTTCCTCTAGACACCAACAATGCATAATTAAAAAATAAAAATGAATCGAGTCAGCATTCATTAGTTATTGGATGGAAACCAAATTCAATATTGAATTGGCTAGCTGGGCCAAAATCAAAAGGAAGCTTCCTCTAGACATCAATAATGCATAACCAAAAAATAAAATTGATTTGAGTAGGTATTCAGTAGTTATTGGACTTAAACCAAATTCAAGATGACTGCCAAGGAAACCATAATGAATTGGCCACTGGCAGCCATCTTGGTTCAGCTAATTGATCTAACATTGAAAGGAAGCTTCCTCTAGACACCTCAAAGCATAACTGAAAAATACAAATGATTCAAGTCAGCATTCATTAGTTATTGGATGGAAACCAAATTCAATATGGCCACCATGGTGGTCATATTGAATTGGCTAACTGGACCAGAATTGAAAGGAAGCATTGTCTAGTCAACCACAAGTAACACCCAATATTATGATTTGATCAAATAAACGGTTCTTTAGTTATTGGATGGAAACCAAAAGTTAACAGATGGATGGATGGACAGACAGATGGACAGATGAATAAATGGACATGGTGAAAACATAATGCCCGAGAGTGTCAGGGGCATAAAAAGGATACAGCAGCAAGCATTAGCTTTTGTAAGCTGTCTCCAAGCCTTCAGTATGCACACTATAATTCTGATGGAGATGATAGTGGAAAAGATACAATGACAGGCTACAGCAAGAACTATTCATAAGAGGAGAGAATAAATGACAATGAGTATTTGCTAATTTTTGCATTGGTATTCAGAAATAATAGAATTTAGCCAAGAAACTCACAGGGGCATATGAGGTTACTCACCAAGACACTGGGATGAGGAAGTTACAAGTTTGTTTATGTCAAGCCCCTGGAGTCATATTTATGATTGAGACCCTCAGATTTTAACACTATTTGTAATAGAAAAACATTGAAAAAATCTTCCCATTCTAACCAATACTTCCATGTATGATATATACTGTAACATATTTGTAATCATGATTTACAAGTTTGTTAATATCAAGCCCATGGAGCTTTGGTTAAGGGTGTTTGTTGGGTGTGGAGTGGGGCAGACATTTTAAAACTTAGTAATAGGTGCAACATTCAAAAATGTTTTATCACAATTTCAGTGGTGTGATTAATTTTGCTTTTGACATATATCTGAGCTGTGATTACTCACATTTTAGAGGTGCCAGTGATCCCCCAAATAACACTCTCCACTCCAACTCAGTTCTGACATGGCTGAAAATGGGGAGAGAAATATAATAGAAAATCTCTCAAGTCCAATCAGGTTAACATCCTTTGTCCCTATATACCGATAAATTCTGGCGTTTGATTGGTCAGAATGCCTTGGACAAATAGCCATGACAAAGGGTGCACCCAACATCCAAGCTATATGAGAGCGTGCAACATCCAGGGTATAAGGGCACAGGAAACATCAGGGGTATATGATTTAAACGAAAGCTTTCCACGTTTGCTCGCCTCGACATAAAAATCAAACCAAAAAACCTGAAAATAGTCACAAATATCATCAGATTTTCAACAATTCAATCATAAAAATAAAATAAGAGCAAATAAATCATCCACTGAGTATCAATGTGTTCTATGTGCTAGTAAGCACACAGAACACATTGGAACTCAGGGGACAATATGTAAACAAAATACTATTAACTCGTTTCCTTAATGACCCAAGGGATGTAACTCTATCTGTTGTCTTCTGTGATTATAAAAACAAATATAATTATCACGAATTTGGTCCAGATGATCGTGGGGCTGAGAAATACGTCCACCAATTTATTTCGTCTATGTATTGTGTTTCAAATGGGACCAAACCTTATCTCCACCAACATGTATGGCATATGGAGATTTAATACCTGGATGTCTCATTTAATACCTGGATGTCTCATTTAAGCACCTCACCTGTGGCTTGGTGTTTAAAAACCGACATCCAGGTATTAAATCTCCATATTCCATACATGTTGATAGAGATAATTTATAATATCCAGTAAATAACGAGCAACTGATTATTTTTAGTCTGACTGTTTACAGTCAGAGCTATAGTCATGACTTCCATCCATCTGTCCGTCCATCCATCCATCCATCTGTCTGTCAGTCTGTCCATCCATCGATCTGTCCGTCCATCTGTTAACATTTAGAGGTTTGGTTAAAGTTTGTGGTTAAAGTTTTTTAGTGAAGGTTGAAGTATTTTTTCTTCTTAATTATTATTGACTGTATCATTCTCATTATGTTTCATGTTATTTTCTGAAATATTTAACCATTTCTTGCAGTCAAGTTAACTTAGAACTTCCATGTTAATGTTTTTGGTTAAAGTTTTTTTTGTTTACAAAGTTACACCTTTAATTCTTCAAACAGTTTAGTGGAATGTCACCAAGCCTGAAAATAAGCAGACTGTCAGCTTCAGATTTGAGGACCTCAGAGTATGAATTTGGTGATGCTACCATGCACAGCAGGGTAGCATCGCTAAATTTGCCCTTGTTGAACCTCAATCAGAATCAAGGTCTGAAGCCTAAACCGGAAGAGGTACCCAGAAGATAAACTGGCTCACTGTATGGGATAAAATCAGCAAATTCACCCTCTGGGGACCTCATTTTGCAAAAGCCAGATTGCTTATTTTCAGGCTTGAATATCACTGTTTCTCATTTGGACAATGTCTGATGTCTACTGAAGCTTTCTACAGTGATTTTAATTAATATTGGCATTAACCCCTTTTGAACATGTTTTCAGACTTACTTTATTTGTATTTGAAATTAGGCTTTTATCACATACTTTGTTACTTTAATTCGTGCATGCTCAATACAGCTTAATGATTGCATTTACATTAATGATTTTTTTTTATCACTTTTAGGAAATATATAACCCTTTTTACAGTCAATTTTACTTAATATTCCCAGCTTAAAGTTTCAGATTAAAGTTTTGCTTTTCAAGGTTGTACCTTTCATTCTTCAAACACTGTTTTACAGCATCATTGTTGAACCTGTATACAGTGGTTTCAAATAATATTGGCATTAATTTAACCCTTTCCAAAATGGTTTTCAAACTTAGTTTCTTTAAATTTGAAATTAGGCTTCTACCACATACTTCGTTACTTTTTATCCCCTGCAAGGGAGAGATATAGCGTAGAGCTCTGTCCATCTGTCCAAATTTGTTTATGGCATAACTTGAACAATAGTTAATAGATTTCAGTTCATTCTGGTATATGTCTCTATAGCAACAATGTCTATGTCAAGTCCGATGACTACCAATATCCAATGAAAATTGTCGGAGTTATTGCCCTGCTGCCCAAAATGCATTTTGTAAGATTTAGAATGATTACATGCAGTAAAAATAAATTGACTCCAAAGGCCACCCACTCCTTCCCCCTGTCCAGTCAGTTAGGCCTCAAAGAATTTTTTTTTTTGCTCCAAGATGGGTTTTGCCAGATATAGAGTGATTTTATGTGGGGAAAAAACCCACCTATGCTTCCCTTCCCCAGTTGAGGGGTGTGGGGGGATTGGCGGTGCTTGGCATTGCAGGCATCTTGTTGTTCTTGCATGATCAATACAACTTTAATAATTGCATTTACAGATATTATTTCTTTTACTTGTATGCAGCTTTTTTTTCATTACCTGAGCTTCACGGTTTGAAATATAAAGAAATGCCTTCTGCAGCATACTTCTGTTGTTTTACTAAAAGCAATACAGATGTGAAAGAAATGGGAGTGAAGCACTTTGATGTTGTCTCCTAAACTTTGGGGGAGATGGGTGGAATCAATCTACCCCTCTCTTTTCCCCATGTTATCCAGAAGATAAATCCAGTTCTAATCATACAATTCTCTTTAAAGTTGATATTACCTTTTTTCAACAAGAAAACACAGGTGCACTTCGAATTTGAAGTATCTGCTTTTAAAATTTGAACCACAAATTTTAAGTTAAAAATTCCTACTTATATTGACTGCAGTTATATTTCCTAATCAACAGAGCTATGCAGCTGATGATCTAACTACAAATTTTGTTGACATTTTCAGAAAAAACAATTGTATACTTTCTTTCAGAAAGATGAAAAAAGCAGAACATTTTTCTTACTTTTTACCAAAATTATTTTTGGTAGTATTATAATAGAAGATTTTAGAAAGAGAATGTTTTATGTACTGCATCTTTTACCCTTTACTTAACACAAGTTGAAGCCAACACTACAAATTATTTTTCTGAAACATCAGATTTTTTCATTTTTTTACTTCTTACCATTGCTTATAATTCCTTATTGGAACAAGCTCATCAAGTTTGTTCCATTAATAGGTCATGAGGTATGTTTTGGGGTGGAAAAATGAAAAAATAAAATTTGAATAGCAGTTTTTGTATATCACGAGTGCAGATACAGCAAATTCATTTGGTAAAAGATTAACAAAAAATAGCATAGACTATTTTGTGTCTAAGCATTGTCATTGCTGGGACAGTCGGGCTCTATGTGTGACATCACTGTAGTTTTAATTATTTAAATCTCTTTGTGGGCGTTTGTCAGGTGGGAGCTATATACAATCTAGCTGAATGACTGTATTTCCAAAAATATTAATTCTTTCAGAGCTGCACCCTTTTATATAATCATCAATTGACTGTAAGCAGATATGGTGTGTGCGGTCATGGAAATATGGAATTACAAATATATTTTACGACGATAGTGATAATGATAATGTATTGTGTTTTTCAGTATTGGCAGGTCACAGTTTGACAGTAACAACCACAATGTATTCAAGAATATTAACACTCTGCATACCGATGTCAAAATACCAAAATTTCTAGCAGCAAATTTTTCCCATAATACAACTAGAAATTCAACCAGTTCATTATTATTGGACAGAGCTTCTTGGGTTGTCAATCAAGGCTAACTCTTAACATGCTGAGTATTTTCAAAATTTGTTTTATTAAATCTAGTCATCAGGGATGTGGCGGGGGGGGGGGGGGGGGGGGGATGGAATGAAAGAGTGTCATACCCCCCCCCCCCCCCCCCCCCCCCCCACACACACACACACACACACACATCTCAACCCTGCAGAGTGCAAATAGTTGGAAATTCCATCTATCTGGATTTTAGAGCTTCTTTGGTGATGCTGATGTCTCCTTTACTTCCCAAAATTCCAACTCGGTTTCAAATCGGCAAAAATTCCAAATGTTTCTGTTTAAAACTACAGTGTATGCAATATCGAGCTTCATAAGTATGCATGATGTCAATCAGTATGAGATTTCTATAGTAAGTTTCTTATCGTACTAAAAAAAATCCTCAAAATGCTCTTCAAGAAAATCGCATCATGTAAAATCGTTATCCTGAATTAATTCCATCGTTCACAGTTCCAAAACGATGAAACATCGAAAATTGATCATTCCTGCATAAGATCTGATTTTATGTTAGGAGAGTGGGAACTGCTCAAAGTTCTCAGTTTGATCATTTTTTAGCACAAATTCAATTACCAGAATAATACCAAATAATAATAACAAACTGATAATTCTGTCATAAATGTTTTTGGCATTTCAGTTACTAGAATCAATTTTATGCCCCCTTTCATGTCTTCATTTTCAAAATATTTCTCGGTACTGAATTTCCAACTATGGGCAGGGACCAGGAGGGGGTTTCTGCCCTCCCAGTCCCTCCCCCAAGTTGGAAATTCACTACCCTACACCCCCAATCAGAAACCTCTAGCCACGTCCATGCTTGTCATGGCTGCTGTAAGGCAACCATTACAAGATTTGATAAAAAATTCATCAAAATTTAACTCAAGAAATAATTGGTGAAAAAATCCATTCAATTGAAAATTTGATTAAATGTTCCCAAATTATACTTATTTCAGTGGCAAGAGAAACCCTGTGCTGGGCAGGAATATCCACCTGCAGCATGCATAGAGTTGTATTGGTTGAAAAAAATCCATTCAATTAAAAGAGAGTAATTTTGATTAAATGTGCCCAAATTATACTTATTTCAGTGGCAAGAGAAACCCTGTGCTGAGATGGAATATCCACAAGCAGCATGCAAGAAGTTATACAGTTGAGCCCACTTAATTGGATATCTCTTAATTGTATATCTCTGTTAATTGAATATAATTTCCCAACACGAAACCATTTACATACCTCCACTGCAAATTTGACTTGTTAATTGAATATAGTTTATAGAGTAAACTCCTGTTAATTGAATGAAAAATATTATAACCTGTTGAGAAATTACCCTGAATCTTCCCAGTTTTCCTTTGTTTATAGACCTATTTGGCCTCAGTACATCCAATACAGGCATTTAATCTATTATATCTTGTTTGACAGAGCTCATGGAGATCTGTCAGACAAGATATAATAGAATAAATGATAAGTTTATCTCTAGAATACAGGAAAGTGACAATTCCTGTTAATTGAATACTCCTGTTAATTGAATGATTTCTTATCAACCTACTCACAATTGTTTACTACAGGCTTGCACTACAGTGGAAGTCCCTAACTCGGATAAAATACTCTCTATTTTTGTCTTTCCCAAGCAAGTTGGGAAAGAAAAGTGGTGCAAAAGCACCAATAAAAATAAGCCAAAACTGGGTCGAGTGCAACCGGCGCAGACCCAGTAGGGGACGCTCTCTCCCAAGTACAACTCCACGACTTCCGTTGCCAGTGCGCATAAACCGTCTCTAAAGACTCATTCTTTTTTAAATCCGCTTCGTGTCGAGATGTTTTTGCACGCTTATCAGTGTTCCACCAGCTCGATGTTTGATGATTCCTGATTCATTATACCACAGTGTATCCTTTGTATTCTCAGGAACAGTGTTTTATATTCTCTTTTTCCTATTATATGTCCATAATGTATTTTTATTTGCTCTCTCTCGGGTCGTGCGCGATTTTCGCGGGCCACGCGGTTCGGACTTAGATTTTCACAATTATTGTTCATGCTTTTTTTGCAAATTTTTCTAATTGTGTTAGAGTTAGGTGTCAGCGGGGTACCACTCCTGCAGTGTTTCTTCTTTCTGTTGAGAGTAGTCTTCCTGTTGGGTGGTTCCCGGTCGACCGTCTGGGGTCTTTGTTTCTGTCACCTTTCTCTCTTTGGGGGTGTTCTGTTTTCTGATCTCACCTTCTCTGCTCCTCTCACCTCTCTCATGCCTAGGACAATTCCTTGTGGGCAGTGTCTGCTGCCTAAGCATGTGGACGATGTACATTCGTCGTGTTCCTCCTGTAACGGGTGTTCGGCCGAGCGGCCGTGTGGTGTCTGTGGAACATGGTCTTCCACCTTTTGGGCGTCTGTAAATCGTGTCGTTCGTTCTCGTGGCCGTGCCTCCCGCTCCCGCGGGAATGGAGAACATGGTCGTTCGGGGCCTCCCGAGCCGACTTTGTCTGGTGAGAGTTATTCCTCCTCCGTGGGGGATGTGCAGTCTTTTCCTGTGGTGGATACTGCGGGAGCCGTTGAGTGTTCTGGTGTAGAGATGCCTGGTTCCGGGACTACGGTCCCCCTCCTGTCGACATCTGAGGCTGTCACTAGGGTTGTGACTCCTCCTTCGGAGCCGAGCCGGTGTGCTCTCTCCATTATTTCACCAGCCTCAACGACTCTCGACGTATCTACTACTGCTGCTGGTCCGTCTGCTTCGTTGTCTGTTTCAGCCGGCCTCGGCTTTTCGCTGCAGGGGACTGCAGAACTGTCCGATACTGTAGACGTGGGATATCGGCCCCAGCCTTCCCTGACTTCAACTCGGCGAAGTCGGAAGGGGCTGCCGGCCGAGCCCATCGCTGTGGTCTCGTCGCCGTCGAGTACCACAGTTGTGTCTTTGGATTCGGATGTTCGTAGTGGAAACACTATGAACTCCGTGGCGTTTCCATCCACTCACTCTGGTCACACGACCAGTTTTGGGGGACCAACGCCTTTTGTGCAGCCTGGACCTTCTGCCCCGCAGAGGTCCGCGGTGACTCTCATGAGTTCTCGCAATATTGATCCTCGGGGTGCATCGTACCCCTATACACGTCTGCCTTCAGATGTTTCGGCTGCCGCCCGTCGTCCCGCGTCGGGTGTTTTGGAGGATCGTGACCCTTCGCTGGTTAAGAGGGTCAGAGGTGAAGCCACTTTGCCGGTTCGCTCCCCTGTCGAACCGGTCGGTACAGGCAGTGAGCTTAGGGAGGCCCTCTCCTTACTCACTCAGGTTCTCTCAAAGAGCCTTCCTGTTGCTTCCAGCGAGGCTATGGGTGGTTTCCAGGCGCCTCCTAGGGCGGCCTCCCGGAATTGGAAACAGGCCGGTTTCCGATTCCTCTGGTGTCCCGACACCATGGGAGGCGTCGGCTGGTTTGCCCACGATGGGCTATGTGTCTTCCGACTCTGGGGAGGAGTCCGACATGCTTGAGGTCGAGGGCCAGCAGTCTTCGGACTTGGGGGCGGCTCTTGACTTTGTGTTTGGGTTTCTGCCTGAGCTCAAACCTGCTAACCAGCCGACAGTGTCAGCCTGGCCGCGATCATCGGTCGCGCGCCAACAGCCTATGGAGCAACCTGCTTCTGGGCGCCTTCGACCGTGCCAGTCGGTACAGGTGGTTGAAGCTTTTTCAGCATTGGATGCCAAGCTGAATTCCAAGGCTTTGAAGACTTCGTTCTTCACCAGGGTTGACACCTTTCTGCCTCCTGTGCGTTATCGTTCCTACGATTCCGCCAATCCGTCAGTCTGCCAGACTTTGACGGTTCTGGATCAGGACTCCACTTCCCTCGGGCTTTCCAAGCCCAAGTCTGCCGTCATTCCAATGACGACTCTGGAGTCCACGTTGGGCTTATCTAGAGAGATGCTTGGCATGCTTTCTCTCTCAGATCACGTCGTCTCAGCTTTGGCTGCTTATCTGCCTCCAGATAAGTTTGATGAGGTACAGGCTCCTTTGCGTGTGCTGTCCAAGGCGCTTATGCACCTTACTCACACGCATGCCTGTAACACGGCCAATTTGGAATTGGTTCGAAGGGACGCTGTGCTGGACACAGGACGATCCCTTCCCGAGGAGCAGCGTGCTACTCTTCGATCTGCTTCTTTGGCAGGTCCGCAACTTTTCCATGGTTCCGTGTCGACGGTCCGGGATGACGTCCTACGTCATTCCAAAGATCAGCTGCTGTTTCGTCAGCTTGATCAGCCTTCTCGGGGAGGCAAGGGCCGTTCCAAGCCTAACAAGTACCCTTCTGCTTCCTCTGTGAAGCAAAAGGCTGGTCCTTCTGCCGCTGCCTCTGCTTCTTACTCACGGGGTAAAGGTAGGGGTCGGCACAATCGAGGGAAGTCTCAGGATTCTTCATTTAGCAGAGGAGGTGGTTTCTCCTCTCGCGGGCCTCGTCGGGGCTCGAAATGCAGGTCCTCACCTCGACTCGTCCCAGGTTGGAGGAAGGATAGCAGAGTTTGCAGACCATTGGACCACCATCACATCCGATCCATGGGTGTTAGATGTTGTTCGGTCCGGGCTGCGCATATCCTTCCGACGGCACCCCACTCTGTCAAGGGTGCCTCTTCCAACCACAGTTCCTTCAGACGTTTTACGTCGGGAACTTTTGTCCACGGAGATTGCCAATCTCCTGGCAAAGGGGGCGATCGAGGTCGTCAAGAACGTTCAGTCAGTGGGTTTCTATTCCCGCCTGTTCTTGGTGCCGAAGAAGGACGGCCGACTCCGACCGGTTATCGATCTGAGCATCCTGAACCAGTCTATCATTGCTCCCAAGTTCAGCATGGAGACTTTCAGGTCGGTCCGCCAATCAATTCACCAGGGAGATTTCGCAGCCAGCATCGACCTGCGAGACGCTTACTTCCACGTTCCGATGCATCGGGCGTCACGGAAGTATCTCAGGTTCGCTTTTCTGGGGCGAGTTTACCAGTTCAAGGCCATGCCTTTCGGCCTCAACCTGGCTCCTTGGGCGTTCACCAGACTGATGTCGCATGTGATAGCGTTCCATCGCACACAGTCCAGGGTGACTACTTCGGCATATCTGGACGATATCCTCCAGAGGCATTCCAATGCTGCCTTACTGGAATCGGATGTCGCCACTCTGTTGAGCTTGCTCACGTCGCTAGGATTCAGAGTCAACGAGGAGAAGTCGGACCTGGTCCCTTCTCAGTCGTTTTGTCATCTGGGGATGTCTTTCCAAACCAAATTCAGTTTGGTGGCTGTTCCCCAGGCCAAGGCTGTGATTCTCTCAGCTTTTGCTCTGACTCTGTCCCAGTCCAGGTCCGCGACCGCTCGGAGTTTTCTCCGGCTGATCGGTCTCTGCGGTTCGGTGACGGATCTCATTCCTCTAGGTCGGCTGCGTGTCAGACCTCTCCAACACTTTCTGCTCAGTCGTTGGAGACCGAATGTAGATTCTCTGGATCAGGTGCTTCCAGTTCCGGACTCTCTGTATCCTCACCTTCTTCCCTGGACAGATGTTCAGTGGATTACGCAGGGTGTTCCGCTGGACTTACCCACGTCCGATCGCATTCTGACGGCAGATGCCAGCGATCTCGGATGGGGTGCGACGTTGGATCCTCTCGGTCTTTCCCTACACGGGATGTGGGACCAGGATCAAGCGGCTCTACACATCAACCAGAAGGAGCTTCTTGCTTTTCTTCTGAGTTTCAGGCAGTGGATCCCTCACTTGTCGAATCGCCAGGTCCTTCTACTATCCGACAATTCGACAGTGGTTGCTTACATTCGGAACCAGGGCGGCACGCACTCGCTTCCGATGTACGAGTTAGCTCGGGATCTTTTACTGCTCGCTCAGGAGGTTCACGCCGGGGTGGTTGTTCGTCACATTCCCGGTCGTCTGAACGTCCTAGCCGACTCCCTGTCCCGACAGGGCAGGGTTATTTCCACCGAGTGGATGCTTCACAGGGCAGTGTTCCAGTCGCTTTGCGATCTCTGGGGACGTCCCCACATCGATCTCTTTGCGACTCGTTGGAACCATCAGGTGGACACTTTCGTGTCCCCGTGTCCAGATCCTCTGGCTTTTGCCGTGGACGCTCTGTCACTCGATTGGAATGGTCTAGTCGGCTACGCCTTCCCGCCGGTTCCGATTCTTCCTCAGGTTCTCGCCAAAATTCGAACCTGCAGTTGTCGAATCATTCTGATCGCTCCCCTGTCGCCTCAGCGGGTGTGGATCAATCAGCTCCGCTCGCTGATGGCGGCGGTTCCGGCACGTCTCCCGCTACGTCGCGACCTTCTTTGTCAAGGTCGCCCGAGGAGGTTTCACGTCGACCCGACTTCATTGTGCCTTCACGCATATCTTTTGTCAGGTCCTGTCTCCTCCGTAGAGGTTTTTCGAGACGAGCAGTGGAGTGCATTTCTTCTTCAAGGAGGCACTCCACTGGTTTAGCTTATGCAGCTAAATGGAAGGTCTTCTGTCGATGGTGTGCTGATCACTCTGTTGATTATGCCAATCCTTCGATTTCACAGATTGCGGAGTTTCTGGTATATCTGTTTGATTCTCGGGGTCTCCAGCCTGTTACCATCAAGGGTTACAGGTCTATGCTTTCAGAGACTTTTTCTTATGTGGGGAAGCGTCGTATCGGCACTAATCCTTACCTCTCCAAGCTTGTTCGGCACTTTTCTTTGAAAAGGCCTCGGACTTTGCAGCTTACTCCACGATGGAATCTTTCGTGGGTGCTGCTTTGCTTGGGGGGGGGGGGGGGGGGCGCCGTTCGAACCTTTATCCCAGGTGGATATGCCATTTCTCACATACAAGACGGCTTTTCTGATGGCATTTGCTTCGGCCAGACGGGTTAGTGAGCTTCACGCCCTCTCGGTTGACCCGGCCTTTTTTAGGAGTTCTCCCAACAGTGTTACTTTTACCACTGATTGCTCCTTTTTGGCTAAGAATCAGTTACCAGATACTACTCCTCCTCCTATCGGTATCAGGGCTCTTCCCTCTGTTGAGGGTACTCGCCCTTTGCTCTGTCCGGTCCGTGCTATTCGCATTTATCTTGATCGGACACGCTTCATACGGAAAGGCAGAAAACGTTTTTTTCTGTCTCTCATTCCGGGTCGACAGAAGATCTCTCCTCAATCCATTTCTCGATGGATTTGTCTTGCTATTCGTACGGCTTATAGTCGTTTAGCAGCTGGCGATTGTATTACCAATCGTATTTCTGCCCACGAGGTGCGGGCACTGTCTACCTCTTGGGCTTATTCTAACTCCATCAAGTTGTCGGATGTTATGCAGGCAGCCTACTGGAGAAATGCTTCTACTTTCTCCACCTTTTATTTACGCCAGTTGCAGGAGAAGTCGGAGGACCTTTTTGCCTTGGGTCCTCTTTCTTCTGCTCAGGCTGTTGTCTGCCATAGCCATTAGGCTTCTTGAAGGTCAGTTTCAGCCTTGTGCTGTTACTGCCCTTTTTTCTGTCTGTGTGTCACACAGGCTCATATGTCTCTTTTCATTGTCCTTTACCAATGATTGCGACATTATGGTTGATAAGCCTTGGGACCTCTTCCTTCTGCTTCACGGTTCCAGTGCACTAGGGTTATGTGGGGGTTGGTTATGCGATTCCCTCCAGCCTTTTGTCTATTCAGCCTGTAGTAAACAATTGTGAGTAGGTTGATAAGAAATCTAAATTTTATAGTAAATTTCCTTTCTTATTATACCTACCACAATTGTTTACATGGAGGCCCTCCCGTCTTCTTTACGGGTAAAGAATCTTTCCTCTCCGCTGATCACATAACTCTAACGTTTACGGATTCAAAAAAGAATGAGTCTTTAGAGACGGTTTATGCGCACTGGCAACGGAAGTCGTGGAGTTGTACTTGGGAGAGAGCGTCCCGTACTGGGTCTGCGCCGGTTGCACTCGACCCAGTTTTGGCTTATTTTTATTGGTGCTTTTGCACCACTTTTCTTTCCCAACTTGCTTGGGAAAGACAAAAATAGAGAGTATTTTATCCGAGTTAGGGACTTCCACTGTAGTGCAAGCCTGTAGTAAACAATTGTGGTAGGTATAATAAGAAAGGAAATTTACTATAAAATTTAGATTTTCATTGGCAAAGTAGCTATTCAGTTAACAGGGTTCCACTGTATTGGTTAAATTCCCAACTGCATTTTAGAAAAAATTTGCGGCTTGAAATTTCAGTGTTTTGACTTCAGTGTACTGGGGTTTAACAAGACACATTATTTGTGAATTTCATTGTAACATCCAGACTCAGTGCATTGATCAATGACAGAAGAATAATCGGCAACAAAATTTAAATGCAAAATTGGTTTATCACTGTCAGATTTGAATTCTCTTGACTCCACCCACTTGCTCATGTGTGTGTGTGGTGACATAATATGCTAAAATCAATTGCACATTGATGATAGAGAGGTTGTCACCTGGTGTGAATGGAAATTAAGCTCTGTGGTTGATTACTAATACTTTAAATCTCTGAAGCATTGTTACAAAATTGTGTCTTATTAGCAAAACAGCCACTTCTAATCACAAAATTCACCGTTCAGATTTGATTCTTTTTTCTTTTTTATCTCAAAAACAAAAAGGTATCTTATGACTCCCACATTGGGAGGTCATTGAGCTCATTCCAATACTGGGGGTCATAAGCAGTTTTCGGGACGAAAAAAATAAAAGTTTTAGTTATTCATGAACTCTTTTTACAAGCATCTATTAGTCAGGTTGGGTTAACCATTTACCCAATGCAAACAATAACCAAATTTGTTGTTTTTAGTTTAACCCCTAGTGGCCAATTTCTGACTTATATGTCCCCAGAACAGCTACCCTTAACATGCAATAATGAGGAGATCCTGTTGAAAATAGATATATTACCCTGGCAATCATTTCTAGTCAAGTCTTGGCTGCCTAAATGGGCAGCCAAGACATGACCAGAAGTCACTGCTTAGCTACTAGCAATGTGGTCTAAAGGGTATTCAAGAAATTTGTCCTTAAGGGTTAAAAAAACAAAACATTTACAACAAAGCCATATCATGTGACACTTTATTGGAACAAGAGGGGCCTCATGATATGGTTTTGTTGAAATTTTTTTAAATTCTTTTTTTTTCAACTGTTCACCTTGTTAATTACATGGAGGGCATGGCCAATTTGTTAGGTAAAGGGTTAATTCTCTACTTTCTGTGATAGCCATATTTGATCATCACTATTTACATAAATTACCATTCAGTTTTTATTATTTATTCAATTTTTGCCTCCAAAACATACCTTATGGCCCCTCATCACCAGGAATGAGCTCATTGAGCTAGCTCCATTGAGCAGTCATATGTTTGTAGGCCAACAATGGAAATTTTTAGTTATTCAAGAATTATTTTGCAAGTCTCATCTTCTTGTAATGTTAGGTTAAGAGTTCAGCAAATGCACATGCGTGATGTACAAAGGAAATGAATGATATATCGGAACCCAAATATGGGTTTCCAGTGTTCACAGCTTCAGTGAAACCTTGAAAATCATGAAATTTAAAAATACCAAATTGAGGATCCGGAACGTGCTTGATTATTTAACCTTTTTTGAAAATCCCTGAAAAATGAGATACAGCACTGTGATCACAGAAACGGACAGAGAATCTCAACCAGATCGCAACTGGTTAATTACTACTTGAAATTTTGATATTTTGACAGCAGGGTATATGGGGTTCAATCATTTAAAATAAATAAAAAAACACCATTAAAATTCCTAATAATTTAATAGTTTTTGTCTACCCGAACAAGCAGCTTTGCTGAATCATATGAACAACAAAAATGTTACCTTGTTTTATGGACTCTTTTCATAAAAATCTCCCCAAGGTCAGATTTTTGTCAATTTGAGGTACTTGACTGGGTATAGGAAATAGGTTTGGAAAAAATATGGGGAATGTATGGAACATTTTTCCTGACAAGTGTAAGAACCATGCACACTGCCTGCCCTTCCAACCTTTCAGCATCCCCGTGAATGATAGGTGAACAAAACAGTTCTTCACCCTTCTTGTACAGGCTGGAATTACAGCTGTAATTGATTATATTTTTTATGATTACACATGGCTGGATATAGCATATTATGTCTTATGTTTTGAAGTAGACTGTTACTGCTGTGTAAAAAAATCTGCTGCCTGAACAGGCAGGGAGTTTGAAAAATGTGTACTATGTGAAAAATTGTATATTTATATTTGTTATTTATCTGTTTTCAAGATCCTATATTTGTTTGGTGTAAATTGAAAATATATTTTATTTATTCTATCATTGTTTATGTCCTTTGATCTCAGAAGTAACATCACTGCAGTCTTCAACTTCAAGTATATTGTCCCTGTAAAAATAATGATTGACACTCCTGAACTATATCACCAGGTGAGAGTCTGAAAACCCATCTACAAGAGCCTTTTTACGTCATGGACCAGTCTGCCAAGCTCCTCTCAATACATTTAAGCCCCTGTTAATTGATTAAGCACTTTAATAATGATTTTTAGCTGAACTTTGACGTAAGTCAAATTTGAGGTTATGCCGTGGTCCGTCGTCTGTCCATCAACAATTCAATACGGCTCGGGCTAGAGGCCGTATTTATTAACCGTTCTTTACAAAACTTTTTTAGTACCTTTGTTATTACCGTGGGACGAGAACGAGTGTTTTTGGGTGCGGCCCAAAATTCAAGACGGCTGCCAGTGGCCATTTTGTACCGAAATTAGGTCCAATCAGTTTTTTGTACACAACTTCTATATGGCTCAGGCTAGAGGCCATATTTATGAACCGATCTTTACAAAACATTTTAGGTACCTTTGTTATCACAGTTGGACGAGAACGAGTGTTTTTGGGTGCGGTTCGAAATTCAAGATGGCCACCAGCAGCCATTTTGTACCAAAATTAGTGTAATCAGTTTTTTGTACAGAACTTCTGTATGAAAGTTATGATTTGAATAAATTTTTGTTCCAATGTTTAGTAACATCGAATACATCACATATAATATAGGTTTTTTTCTCGTGCAGACATTATGCAAATTAGATGGACTTTGATTTATTCAATGCTACTTATACACAGTAAGTACACATGTCAATACGGCTCGGGCTAGGGGCTGTATTTATGAATCGATCTTCACAAAACTTCTTGGGTACCTTTGTTATCAGCTTGGGACGAGAACAAGTGTTTCTGGGTGCGGTCCAAAATTCAAGATGGCTGCCAGCAGTCATTTTGTACCAAAATTAGGTCCAATCAGTTTTTTATACACAACTTCTATACGGCTCAGGCTAGAGGCCGTATTTATGAACCGATCTTCACGAAACTTCATGGGTACCTTTTTTATCACTTTTGGACAGGAACAAGTGTTTTGGGGTGCCTTTGTTATCACTGTGCTATGAGAACAAATATTTTGGGGTTCAGTCAGACCCACTCTTGGACTCAAAAGATTTCTTTTCTAGTTTAGTATCTGACTGTCACCCACCTTTACAATACTTTACCTATACATTTGTTATAGGCTACGGTCAGTATTTATGTACAGACTGTTACAATACTTTATATGTACCTTTGTTATCAGGTCATTACCTAGATGTTTGTCATTGCTGTGTCACATACTATACCTGTACATGTCTTACACAAGTTGAGCTACAGTGTCATTGACACTTTCATTTTAATTAACAGGAGTATTCAATTAACTGGTAGAGTGCTAAATTATTTTTATCCCCCCACTTTCAAAGAAAATGGGGGTATACTGGATTACATGCGTCCCTGCGTGCGTCCGCCTGTCCATCCGTCCATCCATGTGTGAGTCTGTCCGAGAATATTTTTATACTGTACCAATGACCCAGACTAAGATGGTGCTAACTCTTAAATTCTAGGGTCAAACACAAATTTTGACCCCCCCCCCCTCCCCAATCCCCAAAATTTGCATCAAAATCCAAAAAATAGATGTCCTATGTGGTCCTCCATACTTTTATCCACTGCGCATGCGCAGTGTCAAGGAAGTACCGAAATTGGCGCAAAATCATTATTCTTTGTTTGGCCCTGAAATCAGTAACATCTCACTGATATCTGTGCCCATAATCTCAGTTAAAGTGATGCCAGACACAAAATCATGGAAGAAAGGGTGGATGTAAGGATAAAATAAAATGATGAGAGGAAGGAACAGTGGAAGGATGTGTTCAGGGCTGTAACTTATAATTTTTATACAAAATTATTTCATGTTCCCTAATTTCGGGGCATGGGCCTGATGTTTTCATTCTTGCTATGAAATTTCCATTGTTTGTTCAGTGTTTCCTCTCTCCCTTTCCTTGAAACCCCCCTAGCTAATCTCCCATGCTTTTGGCATTATTTTTGTAATTTTTTTAATAAAATTACTTAGGACTTTTGGCTTGGTAACGGAATGTTTATTCTGTTTTTCCCCATGGTTACGTCCTCACCCTAGGGTGGTTGGGCATTTTGGTCATGCATCTACCATCTGATGTACTGCAGTTTCTTCTCTGGATGCCTCTCTTTTACATCGGATAGTGTTAAAATTGGTGACTGATTTCAGGCCATGATTTCAGTGCCTGGAGTCTTGTTTCCGGTTTTTATACACTTTTGTTTACGTTGACAACCGGTACTTCTAATAGTGATTCTTTGTATTCTGTTTTGTTCTGCTCATAGCCAGATACATTAATATTGTCCGTAAGTGTAACATTTTAATTTTTAAATATGTTTTAAAATTTTTGTCCACACTTAGGCTTTTTTGGGATCCATTTGGGCTCATCGTTCCCATTGGGAACTTGGGCTCATTTTGAAATTTTTTTCTTTTGAATTATTTTTTTCGAAATGTTTGTAATGGATTATATTATTATCATGTATCTTTGTTTCAAAGGTTAGTGCGAGTACGATGACTGTTTGTATTTTTTCAATGTGAAAGAATATTGTTCAAATTGTAATTCGAGGAAGTCTTCCTCAGATTCTCATGTTCATTGTGTTTCATGTAGTCAGTGTACTCGCACTAATTCTTGCTCAGTGTGTGCCAGTTGGGATGGCAAACGTTGGAGACGTGTGTCACGGCATATTGTTAGTGATGAGAGGTCCATGACGGTCCTCTCGCCACAGGGTCACTCTAGTTTTTCAGTCTCTTTTTCAGAGGAACAAGAACAGGGTGATGTTTCCGTGATGTCTTCACGAAGTGTGCCTCCCTCGTCGCAGGTAAATGAAGAGCTAGCGGAAAAAGTGCTCAATGAAATTCGGCAAGTGTCTAAGAGGTCCCACGTAGGATCGACGGCATTGTCGCCCACCAGCTCTCCCGGTGAAGCAATCATTCAGGACATGGTTGTGACGCTGGGTTCGTCCGTTGCGGTCCAGGAAAGGAGATCGGGTGTTGTGGGCACTATAAACACGGACCATGCACACCCGGCGACGACAGATCGGAGGATGGAATGGAGGAAGCCAGTCAGTCCGGTAGCTAGTTCATCCAAGTCTACCTCATGAAACAAGCACATAAACATCAAAGAGATGATGTCAATTTGGCTTGCGCTGCATCATTGGATGAACATTATTCAGAATTCGCATGTTCAAATTCTGTCCGACAATTCGACAGTAGTAGCGTATATTCGGAAACAAGGAGGCACTCATTCCATTCCATTGTTCATCTTAACGGAAAGGGTCCTTCTGTTTGTCCTAGAGCATCAAGTTCTTCTGTCGGTCTGTCATATTCCGGGTCGTCTGAACGTTGTAGAAGACTCCCTTTCTCAGAAAGGTCGCATGTTGCCGTCAGAATGGACTCTCAACAAACGAGTTTTCAATCAGGTTTGCTACCAATGGGATCGTCCTATGATAGACTTATTTGCGACGCATCTCAACAATCAGTTGCAGATGTATGTGTCGCCATGCCCAGATCCTCGAGCGTTTGCAGTAGACGCCTCTCGATCTCTTGGGACGGAATGATAGGATACGCGTATCCCCCAGCTTCGTTGATTCAACAGATATTGCTAAAAATCGAGCAATCTCACTGCAAGATTCTGTTGGTAGCATCTCTGTCACCCCAGAGACCATGGATAAATCTACTCAGATGTCTGTTGTGGGACATTCCGCGGAAGCTTCCTCCACGGGAGGACCTTCTTTCGCAGGGGAAATCGCGCACACTGCATCACAACCCGCAAGGTCTCGACCTTCACGTATTTCCGTTATGCGGTCCTTGCACGGCAAGCATTTTACAGGACGAGCAGTGGACGCAATTTCTAACTATAGGAGGACCTCCTCTTTGCTAAATTATGCTGCTAAGTGGAAGGTTTTCTCTCGGTGGTGTAGGGACCATTCTATTGATATTTATGATCCCACCATTCCAGACATTGCTTATTTTCTGGTCTACTTGTTTGACAAGATCAAACTGCAGCCAATAACTATTAAGGGTTATAGGTCTATGCTATCGGATATCTATGCTCATCATGATTGCTTACAAATTGGATCTAATGTCTCTTTATATAAGTTAGTGAAAAACTTTTCGATAAATAGACCTAGAACCCTTAGGTTAATTCCTAAGTGGAATTTAGCTTGGGGGTTCTTCTGAAGCTAAAAGAAGCGCCATTTGAGCCTCTTGATACAGTGGACTTCAAAGTCTTATCTTATAAGACAGCTTTTCTCTTAGCCTTCTCTTCTGCTAGAAGAGTTAGTGAGCTTCATGCACTATCGGTTGATGATTCTCACTATCGTTGTGTTGGTAATACTATTACTTTGACTACTAATGTTGGATTTTTGGCTACGAATCAGGCTCCTAATAAGTACCCTGAACCTATTGTTATCAAGGCTTTTCCATCTTCAGATGGTCATAGGCCTTTGCTCTGTCCAGTTATAGCTATACGTATTTGCAAACGTAGATCTGAGTTTATCAGAAAGGGACGTAAGCATTTCTTTCTGTCTTTGCTGCCTAACAGAAAGGACATTACGGTCCATTCTATTGCAAGGTGGATTCAATTAACTATCCGTACTGCTTATGAAAAATTATCTTCATCTCAGCAGTCTGTGCTTAAGATTTCGGCACATAAAGTAAGAGCGCTGTCTACATCTTGGGCTTATGCTAATAGTGTTGCTATTACCGATTTGATGAAGGCTGCGTATTGGTCTCAGCCTTCCACGTTCACAAATTTTTATCTTAGAAATATTGAGTCCATTTCTGGCGACCTGCGTTGTTTAGGTCCGTTATCTGTTGCTCAGAATGTCGTGCACTAAACAGTTGCAACTATAGTTATGCAGGCTTTCTGTTCCGGCAGTGACTCTGTCCTGCTGCCCTCTACGTTCTGGGGTATTTGACCCAGAGCAAGGGGAAGGGGGGGATGGTGTTCCCTTATATCACCTGCTTTATAGTGAAAAGCAAGGAAATACCTCCTCTGGAGTCAGTAATTCCGAGTCGGTGCCGGGATGGTTTTAAAGTGTAAAGCTAATGTCTATCTCATTTATGTAATATTTTTAAAGTGGAGCTCGGTGAAGCATTTGTATATGTCACGTGTCATACGAGCGCTAATATACAATCCTCGGACACTTTTAAATGAGTATAAAGAGTCTCATTCTCTGGACTATCTTTATTTATTGGCTTTCCTTTAAAAAGATTAGTATAATGGGTTATACTGGATGTTAATAGAGATCATTGATGTTATTGTGCTCAATTACTGAATGGTATTGTGTCTTTCTTTTTTGGTATAAACAAGAAAGATACATGTAAAGCCTGTTCTCCTCTTCTCCTTGAGGGGATAATTCTGTTTACATGTAATTGAGTCTATTGGATTTTCCTTTATGTCCTAAGGCCCTCCAGCCTTTTTTCTATTCAGCTAAGTCTGGGTCATTGGTACAGTATAAAAATGTTAAAAAATTTATAGTAATTTATATATTTTTTATACTTACCAATGACCCAGACGGGGATGGCCCTCACATGAGTTGGGAACTCATTCCTCCCCGCTGATTACATAACACTTACCAGGCACTGGTTGTAAGAATGAGGATTTGACACCAATTTCGGTACTTCCTTGACACTGCGCTTGGAGGACCACATAGGACATCTATTTTTTGGATTTTGATGCAAATTTTGGGGATTGGGTGGGGGGCAAAATTTGTGTTTGGCCCTAGAATTTAAGAGTTAGCACCAGCTAAGTCTGGGTCATTGGTACGTATAAAAAATACATAAATTACTATAAATTTTTTAACATTCATAACTTAAGTAAATTATTATTTTTTATAATATTTGTTGGTCATAGGAATGCCCACACTAGTTATTATTTTTTTTTATTACTTGTTCACTTGGAAATAGTGTCTGTCCGAGCCAAATTTTGTCTGTTCAGCCTGTATCTTCGGTATCGAATATTCTGTTGCAATGAAATTTGCCATGAACACGGCTTATGGTATAGGCTTTAAAAAAAAGAATCATCGATATTTCTCACATTCTCCTTTTTAGAGTTATCCCCCTTTTTTGACTTATAAATTGTAGGAAATTTACATTATTTGTCTGTTCAGCCTGTATCTCAGGTATGGGTTATCGGATTTCAGTGAAACGTGGCATGCAGTTTGCCTATAACAAAGGCTTCTGCCTCATTGCATAAAACTTCCAAACACCAAACAATTTACCATACCTTTTGACTTAGAAATTGTTGAAAACTTTTGAAGAAAATGGAAGGTGGGGGGGGGGGAGGGGGCATACTGGATTGGGGTTATCGGATTTCAGTGAAATATGGAATGCAGTTTGCCTATGACAAAAAGTCTTCTGCCTCATTGCATAAAACTTCCAAACACCAGACAATTCACCATACCTTTTGACTTAGAAGTTGTTGGAAATTGTTGAAAACATTCGAAGACAATGGAGGGAGGGGGGGGGGGGGGGTATACTGGATTGCGTCCGTCCATCTGTGCATCCGTCCATCAGTCCGTACGAGAATATTCATAAATAATATTTGTTGGTCATAGGTATGCCCACACTAGGCGGTACACCATATGGGGGTATGCACCGGACGAAATTCCAGCTCTTGTTGGTCCTTAAAATTTCTTTTTGCATCTTTGCCTTATTACAATTTATGGGAGAGTTCCAGTACTCTCCCATAAATTGTAACAAGGCAACTCCTAACAGATAAAATAATATCACTTGAAAGATAATATGAAGCCCATCCACACAATATGGAGCCTTTAAATTGTGGTACTGGTGCTTCAGAATAAAGTCCAAATATGGGCTTCCTGCACATTACAAGTTAACAGAAATTTTGCATGCTTATATATATCTTGTTTAATAGCCATGCTCTTGGAGCTGTGTCAAACAAGACATAATGAATGGGTATATTACAGAACGCCCCCCCCCCCCCCCCCCCCCCCCCCCCATGCACTGGTCACTTTCCATGGGTGGGCAATATTTCCACAGATGCAATGATATTAAATTCCAAACACCAATTATAGGAATAATCATCACAAATTTAATTTACGAAGCACCAGATACAACCCAGACCTTCATTAATTAAAATTTTGATGATGATATTTATTACGCGTGGATTACGTTCAGTCCACGGCGACTGTACTATAAGAGTGAATATTTTTTTTTATAAAAAACCTATGAGAACCTCTGGAAGTGGAGCAGTACTTGTTCTCTGTAGTAAGCAAGTCCTGCTTTACTGGTAAAATAAGATCTGGTAACCAACACCTGGCTTGGAAGTCCTCCAATGTCATAGGTATAAATGATTGGCGAAGCCCTCTTATGGCATGGGTATAAATGATTGGTTAAACTTGACTCCATACATATTTTGCAATTACGATATAGCCATAGATGATGAACGTGGTCTTAAACACCAATAATTTTTTAATGGGGGTTTAATGGCACTTTCGACAACCAAGGTTACCACGTGTCTGACAGTTTTATGGGTGGAGAAAGCTGGAGTAGCCGGAGATAACGATCGAGCAACTTTCAGACTTCCCAACTACCAACTCCGCACAAGGATGGTTAGCATTGGTTGAAGGCAAGTGCACCAGCACATGCAAACGGAAAGCCAGAAGAAGTTGGGAGGGGTAGGCATGTACATTAAAGAGGATTTAAAACCGTCGCTGATCACAGACCTGGAAGATGTGGACACCTCGGCCGAGGTATCGCAAGAAATTGGATGGGTAAAGACCAATCTGAGAAACAAAAGTATTGCCCTTGGGATTGTGGACAGTTGTTGAATGGAAGCAAACCCGAGTGGAATGACTCGATATACTCAATACTAAGGTCCAATATCACAGAACTAGAAAACAGGGGGCTCGGTATAATTCTGATGGGTGACTTTAATGGACACATAGGTGATAAGAAAGAAGGCATGCATAGAGGGTGGGGACAAGAAAGTCAACAGGAATGGAAAGATGCTGTTGTACTTCACAAATGAGCTCGGTATGAAGATTCTGAACAGGGATGCGAGGTGTAAGGGGAAATGGACCTGGGAGAGGAACAACAGAAAATCAATAATCGACTACATTTCACCGATATTGAGGTACATTTAGTACTTTAAAACCTAGTTTTTATACACTTACCGTCCTTTCTACCGGCAAAAAGTATTACCCTACATTAATTTATGGAGGGAGGTGATAGGGGTAGAAGTGGATCAGGGGGGTAAAATGGAGGTGGATAGTGATCACAACTTGATTATAGCGACAATCAGGGCCAAAAACCTAGTAAAAAGCAAAGGAAGCTTCAAGGAGATTTGGGAACTCAAAAAGGATGCTGACGGGGCGAAGTTCGAAGAAAAACTGAAACCAAAGCTTGCAACCACACACAAGGGGGGCAGTGTCCAGAAGATGGCGGACGCCATAGTTGCGAGCCTAGTGGAGGCAGAGAAGGAAAGATCAGAGTGCCAACACGGGAACTTGGGTATAGAGTGAACGAAGAACTGAAAAGGGCCATAAAGGGTAGAAAAGCTAAATGGGCTGCATACAGGAGTAGAAAATTTAAGGGGCAGAAAGCAACGAGGCCACAGTAGCAAAGGAAGAATACCAACAAGCACGAACTATAGGAAATAAGATTAAAGATGATAATCGTTGAGTGCGAAACAGCAGTCTTATTAGGACGATAAGAACGACAGGGGGGGTCGAGTTCGAACGTATTTTGGAAATGGGTGAATAAACATAACAAAGGAAGTTACCCACAGAGTATTTAATTAGATGGCAGAGTTACAGACGAGCAAGATCAAGTCGCATCAGAACTACTCAAGCACTGGGAAAAGGTAAGCGATGGGGCACGGGGAGCCCACCGGGGTGTCCGAATCAGGTCGAGGAAAATCTATCGAACTTCGTGTGCAGTGAAATTAAAACGGAGGATGTGCGAAAGGTGATCTCAAAATTAAGGGATGGAAAAGCGGGAGGGGTGGATGAAATTCCTAACGAGTTTATCAAAAAGGGGGAGAGGAATTCGTGGAAAGCCAAACTGCCCTACTCAATTTAGCCATAGAAAATCAAGAGGTCCCAAAGGAGTGGAGAGAAAGCAAAGTGACATTTATTCACAAAAAGGGGAAATAGGCGTTTTGGATAACTATCGAGGGATCTCTGTCAGTTGCAACATTGAAAAGTTTCCTGTAAAGTCCTGTATGGGAGACTAGAGGAGGTGACTGAAGAGAAGGGTTTTTTTGGGGAGAAATACAGAATGGCTTCAAGGAGGGAAGGAGCGTCACTAACCATCTTTTCACGCTATCCCAAATGATCGAATTCGCGAAAGCAAAAAAGAAAAAGATGCTGATGGCCTTTTTGGATGTTAAAAATGCATACGATAGGGTATGGAGGGAGGGTATGTGGCGCAAGCTGGAGGCTCTGGGCTTGGGAGGCGAGTTTGTTGGAATTACGAAAGCATTATATAAAGACGTACAGAGTGAACTTAGCCTGAGAAACATTACTACAACAAAACGTGTGCCTGTGGAGATGGGCCTAAAACAGGGGTGTATCCTTTCGCCAATTCTTTTTGCTCTGTACATCAAAGGTTTAGGAGATGAACTCCTGCATAGCGACGGGGGGGTGGGGGGGGGGGGGGGTAGCAGTTGGAGACTTGAAGATCCCAGGGCTATTTTTGCAGACGATATGGTGCTAGTGTCAGAAAGAGAAGAGGGGCTAGCGAAAATGCTGGGAATTGGTGGGAAATATGGGAGCAAATGGAGACTCGAACTTAATGAAAGCAAGCGCAAAGCTATACCCGTGGGCCGCAAAGTGGACCCCACTCGAAGGTGGAGAGTGGGAGAGTTCTGCATTCCGGAAGGTAGCAGCAAACTTCTTAGTGTAGGAGAGACAGGTGACTACGAGTATTTGGGGGTAAATTTAAACATCACAGGAAGAGGCATCTACCGAAACCACACAAATAAATTGACTCTGAAGGGGAAGCGAATCCTTAACCAAATGAAACTTATAGGGAGAAACAGTTTCAATAAAAAAGCCATCGGTGTCATGATACCAAAACCCGACAAGGACCCCTCCGATCCAGCCAGCTACCGCCCAATCAGCCTGCTCAGCTGCATTGGTAAGACTTTCGAAAGAATCCTTACCAATCGGTTCAGGGGGCACCTTGAAGACATCGACTTCCTCAATAAATGGCAAAGAGCCTACAGAAACCGTAAAGAAGGCATCGAACATGTCTACCGACTAGTGACCCAAATGAAAACTGCTATCAGCAATCAGCAAAGAGACGCGGCAGTCCTACTAGACGTTGAAAAAGCATTCGACTCTGTTTGGCATAATGGAATGCGCTACAAACTATCTAAAATGAGACTCCTCGTGAAACTGATTAGATTACTATCCTCCTTCTTAAATGATCGCGAAATTAAAGTCAGAGTGAACAATGAAATGTCCGACAGTGTCCCCCTCGAAGCAGGCACCCCCAAGGATCCGTCCCAAGCCCCCTCCTATACATCTTTTTCGTAAATGACCTTAGCTTCTCCGATGACCGCGTTCAGGTTTCCCAATTCGCGGATGATAAGGGCCTCTGGGATTCCAACAATACGGCCAATCTGCTCCAAAAACCCCTGCAACGCGCTCTCGACGAGCTTGAAGAATGGTGTGCCAAATGGAGAATTAAGCTAAACGCCAATAAAACCCAACGAATCACCTTTACTCGCAAGAAAACTAAACGGGATTTTGACCTAAAACTTATGAATAACACCCTCCCAGAATGCAAAGAAGCGAAATTCCTGGGCATCACCATTGACCAAAAACTGTCCTTCAACAAACATACTGACGACATGGCGAAAAAAAAGCTACCAAACGAATTAACTTACTGAAAATGCTCAAGGGAACTTCATGGGTGGCCAACCAGTCCACCCTACTCTAACTATACAAATCCTTTGTGCGCCCAGTACTCGAATACGGTGCAATAATACTAACTGACCTCAACCAAACTAATATGGGAAAACTCCAGAAGGTCCAAAATCACGCGCTTAGAGTTGCCCTCCGCGCCCCATGGGACACACCCAGCAAAACACTCCACGACAGGGCCGATATCCCCACCATTAAAGACCGCCTAGCCACCCTGGCCGCGAAAAATCATGACCGGTTAGCCGACAGCGAACTAATCTCCGAAATTTGCGAAAGCCGACAAAAGCCCAAAAATTGTAACCAAAACTAAGACCGCTCGAATAAAAACTAGGGAATGACAAGGTGAACCAACAGGCAGAAAAACAGCTTAACTGTGGCCTTCTACCAGAAAGGGCTGCCTTCACCGACTCAAGTAAAATTACATCAGGATTAAATATTGTTAAAAACTAAATAAATAGGGAATGAGAATGTGAATAAACAGGCAGAAAAACAGCTTAACTGTGGCCTTCTACCAGAAAGGGCTGCCTTCACCCGATTCAACTAAAAATTACTTCAGGATTAAATACTGTTATAAAAACAAACCAATAATCAGGGAACGAGAAGGTGAATAAACAGGCAGAAAAATAGCTTAACTGTGGCCTTCTACCAGAAAGGGCTGCCTTCACCGACTCAACTTAAGATTAAAACCTAAAGATTGAACAAAATGTGTTACTTCTATTTTCACAGTTTACATATCCTAATGAAAACTAATTCTACCTTCTTCTTTTAAGCAGGTACACAGAAGATGCTTTTTGACCGGCACCCCAATAACCGCTACAGACAGTCTAACAGTTATGGAAACAATCACCCCCACGGTTCCTGAACATCCTCCGCTTCATCCCTAAAAGTGGTCAACCACTTTAAGGGAGGCGAGCGTTGGTCCTGCGTCCCGCCTCTGCCCCTTTTTGTAAGGCCATTGCGCATCTTCTTGTCCCAACCCAATAGGATTACAATGCAGGCCAGCCCCCGAACCAGGGAAGTTCGGGTCTTCTTCTTGGTGGTCCCCGAATGGGGTCGTTGTTGTTTCCTTCAAAGACATCCTATCAAACAGAGACAGCCTGAGACAGATTATACTTGCCAGTGATGGCCACCACTCAAATCATCCTCGAAGCGGCAGACTATACTTGCCCGAAAATCCAGATCGACAGCACCCTCGGGGAGAGGTAGTACCTTTGTGAGAGGACCCAACCTCCCACACTGGTCCTCACCCGAGGGTTCAACCGACATCAGCCAATGATACTGCCCATCCACAACTGGACACTACTGGAGATACCTGCCGAGTACCGGATCCTTTTCCTCCTTCAACACTCCTAGACATGTGACAGCTATCCTATACAGTTACAGAGGGTCGAAAGGGGCTTGTCCCCCATACCGTCCCTGCGCGCCTTCGGCGCGCGAAATCATTTCGTTCGTTTCAATAAGGTTTTCGTGGGGAAAACCATTTGGGAAATGGTGAGTCTGCCAAGTATAACATACGGTACGGAAGTGGTACCCCTAAATCAGACGGCCGTAAAGAGTTTGGAAATCCTGCAGAACGATGCAGGCCGATGGATAACGGGGTCGAGTAATGCCGCAGCGCTAGAAGCAATCAGGGGTGAGCTTTGGTGGATGTGGATCAAGGACAGAATAGACCTATTGAAACTCGGTTATCTTAATTATTTGGCAAATCTCCTCGACAGCCGATGGTGTAAAGTAATGTTCCTGAGAATTTTCAAATCAAATATCAAGACAGGGTGGATGGTCGAAGTGGGGGAGCTAGTAGAGAACTACTCATTGGAGATCTCAGACCTAGACGTTGGAGCAATCCAGGGTAAAAAAATCGTCACAGAAAGGGTCATGGAGGATTGTAACCGTAATTGGCGAGAGGGGGTCAAATCAAAGAGGTATTAGGGTGGCCTGCGTGATAAAGAGACGCCTGATTTTGAAGAATACCTTGATGGCCCCTTTGGGGGATAACTGTTGTTCAAGCTGAGGTCGTTGTCCCTGAAGCCGAGGGGAAAAACAGTGAAAAGGAGTGCCAGATGTGTAATTTGGGCGTAGTGGAGACCCTGGAACACTTTCTTCTAGAATGTCCAAAATACCAGTCTAACAGAAGATTCACTGGGAGTATAATGGGGAAGTGGGATGGGAGAATGAATGACATGCGGTTAGTGAGAGACTCGAAGGAGAGGTTAATATGCTAATCGGGGAGATTGGGAAGAATGGGGCAAGGGATTCATCAAGCAGTTCTCCGATTGTTGGGAGGAGAGAAGAAGCGTGGGAATAGGGAGGCAGTTGGGAGTACAGGGGTAACCAAGGCCTTCTCACCCGAGAACAGCGACAAATCAGCGGCCGGCCAAAGTGTTATTATTATTATGCAGTGTGCCCAAGTACACTGTTCCACCGTACCTCCACGTGGGCAGTCAGGATTAAGTGCCTTCCCAAGGACACGATGCAACGACCCGTGGTGGAGATTGAAGCGTGGATGTTTTGTTTGAAGTACATTGCCTTGTACCACTGACCTACCAATAAATAAATAAATTTTATCTAACAATCATATACATTTTGGTTTGAAAACCACGAGAAACGGTACGCATTACATAATTTGTTCCGATTCCGTATCATATGGACGACTCATTCTGATTCCGTATCATATAGATGACTTGTTTCCGGGAACACGACGGGCTACCATTATAGCAGGCGTATGAATACATTCTATGTGCGTCTCAGTGATCGACTCAGCTGATCGCCAACACAAACAAAACCCTTATCATTTGCGACAGAACTATTTATAGCCAATGCCCCCCCCCCCCCCCCCCCCCGCGCCAACACACACACACACACAATAAATATAAAATGCACTATCAAATATTACACACTTGTAAATTCAAGTGTATCATCATAGGAAGTGTCATTGAGAGTGAATAATTTTACAACGCATGCAACTTTGAAAATTTGCGGTGACCGCGTTCCTCATTGTTTGTTGAAGTGCACAAACAATATTGTTCCATAAAATATGAGTTTTTTTAAAAACTTTTTCTCCCTCAACATTATGTACCAAAACTCTATTAGTAATTTAAGGTTTAGTCTGTTTATGTGACAGAATTGTTAGATAAATGAATTATCATGATAATGTGTATGTCCTGTGATTTGTATCAGATTCTCGGTGGTGTCCAGAATGGGATCGTAAGGCGGCTCGTTGAGATCCCATTCTGGACACCACCTCGAATCTGATACAAATCACAGGACGTACACATTATCGTGATAATCTGTATTTTTATCACTCTCTTGGGAATTCAGGGACTGTCAGAGTAATTCTTTAATAGATCATAAGATTTTTATATTCAATCGGCAGGAATTTACTCTGACCAATATGCATTTGACCCTAAAGTCCCCATACAGCCACATATAGCACCTTTTATATTGTTCTGAAAACGTCCCGAGTCTACTCTTCCTTGATAACGCTCCTGGTAGGATGCATTTATCTTGACAGTGTCTTTTCATCATTGCTGGCTACCAATACAGGCAGCCAACAATAATATAGAAACGCTAAGTCACTGTTGTACTTATATACGCAGTAGTCTTTTATTTTTTTTATTTAGATTCAATGTTGTGTACATCTCTGACTGAAGAAATTGATACAGAATGCATATTAAATGCAGTTATCTACAGACGTTCCCCGGGAAGTGAAGCAGCCTCACCTGTTCACCACGGTAAACAGGCTCTATTGTACTGGTAAAATAGGATCCATTCAACAATGCTTGGGAGGTGCAAACCCTCTAAAATGGTCTTGAGTTGATACTCATGTTGAGGTCATGGTTAACCATTGTGCAAAAATATGTGACCTTAAACACCAAGAAATAAATAAATCTACAGACGTACAGATTTGAAAGCAGAAATATTTTCTACATCAGGAATTACAGAGAAACAATAGTTTACTGAAGAGTATCAGGGTAGTGTTGGGGGTCATAAGTAGTTATTAACAAGAAAATAATCTCAGGACCAAGGGTTAACATGGCAATATTTCTGATGGTGTGGTAAATCGTTTGTCGTTTGGAAGTTTTATGAAATCAACCGGGTTATTCAAAAAGGAAGTAATCAATTAAGGTGATGGTTACATGACCAAAAGGGGGTGCGGTGGCTCAGTAGACGGTGCAGGCTGCAAGCCGAGAGGTCATCGGTTCAAATATCATCTGCGGCTACCGCGTTGTGTCCTTGGGCAAGAGACTTCACCCCCATTACCCACGTGTGGACAAATAATTAGTTTCTGCGCGAAACCTTTAACCCTTTACCTAACCTGAAAAGCAGACGACACATGCAAAAATAATTCTTGAATAACAAATTTTTTTCATTTTTTGTCTCAAAAGCATAGGTTATGACCCCCTCGTTGGAACGGGCTCGACGAGCTCGTTCCAACGAGGGGGTCATAACCTATGTTAATAAAAATAATGAAAATTAATTGGCGATTTTTGAGAATAGCGCTGGCCGGGTTTGGCCGTTACGTAAGGTAAAGGGTTAATCGGGCGGATGTGGCATTGCAAAGCCTTCTTGAACTCAAGGGTGTAAAATACACCACCGCCCACACTATTGTGTAGATTATTAGGCCCAACACAAACCAAGAACATGAACTTCTGATGGCAAAGAAATAACTACAAAAAAACATTTTACCAAAAATGGCCCGAGAAACAGAAGATCTACTTTGTGGGGTCTTGTCACTTACAATTTCGTTTGGTACGCTACTTCAGGCCATTTGCTGAAGTAGTCAATAAAGGTTATAACACAAAGACAACCAGATGTGGCTCATTCAAACAATCCAATTATATCTAAAGCTAGCGTTTTCAAGGCTGAGTTAGGCAACTCCACTGGCTCAGGAGGTGTATTGGAAGCAATTGCCGTTTTGTCGTGCCGGACATAAACAGAACAACACTTGCTTGTTGACACTGTATTGGCATCTATTTTAGGCCGCCATTACAGCGACCGCAACCTTTGCTTTGTCCTTCTCACTCCCTGGTGACTTTCCTGCGCTAGTTCAATTATTTTTTGCCACAGCTAGTGATACTGGTACAATCACCCTTTCCTACCGCTCATCACAAAGCTACAATGAACAGATAACTCATATCTAACAATGCAAAAGGCAAGTAGGTCGTTGTCCAACTTCGACTTGATCCAATTTTGTGAAACTTGTTTACGTAATTTCTATGAAACCGGGCACATTTTCGAAGCCTTAATAAGTTCTGCTTCGGAAAGTGAATCATTATTTCCTTGTCAAATCGTAACACATTCACATCCTGAAAGGTGTAGAATCGGATAACGGTTTCCTAGAGAGATAATCTGAAATGACATTTTAGGCCCACTTTTGTGTTCATCATCATACTTAAAAAACTCATCAGCCTGACTGGACCATCTAGAAATTCTTAGACCTGTGCGATTATTTCCTTTTTTGTTGTGAGTAAAGTCGTGAAGGCCATGTGATCTGTTCTTAAAATAAATTTTTAGTACACCACTTTTTGATCGCCCACACGCAGGCAAGTACTCCCTTTCAACTATAGAATATATTATTTCAGCTTCTTTTAAAAGTCTAGAAGCGAAAGCAATGATACTTTCACTGTAGTTAGTCAACACAAGCAGGGTTAGCATTGGCTGAAGACAAGTACACCATCGACATACAGTATACTATCAAGCAGCAATGACA